>CM062817.1:1814977670-1815577670 GCA_031772625.1 Pinus tabuliformis
TAACAAAGGGAAAGACCATGCAGAAGGCAGGGCTTATAGATTAAATTTTAGATGCACTAATAACATGGCAGAATATGAAGCTCTGTTACTAGGTCTCAAACTAGCAAAGTCATTACAAGCTCCTAGGCTTTCCATCATGGGAGATTCTGATCTAGTAATTCAACAAGTGAAAGGAAGTTTTGTCACCAATGACAAAAGGTTGAGATCTTACAGGTCTGCTGTAATTGAAATGTTGGAGACTTTCTCTGAGTTCTTTATCACAAAAATTTCAAGGGGCCACAATCTCCACGCACACAGTTTGGCAACATTCGCCAGCACTTTCAAATTCCCACTAGAACCCAATAACTGTTTCACAGCCGAGGTCAGATACAGACCCTCTATTCCAAACAATGTCAAAGAATGACAAGTATTTGAGAATGATATGCAAATAAACAATTTTCTAACCTCACAACAAGAGTTTGCAGGATTAAATATTGACACTGAATCAGCAAGTCAATCACAAATACTTGATGAAGCAAGTCAATCACAAATACAGTTCCAACAGATGGCTCAGCCAATATCACCTAGAACAGCAAAACAATTATTGAATCCAACCATTTTCAATAATCAAAACATTCAGCAAATTCACCAAATTGACTGTGAAGAGGTGAGCAACGCTGAAGCTGAAATCATACAACTCAAAGACAACTTCCTTCCAGTAGGCCTTACCCCACTAGAGGACATTTTTGATTCAAATGATGTCCCCAGGAAACCAAAGATGCAGCCATTAGATGCAGCAGTTGAAGAATGCAACATTGGTACCATTGACAAGCCTAAAATAATAAAGCTATCTGCTTCTTTGCCCCCTGATCAAAAACCCAAATACATCGACCTCTTTAAAGAGTTTCAAGATGTTTTTGCATGGGGTTATGAGGATCTAAAGTCCTATGATACCTCTGTCATCCAGCATACCATTCCCCTCAAGCCTAATAAAAAACCATTCAAACAGAAATTGAGAAGGATCAATCCTATACTCCTTCCTTCCATTGAAAAGGAATTGCAAAAAATGTTCAAAGCTGGCATCATAGCACCAATCAGATTCTCTGAATGGATTTCCAACTTAGTCCCTACAAGGAAAAAGACTGGTGAGATTAGACTTTGTGTAGACTTAAGGAATCTGAATCAAGTATCACTCAAAGATAACTACCCTTTACCCAAAATGGATCACATTCTCCAAAGAGTGGTGGGGGCTTCAAGCATGTCATTGCTTGATGGATTCTCAGGCTTTAATCAAATCCTAGTACACCCTGATGATCAAGACAAAACTGCATTTACAACCCCATGGGGAACTTTCAAGTATGTAAAAATGCCCTTTGGATTGAAAAACGCAGGGGCAACTTTTCAAAGAGCAATGGACATTGCTTTTGCAAAAGAGATTCATGACTTCCTAGTCATCTACTTAGATGATCTCACCCTTTTCAAAATCTGACCAAGAACACCTGAAACATTTGAGACAGATTTTCCTAACATGCAGGAAATATGGTATTTCTTTAAATCCCAAGAAGTCATTATTTGGCTTGGAAGAAGGGAAACTCTTAGGGCACATCATTTCAAAAGATGGCATAAGAATTGATCCAGACAGGATACAAGCTATCCTACAAATGCCTCACCCAAGGAATGTGAAGGAGTTGCAGGGATTCTTAGGAAAAATTAACTTTTTAAGAAGGTTTATCCCAAATTTAGCAGAACTAATCAGATTACTAAACAATATGCTAAAGAAAGATTCAAAGGTAAAATGGACTGTTGAAGCAAAACAAGCCTTTGAAAGTATAAAATTGGCCTTGACTCAAACCCCAGTGTTAACCAATCCTCAGTTTGACAGAGACTTTATCATTTTCTCTTTTGCCTCCCAGCATACTATTGCTGCTGTTTTATTACAGAAAGATGACCAAGGGAATGAGAAGCCTATTGCCTTCTTCAGCAGGGCTCTTAGAGATGCCCCTCTAAAGTATCAAATTATGGAGAAACAAGCCTATGCTTTGATCAAAGCTATTAAAGACTTTAGGATTTACATCCTTTACTCCCATGTTGTGGCTTATGTACCAAGTCCTATTGTCAAAGACATTCTCACCCAAGAAAACTTAGAGGGCAGAAGAGGAAAATGGATTGCAAACATACTAGAATTTGACATTGAAATAAAACCTACAAAGCTAATAAAAGGGCAAGGTTTGGCCAAATTAATGACAGAAGCAAATTTCCAAGCCTTAGATATCAATCAACTGGACAGTGAAACAGAGCTGGCGACTCCAAAGATCAATGTAGCCTTTGAACAATCTCCTTGGTACTCTGATATCTGTTATGTGTTACAAAACCTGTGTGCTCCCCCAGGACTGTCCAGAACTAAGTGTAGGTTCCTAAAAATGAAAACATCTAGATTTTGTGTGATGGACGGAAATTTACTTTGGAAAAACCATGAAGGGATATTGCTGCACTGTCTAATGGAAAATGAAACTAATAATGTCATGCAGGAGTTTCATGCAGGACATTGTGGTGGACACTTGTACTGGAAGTCCACTGTGGATAAAATACTAGGGCTGGTTATTACTGGCCCACCATGTTCTCTGATGTGAAGAAATTCACAGCCTCATGCCACAAATGCCAACTCTTTGAGGGCAAAAGACAGTTGCTGCCACTTCCCTTAAGACCCATTGCAACAGAGAGACCTTTCCAACAATGGGGCTTGGATTTCATTGGGGAAATTCATCCCTCATCTTCAGGCCAACACAGATGGATTTTAACAGCAACAGACTACTTCACCAAGTGGATTGAAGCTGCCCCATGCAGACAAGCAAATGACTCAGTAATCATTCAGTTTTTGGAAAACAATATACTGGCTAGATTTGGCTGTCCAGACAAGATAATAACAGACAACGCTGCTGCCTTCAGATCCAAGAAAATGGTGAACTTCTGCCATAAATTTCACATTACTTTGGGCCATTCTACTGCTTACTATCCTCAAGGAAATGGCCTTGCTGAATCATCAAACAAAAGTTTAATCAATATCATAAAGAAGGTGCTGGAAGAGAACAAAAAGAACTGGCATAAGAAACTAGTCAATGCTTTATGGGCAGACAGACTAACAACAAAAAGATCAATTGGGACCAGCCCATATGAGTTAGTCTATGGATTAGAAGCCAAATTTCCTTCATCACTAGGAGTGCCGGTTATGAAGCTTCTGCAAGAGAGTCAAGCAGAGCCCAATGATATGCAAAGGAGGATCAATCAGATAATCTGTTTACAGCAAACTAGAGAACAAGTTTTCAGCAGAGTGCAGATATTACAAGAAAAATTGAAAAAGGCCTTTGATAGAAGAACCAAAGCAGAAGATTTCAATGTGGGGGACAAAGTCTTAAAGTGGGATGCAAGAAGAGAAGAGAAAGGAAAACATGGAAAATTTGATTCTTTATGGAGAGGACCATTTACTGTCCAAGCAGTACAAGGTAACAACACTTACTTCCTTAAAAGTCTGACTGAAACTGACTTGGATGAAGGTCCTGTCAATGGCAGGATGCTGAAGCACTACTTTGACTATTCCCCATGAGTGGAAACCAAGGTTCCCTTGTATATATGCAGATGTACATATTATTTTCTGTTTAGATTGTAAAAATGCAGTTTTCTAAGTGATTCACCAACCAGCATAAGGCAAATAGAATCAGAGGCCTTCCAAGAAAGAAGCACACAATTTTGACACATCAAAACAGCAAATTTCAAGATTGGTATGGCCAGTCAAGGAGCAAGGCAATCTGACCTGCTGTTCTTGGTCTTTCAAAAGAAAAACCATCCCCATGTGGAGCCACTGTTGGATACCTATACCAATAGGTTTCATATTTCATGATTGGCAAGAGAAAGTCCAAATATGCTCTGCTTTGAGTTCACAAAGATCCCATATTTCCTAGAGAACAAGAAGGTGTGTAAAGTGTTTCAATGTTGATGACCTTATTTTCAAATTTTGATGGATGATCCAACAGTTTAATCTGGATCATGCCATGTTTTCAATTTTATGCTATAGACTAGAGAAAGAAGTCTGTCCAAACAGCTGAATCTTGGCAGACAACTAGTTTAGGTAGAGAAGAAAAGGTTCCCAACAGCCTAATCTGGGACCTTGGAAGAGATAAGGGTAGAAGTAGATAGAGAAAGCAAAAGAAAAAGCCAAAGAAAAGAAAAGGCAAGTAAGGGTCTGCAAGTCCAAGTGCACCCTCCAAGAAGAAATAAAAATGCTAGGTAAGTAGCTGGGTAGGTAGTTGGGGTTGCAGAAAGGTTATCCCCATCATTGCAAGAACGGTGATGGTGGGCATCAAAGCAAAAGATTACAGCAGGAAGCATGACTAATTTCCCTCATTCCCCTCCAATTTCATTTCTAACATTCCCCCATCAGCCTAGATTCATGGAAAAGACTAAGGTTTCATGGTGGTTCTTAATCTTTAAGAAGCCACATTTCTTGTCTAAAGATCTTTTCATTTTGATCTACTCTTAAAACCAAGTTTGTTTCATATAAACTTAATGGTTTCTCCCTCCACTTACCCCCTCCTCCATACTAACACTAACCCTACTATATAAATCCCTTATATCACCTTTTTCCCTAATATTACTAACACCAAGGTGTATAAATCCCAAAATCTTATAAATACCCCCCCCCCTTGGCATTATAGCCAATAAAGTCTCGAGTCAGGAATCAAATGACACCAGGTCATGTTGATGAACCTATGCCAACTACCCCTTCCCCTTCATGAGCTGATTCCTCTATTTTTACCCCTTTTGCACATAAAAAACCCCTAAAGGGCTTAAATTCCACCTTTACCCGCTTCAAAGGGCAAAAAACATGAAAAAACCCACTTTCCGCCGTATAACCAAGGTTAAGCGCATGCAAATCGTTTTTTCGAAATACATTGAAAACCCGTTCAAAACATGTTTTATTGCCTCCGCCCGCTTCCGTATACACTGCCCATGTCACCTCCCCGATGACCGTTGGATCAGGCCCTCCAGATCCGACGGCCCTGATCGCGTCGGAGTCCTTCCGACGTCCGACAGTTATGCGTACTATCCCCCTGTCATATCAGCCATCCGACCACCGTCCGATCAACCTCCGTAGATCTAACGATCACCATGACGTCGGAGCCCATCCGATGCCCGAAACTTATCTCCCGACGTCCGTATTTTGAGGACGTCACTCCGCTGCCACGCGCCCTCACCACAATGCGTCGGAGGTACAACCAACGGATACCGCCCCCGTACAGGAAACGGTGCGATACGAAACCACTGTCGGTTTCCGGTTTCCCATCCCGCCTGCTCACGTCATCGCCGTGTCATCAACATGTCATCGCTCCGTCACCCAGGTACGCTGTCCCGTCAGTCTCTTGCCCTGCCATTGGTCCACCTGTCCTGCCATCTCACTGCCCCTGTGGACCAACCAGACCCCGCCACGTCACCCGATGACGTCAGCATGACGTCATCCGACCTTGACCCCACCAATGACGTCATGCTGACGTCAGCACGGATTCGCGCCAAAAGCACCAAAAGGTCTATTTTAGCCAAAAATTCGTGTTTTTTACCATTTTTGTGCATTCGTCGTTGTTGTGTTCTGCATGCAAAACTACGTTTAAACCTGCACCAGCCGCGGAAAAGAGTTTCCTGACCACCGGAACGTCAATTTCCTCAGCGCCAACAAGCTCTGACCGATCCAAATCTACAGGTATTCCTCATTTGAGCTCTGAAACTCCATTTTCACTGCATTTCGCATGTCAATGAGTAACAGACCTTAAGACTCCAATTTCACCGTTAAATACCATCAAGTTGACATTTAAATTGAACCAGAGCCGTCACTAAGCTACTGTCAAGCCAATTGTAGGCAATTCGAAAGAAAACTGTCACTGGTTCGCGCAATCGTGAACCCGTCACCTGCAGGAGACAAATACACCGCAAAAGAGTATCCTCTGAACATTTCCGCCACCCACCTAATCACACAGAGGCAGTATTTCAACTGCTGCAGCCTTACTTCCACCTTTCACTTACAAAACCATCATTCTCTGCAAAGAAACCTTGTTGGTGTTACTCTGCATAGTAACACAGTCCTTGAGCAAGCAGAAATCCTAAAGAAGAGCCATGGACCCCCCTGTAGCCCCTATAGCCCTCAATGTGGCTCCCCTGAATGTCCCTAATAGAACATTGGACACCAGAGCATTAGCAGACTTGGACTACAAGATAACAGAGGAGATGTTGAGCAGAAGCAGGTTCCATTTGCAAATCCTAAATGAAATAAAGATCAAACATGAGAGGGGGACAGACATCCTGGGAATTTGGGATTCATTCCTCCCAATATTCAAGCTTCCTCAGGTTAATCAATTCCCTGAGCTTGTACACTTAGTTGCTGACCACTATGATGCATCCCAGAGGGCAGTGCTGGACTCTTCAGGCTCAATTCTGTTCCTCATTACCCCTGAAGCCATCAGGGAGATGTTGCAGTTCCAGACAGATCAAAAGTTGGTCCCCTTGTCATTAGCTGATTTAATAGTACAGGGAGCCAGAACCACAGAGGCCCAAATTACTAAGATCAACCAGCTGTTCATCAAGGCTGACACTCTACAAATTCCTCCTATCAACTGTGTTTACCTCAACCAATTGGGCCTAGACCTGGTTGACATGATCAGTCCCATCCTGGGATATGATTCAATAGAACATGTGGATGAAACGTTATACAAATGATGCTTATGTTTTCCCCAGGAAAGAAGCCAATCCACTATGATTATGCCACATACATATCAGATAAGATGCATGATCAATTGATGAATTTATCAAGAGAAAGGGTATTTAGATACACCTCGTACCTATATCATCTGCTCCTATACTTCCAGCATGATAAGTTCTCCTTCCCAAAGAAGAGAGTAGATGCACAGGGCAATCTGAGATCAGTAGTGTATTGGACATCCGTTTTTCACATAGTAAGCTGTTCTCCATACACCTACTGCGAATTTATTGATCTTTTCATCCATCCAGCCTTGACTCTACTGTTGGGTTCACCTCCTCCCAGATTGACAGACGAAATGCAAAGACTCCTGCATTTATCAAAAGCATACAGTATTGGGGATTGGTATTTCTACCAACACCACACCGTTATCAGACTATATGGGTGTGAGTTGCCCCCATTTAAACTACCTAGATTTGTGCCTATGAGGCTACTTGCCTTGGAATACTTCAGGCAGTTTGGTTATGTGGATATGCTCCACTTTTCAGGAAAAGGTAAGAAGGCACAGTTAAAAATCAGAAATCAACTTGGCCATTTACTTCTCAATGAGAGGGATGAAGGGTGGAGAGAGGCAGATAGAATACTTGGGTGCCTGGGTCTCAAATACAGCTTCATATGGAAACCCTATGACCCCAACAACTTCATTACAATGAGGAGGCTCAAATACAAATTATCTGCTTATGGTCATTATAGCCTTCCTAACTTAGAAAAATATGCCAACCAAAGCAAGTGGAGAAGAGGAACTTTAGAAGAAGATGTGACCCAAGAAGAGCTTAATCAAAGAGCTCTAAGAAACCTCAAGAAGATGGCTGACCTTGAGTTTTATTCACAGGTCACCTCACTGCCAAGCACACAAATTGGAGCAGCAGCGTCCTCCTCAACTGCCCAACATCAAGCTACAAGAACTGGTGAAAACATCGCAGAAAAAGGCAAAGAGATGGAGCAGCAAGAGCAGCAAGGGCAGCAGGAAGAGCAGGAACAGCAGGAACAGCAACAAAACCAACAGCAGCAAGCAGAAGGGCTGCAGCAAGGGCAGCAAGAAGAATCAGAACAGCAAGATCAACAACATCAAGAAGAACAAGGGCAGGAGCAGTCTGCCCAGCAAAAGAAAACAGTGGAGACTCCTCAGACCACTGAAAGAACGGGGCCTACAAGACAAGACACTACCTTTGATGCCTCGGTCCTCCAAACCCCTCAAAAGGAGGATACATTTGTCTTTAGAAAAAGAGACAGAGAGACTCCCCTGACATCCTCTATAGACCAGGGAGAGAAAAGGCAGAGACTCAATGATTTTCCAGAGGAGGATATAGCAATAAGAGAGGCATTGGGCATGGGCCCACCCAGCAGAGAAACTTCAGCAAGTTCCTTCCAGCAGGAACAAGACAGGACCATGGGAGGGGAGGTCAGCTCCTCCAGCCAGCAGAAAGAAGGACAAGTAAGCATCAAGCAGCAGTTTATAGACATCAAGAGGAGGAGTGACCCTATCAAGGTACAATTGTACAATCACCTGCTAAACATGGCTCCTTCCAATCAGCAGAGACTTATGTCTGCTTTTGATGTAAGTGAAGGCAAATTGACAATGAGTCACTTTATGCCTACAGCACTCCGGCCACAATCCACTGCTGACTACCTTAGGACCAACCTAGAGGTCCTTGCCAAAGACATACACCCTATGGACAAAATTGAGCTGCATAAGCAAACTGGCGAAATGGTGTATGCTTCATTGGCCGACAAAACTTTGGATAATTACAAACTAACCAGCAGTCTGAATGCCACAGCTTCCCAGCTAGAACTGGAGAGGGCCTCTTCTCAGGCCAAAGACAACAGGATAAGAGCCCTGGAGGAAATCATTGTAGAAATTGGGCACAATCCCAATGACATCAAAGGGATACAAGAGATCCTGAAACTTAGAGATGCTGACATGGCTGCACTAAGAAAGAAGATCAAAATTCCAGCCACTATCCATCCACAGACTGATGAGGTAGCAAAGCAAAGGTATGAGCAGGATTCTACTGACCTGCTAATTTCCATTTACAAAGAGCTTGTGAAGGCACAAGAAAAATTGGGGCAATATGAAGCTACACAAGCACCTCTACAAGCATCATCAAAACAAGCACAAGAAGGGCAGACATCTCAGCCCTCTCCTCAAGTCATCAATCTTGAGGAGACTGTTCCTACTACTGTGCCTCCACCTCAGCAGGCTGAACAAACAGCCACATCTACTTCAGCAGCACCCATCAGCACAGATCAGAGCCTAGATATGCAGAAGCTAAAGAATGAAATACAAATTTTGGAAGCCCAGATGACAGAGCTGAATGAAACTAAGGAAAAGCTGGCCAAGGTAAATGAAAGGCATGATAAGACAAAAAGAGAAGTGGGAGAAAAGGCCAAGGAAATCAAAGCTCTTAAAGACAGGATCAAGGAGCTTGAGAATGAGCTCAAGCTAGATAAAATCATAGCTGAGATCAGAGCAATGATATGGTCCAATATTGGTAAATCCATCAACAACCAATGGCCATACATCGAGACAATCCATGAGCAACTAGAGCTCATTCCAAAGGCACAGAGGGAAATCCGAACATCAAGGGCCTTATTAGGAAATATGCCTGAAGTTGCTACAAGAATGATCAATGTGCTTAACCACAAAACAAGTTCTCAGTTAGCCACCATTGGAATCACAAATAGAACTGAGACTATTCAAATGATCAAGAGGGTTCTTACTCTTAGAAGTCTAGTGCAGACATTGGACAGGAGAACCCAGGATATGCAGACAGAGGTAAATAAGTTCATGGAGAAGTTTCAGGTGTTGCAGAGTAGAGGACTCCCTAGCTTACTGAACAGCGGAGGGAAATTATTCACCCATGAACAGTATGCTAAAAGAGTAAATGTTTTTGCCTCAGCACAGGTCAATGAGAAGGCCAGCACTTCAGAAGACACAGGGCCTATTACAGGACAGATTTTCTATAGTAAGATAGAAAATCTACTTTTTATAATGAATGAAATTAATCACTTGTTTGATGTGCCCCAAATTTTTTCAAATACACAGAAGCTGAAGAGACAATGGAGGCCATCCTCAAGCATCAGCTCCCTACACAGGAATGGTGGACAGATGCAATTCAGAGAATTTTGTAAACAGTAAGTCATTCACCAACTTCTGTTTTTTCTACAAATTTTGATGAAAAGAACAGTCAACAAAGTCAGCAGGCATCATAAAATCAAAGCTGAGCCAACTCAGCGGATGTAGCGGCCAACAAAGCAGAAAAGGGAACCACAGCTGGCAAACCCGAGAATGCACTGCGCAGCCAAAAGTAAATGCGTATCTCCAGAATTAATACAGAGTAATGCAACCGACTCAGTGATACTCAAAAGTCAAAACAATGCTCTGACAGACATAAAGGGCATTTACGCTGCATTTAACATTGTAATAACTTCTTGCCTACTTTCTGAACACTACTGAAGATATTTTCTCTCTCTCAGATGACTCAATGCCTGAGATATTTTGTATACGCATTTCTATAAAGTCCCCTTGGCACAAGATTGCAAGGGTTGTTGTGAATTTCTCCTGAAGAGTCTCTTATGCTGTAATTGTTTTCTGAAAGTTAATAAAGGAAGCAATGGAATTTCGTGGATGCTTGATGTGTTGAAGATGTTCTGTGCCTGTTCATGACTGCTGGATCCCTGCGTATCTTACCATGCAATAAGTCTCTGTAACTTTCTCCATGTTTAGTTTGTTTTGTTATAAATCCATATACGCTATCTGATTTCCGATATTAAGCAACAGAGAAAAAGAATAACTCCCAGGATTTGCTCACTGAGCACCCTGAGTTCAGTCTGTGTTGTTTATAAATGTTTTCTTCAGGTGTAATCTATATAAAGTGTGATTCTTAAGCTGCTGCACTTTCAGAATACATCTTTCATATTGGCCACTGACACAGGAATTCATACTTTGCTCCTGTGCTCTGCGTTCATTTTCATTTCACCAACATAACAGAAAATTCTTAACAGATTTCTGCTGGTTGACACATATCATCACTCAAGTTTAAATTTGTCTGTTAAATACACAACAGGCCTTGCAGTTAGAACAATACTCAACATATAAGATCATCTCACAGCACCTAGACTCCATTGCCCAATGGAAACTCACCATCAAAGTATTACATCATAAGACCTGAAAGAGATCCCTCAACCAAAACACAAAACAAAACCTGAGCATAATAGCTAGCCTAAAATACCTTCATAACAGAGACAAATCATAAAGAGAGAGCCCTCTCTGGTTGCAGTTAGGCTAGGAACTGTAACCCAAAGATTGGTTAGTGGTTACCCCGGCCGTATTCCCTTGGGAGTCATAGGGAACAACCTGGGTGTTAACATAATTGGCGACTCCGCTGGGGAATCTTTAGATTTTGTTATTACTATCTATCTTCCAAAGCCATCATCAAGCCCGAAACCAGCCAAGAGGCCTTAGAATTGTTTCTGTACCACAGTCACAGCTTTAGGGAAGAGCTAGATAGGGAATCTTCATCTTAACTTTGAAACATATATAGCCATTCCAAAATCTTTATCCAGTCCTTGTATACATAAAAAACTTCCTACAAAATCCCAAAAACAGGTTGGAAGCTGGCTCCTAAGAAAAATCCTCGGCACACTAGGGCAAATCCTGACCCTAATCCACCCATCATTGTTGATAATCCAAATACCATTCCAAAAAACATTAGGAGACAGCAAAAGCAGGAGAAGCCTGCTGATTCAGATATAAGTTCAGATCAACCTATCCTCATTCCCACTCCCTGCAAAGTTCTTTTCCGGTCCACCCCTAGTTCCCCTAGTTCATCATCAACACCTCAAAGTCCTCCTCTCACATTTCACCCACTGCACATACTCTTTCAACCACTCTCCCATTAGTTACCCATCCCATTAACCCTGTTACACCAGTAATCCCTGTTGTCCCATTTATTCCTGTCAACCCTATAAATCCCATAAACATGGCCAACAGGTATGCACCTCTGCAGATACCAGCTAATGCTGCAGCTTTACCTCAAGATTATCAAAGTAAAATCTCATATTTTGACTCAAATGGCTCTCTAACAGCTATCCAGCATGCCAAGAAGATGCAAGACCACTTTGAGACCTATGAAATAGATGATGACACTGTCAGAATGAGAATTTTTGTTCAAAGTTTAACTGGGGATGTTAGAACTTGGTTCAGATCCCTCAATGCAAACTCCATTACAACACCTGATCAGCTTTACGAAGCTTTTACTGAGAGATGGGAGAAGAAGAAAGATCCTCTCCACGTACTTGGTGAATATGACACTATTAAGAGAGGTCCTCAGGAGACAGTTTTGGAATATTGTGCTAGGTTTAACAATGTATATAATGCTATTCCACAGAACTTAAGGCCCCCTCCTGATTTAGCCCTATATAAATTCCCTGACGGTTTTGACCCTGATATGGCCTATCAGTTGAAAGAAAGAGATCCTCCAACCCTTGCAGAAGCTCAAAGAGTTGCTGTCACAGTAGAGGCTAACCTAATTGCCAAAAGAAACAGGGCAAAGTTGGAGAAAAGGACTACCTTCAAAGAAGAACCCTCGGGCTTTGATCAGAAGTTAGATGCAATACTAAATAGCATGAAGAGATTGGGTGAAAGAGTGGAATCAGTTGAGAGAAAGTCATCATGGGAAGCATCACAAAGCAACCCTCCTAGAAATCCGAATTTTAGGAGAACTCAGAACCCAAACATAGGAAAGACAAGTGCTGACCAAGACATTAGACCCCCTTTTCAAGAAAATTATGCAGAAACTTCCACATCTAATGAACTTAACGAAGATCCGGAGATTAACTTAATGGGTCTGGATGGTAAAAGCCATGTTTTCTTAACACAAGAGGACCATGAGGAGGATGAAATCAAAACATTCCAAACCAAGTCAGGAGAATCTTTTGATTTTAAACAGGGATATGATACTGCTGTCTATGAAGTCCATAAACAGTACAAACTAAGGAGTAGGACTGTAAATGTAAATCAACCTGAAAAGATAAAAGATAAACAGCAGTCTAAAGAAACCACAGTCACAGAACCTAATGACAAAACAAACTTGCCTACAAAAGAAGTAGTGGTTGAAGAAGTTACTGAACTACTGTCACCACTACAACAGCCCATGGCAACTTCGTCCTCTCACCCTGATTTAAATACTACCCCTCAAAACATGGGTGAAAAGGGCAGGTCTCGAAGTCAAGATGAAATCCAACAAGAAGATTTAATGAACAAAGAAAGGACTGCTATCCGTGACTCCAAAGCCCAAGCTGACAAACCTTTTGACCTAGGCACAGAGATTGGTAAGCTAAAAATAGCAATTCCCCTCTCAGAGCTAGCCAAGCATGACATCTATAAGCAACAGATCAAGAAATCTCTTCAATTCACTAATAGCAAAGATGATGTAAATGTGCTAGATGACACTCCGGAATTACTGTTTGGCCCAGAGGTAGATGGAAAAACAATGGTCACAGGGATATTACCTTTTTATGTCAGCTTGCATGTTCATGATAAAATACTGCATAATGCAATGTTCGACTCAGGCGCCTCTCACAACCTTATGCCAAAAGCAGTCATGGAAAGATTGAACTTGGATATAACAAGACCATACAAAGACCTGTTTTCCTTTGATTCTAGCCAAGTCAAATGTTTAGGCCTAATAAAAGATTTATGTGTGTCTCTGGTTCAATATCCCAACAAAACCATTCTAATGGATGTTGTAGTCGCTGATATCCCACCTAAATATGGGATGCTGTTATCAAGATCATGGGGAGCCAAACTCCAAGGCTCCCTGCAATTAGATATGTCATATGCCACCATCTCTGTCTTTGGGCAACCAAAAAGACTTTACAGGGAGACACTCATGAAGTACATGGTCAGCAGTGAAGAAAAGCCTCAAAATTTTCCAATATATGCTGTCCATTCAGACATAGACTCCTTCATTCTCTTCAATGACAGTGCAAGCCTCTCAAACAATGATATTGGAACTAAGAAACTCTTGCAAGAACAAAACATTAATCAAGCAAGTAGCACCCATAAAACATCAATCAGTCCAACAATAGACATTATCCCTCCTCTAGTTGTCAAAGATTGTCAAAAAAGTGATGAAACTGTCCTAGAAAACAAGCGGGAAAAGAAACCCCAACTCCTGCTTACATGGCCATCACATGAACAGATTTTTAAACCTCCTTTTCAACAAGATATCCTGTGGGTCCTAGAATTTGATGGCTCGGTTAACAAGTTAGGGGCAGGAGCTGGAGTTTGGATACATAACAAAGGGAAAGACCATGCAGAAGGCAGGGCTTATAGATTAAATTTTAGATGCACTAATAACATGGCAGAATATGAAGCTCTGTTACTAGGTCTCAAACTAGCAAAGTCATTACAAGCTCCTAGGCTTTCCATCATGGGAGATTCTGATCTAGTAATTCAACAAGTGAAAGGAAGTTTTGTCACCAATGACAAAAGGTTGAGATCTTACAGGTCTGCTGTAATTGAAATGTTGGAGACTTTCTCTGAGTTCTTTATCACAAAAATTTCAAGGGGCCACAATCTCCACGCACACAGTTTGGCAACATTTGCCAGCACTTTCAAATTCCCACTAGAACCCAATAACTGTTTCACAGCCGAGGTCAGATACAGACCCTCTATTCCAAACAATGTCAAAGAATGGCAAGTATTTGAGAATGATATGCAAATAAACAATTTTCTAACCTCACAACAAGAGTTTGCAGGATTAAATATTGACACTGAATCAGCAAGTCAATCACAAATACTTGATGAAGCAAGTCAATCACAAATACAGTTCCAACAGATGGTTCATCCAATATCACCTAGAACAGCAAAACAATTACTGAATCCAACCATTTTCAATAATCAAAACATTCAGCAAATTCACCAAATTGACTGTGAAGAGGTGAGCAACGCTGAAGCTGAAATCATACAACTCAAAGACAACTTCCTTCCAGTAGGCCTTACCCCACTAGAGGACATTTTTGATTCAAATGATGTCCCCAGGAAACCAAAGATGCAGCCATTAGATGCAGCAGTTGAAGAATGCAACATTGGTACCATTGACAAGCCTAAAATAATAAAGCTATCTGCTTCTTTGCCCCCTGATCAAAAACCCAAATACATCGACCTCTTTAAAGAGTTTCAAGATGTTTTTGCATGGGGTTATGAGGATCTAAAGTCCTATGATACCTCTGTCATCCAGCATACCATTCCCCTCAAGCCTAATCAAAAACCATTCAAACAGAAATTGAGAAGGATCAATCCTATACTCCTTCCTTCCATTGAAAAGGAATTGCAAAAAATGTTCAAAGCTGGCATCATAGCACCAATCAGATTCTCTGAATGGATTTCCAACTTAGTCCCTACAAGGAAAAAGACTGGTGAGATTAGACTTTGTGTAGACTTAAGGAATCTGAATCAAGTATCACTCAAAGATAACTACCCTTTACCCAAAATGGATCACATTCTCCAAAGAGTGGTGGGGGCTTCAAGAATGTCATTGCTTGATGGATTCTCAGGCTTTAATCAAATCCTAGTACACCCTGATGATCAAGACAAAACTGCATTTACAACCCCATGGGGAACTTTCAAGTATGTAAAAATGCCCTTTGGATTGAAAAACGCAGGGGCAACTTTTCAAAGAGCAATGGACATTGCTTTTGCAAAAGAGATTCATGACTTCCTAGTCATCTACTTAGATGATCTCACACCCTTTTCAAAATCCGACCAAGAACACCTGAAACATTTGAGACAGATTTTCCTAACATGCAGGAAATATGGTATTTCTTTAAATCCCAAGAAGTCATTATTTGGCTTGGAAGAAGGGAAACTCTTAGGGCACATCATTTCAAAAGATGGCATAAGAATTGATCCAGACAGGATACAAGCTATCCTACAAATGCCTCACCCAAGGAATGTGAAGGAGTTGCAGGGATTCTTAGGAAAAATTAACTTTTTAAGAAGGTTTATCCCAAATTTAGCAGAACTAATCAGATTACTAAACAATATGCTAAAGAAAGATTCAAAGGTAAAATGGACTGTTGAAGCAAAACAAGCCTTTGAAAGTATAAAATTGGCCTTGACTCAAACCCCAGTGTTAACCAATCCTCAGTTTGACAGAGACTTTATCATTTTCTCTTTTGCCTCCCAGCATACTATTGCTGCTGTTTTATTACAGAAAGATGACCAAGGGAATGAGAAGCCTATTGCCTTCTTCAGCAGGGCTCTTAGAGATGCCCCTCTAAAGTATCAAATTATGGAGAAACAAGCCTATGCTTTGATCAAAGCTATTAAAGACTTTAGGATTTACATCCTTTACTCCCATGTTGTGGCTTATGTACCAAGTCCTATTGTCAAAGACATTCTCACCCAAGAAAACTTAGAGGGCAGAAGAGGAAAATGGATTGCAAACATACTAGAATTTGACATTGAAATAAAACCTACAAAGCTAATAAAAGGGCAAGGTTTGGCCAAATTAATGACAGAAGCAAATTTCCAAGCCTTAGATATCAATCAACTGGACAGTGAAACAGAGCTGGCGACTCCAAAGATCAATGTAGCCTTTGAACAATCTCCTTGGTACTCTGATATCTGTTATGTGTTACAAAACCTGTGTGCTCCCCCAGGACTGTCCAGAACTAAGTGTAGGTTCCTAAAAATGAAAACATCTAGATTTTGTGTGATGGACGGAAATTTACTTTGGAAAAACCATGAAGGGATATTGCTGCACTGTCTAATGGAAAATGAAACTAATAATGTCATGCAGGAGTTTCATGCAGGACATTGTGGTGGACACTTGTACTGGAAGTCCACTGTGGATAAAATACTAAGGGCTGGTTATTACTGGCCCACCATGTTCTCTGATGTGAAGAAATTCACAGCCTCATGCCACAAATGCCAACTCTTTGAGGGCAAAAGACAGTTGCTGCCACTTCCCTTAAGACCCATTGCAACAGAGAGACCTTTCCAACAATGGGGCTTGGATTTCATTGGGGAAATTCATCCCTCATCTTCAGGCCAACACAGATGGATTTTAACAGCAACAGACTACTTCACCAAGTGGATTGAAGCTGCCCCATGCAGACAAGCGAATGACTCAGTAATCATTCAGTTTTTGGAAAACAATATACTGGCTAGATTTGGCTGTCCAGACAAGATAATAACAGACAACGCTGCTGCCTTCAGATCCAAGAAAATGGTGAACTTCTGCCATAAATTTCACATTACTTTGGGCCATTCTACTGCTTACTATCCTCAAGGAAATGGCCTTGCTGAATCATCAAACAAAAGTTTAATCAATATCATAAAGAAGGTGCTGGAAGAGAACAAAAAGAACTGGCATAAGAAACTAGTCAATGCTTTATGGGCAGACAGACTAACAACAAAAAGATCAATTGGGACCAGCCCATATGAGTTAGTCTATGGATTAGAAGCCAAATTTCCTTCATCACTAGGAGTGTCGGTTATGAAGCTTCTGCAAGAGAGTCAAGCAGAGCCCAATGATATGCAAAGGAGGATCAATCAGATAATCTGTTTACAGCAAACTAGAGAACAAGTTTTCAGCAGAGTGCAGATATTACAAGAAAAATTGAAAAAGGCCTTTGATAGAAGAACCAAAGCAGAAGATTTCAATGTGGGGGACAAAGTCTTAAAGTGGGATGCAAGAAGAGAAGAGAAAGGAAAACATGGAAAATTTGATTCTTTATGGAGAGGACCATTTACTGTCCAAGCAGTACAAGGTAACAACACTTACTTCCTTGAAAGTCTGAATGAAACTGACTTGGATGAAGGTCCTGTCAATGGCAGGATGCTAAAGCACTACTTTGACTATTCCCCATGAGTGGAAACCAAGGTTCCCTTGTATATATGCAGATGTACATATTATTTTCTGTTTAGAGTGTAAAAATGCAGTTTCCTAAGTGATTCACCAACCAGCATAAGGCAAATAGAATCAGAGGTCTTCCAAGAAAGAAGCACACGATTTTGACACATTAATGCGGCAAATTTCAAAGATCGGTATGGCCAGTCAAGGAGCAAGGCAATCTGACCTGCTGTTCTTGGTCTTTCAAAAGAAAAACCATCCCCATGTGGAGCCACTGTTAGATACCTATACCAATAGGTTTCATATTTCATGATTGGCAAGAGAAAGTCCAAATATGCTCTGCTTTGAGTTCACAAAGATCCCATATTTCCTAGAGAACAAGAAGGTGTGTAAAGTGTTTCAATGTTGATGACCTTATTTTCAAATTATGATGGATGATCCAACAGTTTAATCTGGGTCATGCCATGTTTTCAATTTTATGCTATAGACTAGAGAAAGAAGTCTGTCCAAACAGCTGAATCTTGGCAGACAACTAGTTTAGGTAGAGAAGAAAAGGTTCCCAACAGCCTAATCTGGGACCTTGGAAGAGATAAGGGTAGAAGTAGATAGAGAAAGCAAAAGAAAAAGCCAAAGAAAAGAAAAGGCAAGTAAGGGTCTGCAAGTCCAAGTGCACCCTCCAAGAAGAAATAAAAATGCTAGGTAAGTAGCTGGGTAGGTAGTTGGGGTGGCAGAAAGGTTATCCCCATCATTGCAAGAACGGTGATGATGGGCATCAAAGCAAAAGATTACAGCAGGAAGCATGACTAATTTCCCTCATTTCCCTCCAATTCCATTTCTAACATTCCCCCATCAGCCTAGATTCATGGAAAAGACTAAGGTTTCATGGTGGTTCTTAACCTTTAAGAAGCCACATTTCTTGTCTAAAGATCTTTTCATTTTGATCTACTCTTAAAACCAAGTTTGTTTCATATAAACTTAATGGTTTCTCCCTCCACTTACCCCCTCCTCCATACTAACACTAACCCTACTATATAAATCCCTTATATCACCTTTTTCCCTAATATTACTAACACCAAGGTGTATAAATCCCAAAATCTTATAAATACCCCCCCCTTGGCATTATAGCCAATAAAGTCTCGAGTCAGGAATCAAATGACACCAGGTCATGTTGATGAACCTATGCCAACTACCCCTTCCCCTTCATAAAGCTGATTCCTCTATTTTTACCCCTTTTGCACATAAAAAACCCCTAAAGGGCTTAAATTCCACCTTTACCCGCTTCAAAGGGCAAAAAACATGAAAAAACCCACTTTCCGCCGTATAACCAAGGTTAAGCGCATGCAAATCGTTTTTTCGAAATACATTGAAAACCCGTTCAAAACATGTTTTATTGCCTCCGCCCGCTTCCGTATACACTGCCCATGTCACCTCCCCGATGACCGTTGGATCAGGCCCTCCAGATCCGACGGCCCTGATCGCGTCGGAGTCCTTCCGACGTCCGACAGTTATGCGTACTATCCCCCTGTCATATCAGCCATCCGACCACCGTCCGATCAACCTCCGTAGATCTAACGATCACCATGACGTCGGAGCCCATCCGATGCCCGAAACTTATCTCCCGACGTCCGTATTTTGAGGACGTCACTCCGCTGCCACGCGCCCTCACCACAATGCGTCGGAGGTACAACCAACGAATACCGCCCCCGTACAGGAAACGGTGCGATACAAAACCACTGTCGGTTTCCGGGTTTCCCATCCCGCCTGCTCACATCATCGCTGTGTCATCAACATGTCATCGCTCCGTCACCCAGGTACGCTGTCCCGTCAGTCTCTTGCCCTGCCATTGGTCCACCTGTCCTGCCATCTCACTGCCCCTGTGGACCAACCAGACCCCGCCACGTCACCCGATGACGTCATCCGACCTTGACCCCACCAATGACGTCATGCTGACGTCAGCACGGATTCGCGCCAAAAGCACCCAAAGGTCTATTTTAGCCAAAAATTCGTGTTTTTTACCATTTTTGTGCATTCGTCGTTGTTGTGTTCTGCATGCAAAACTACGTTTAAACCTGCACCAGCCGCGGAAAAGAGTTTCCTGACCACCGGAACGTCAATTTCCTCAGCGCCAACAAGCTCTGACCGATCCAAATCTACAGGTATTCCTCATTTGAGCTCTGAAACTCCATTTTCACTGCATTTCGCATGTCAATGAGTAACAGACCTTAAGACTCCAATTTCACCGTTAAATACCATCAAGTCGACATTTAAATTGAACCAGAGCCGTCACTAAGCTACTGTCAAGCCAATTGTAGGCAATTCGAAAGAAAACTGTCACTGGTTCGCGCAATCGTGAACCCGTCACCTGCAGGAGACAAATACACCGCAAAAGAGTATCCTCTGAACATTTCCGCCACCCACCTAATCACACAGAGGCAGTATTTCAACTGCTGCAGCCTTACTTCCACCTTTCACTTACAAAACCATCATTCTCTGCAAAGAAACCTTGTTGGTGTTACTCTGCATAGCGACACAGTCCTTGAGCAAGCAGAAATCCTAAAGAAGAGCCATGGACCCCCCTGTAGCCCCTATAGCCCTCAATGTGGCTCCCCTGAATGTCCCTAATAGAACATTGGACACCAGAGCATTAGCAGACTTGGACTACAAGATAACAGAGGAGATGTTGAGCAGAAGCAGGTTCCATTTGCAAATCCTAAATGAGATAAAGATCAAACATGAGAGGGGGACAGACATCCTGGGAATTTGGGATTCATTCCTCCCAATATTCAAGCTTCCTCAGGTTAATCAATTCCCTGAGCTTGTACACTTAGTTGCGGACCACTATGATGCATCCCAGAGGGCAGTGCTGGACTCTTCAGGCTCAATTCTGTTCCTCATTACCCCTAAAGCCATCAGGGAGATGTTGCAGTTCCAGACAGATCAAAAGTTGGTCCCCTTGTCATTAGCTGATTTAATAGTACAGGGAGCCAGAACCACAGAGGCCCAAATTACTAAGATCAACCAGCTGTTCATCAAGGCTGACACTCTACAAATTCCTCCTATCAACTGTGTTTACCTCAACCAATTGGGCCTAGACCTGGTTGACATGATCAGTCCCATCCTGGGATATGATTCAATAGAACATGTGGATGAAACAGTTATACAAATGATGCTTATGTTTTCCCCAGGAAAGAAGCCAATCCACTATGATTATGCCACATACATATCAGATAAGATGCATGATCAATTGATGAATTTATCAAGAGAAAGGGTATTTAGATACACCTCGTACCTATATCATCTGCTCCTATACTTCCAGCATGATAAGTTCTCCTTCCCAAAGAAGAGAGTAGATGCACAGGGCAATCTGAGATCAGCAGTGTATTGGACATCCGTTTTTCACATAGTAAGCTGTTCTCCATACACCTACTGCGAATTTATTGATCTTTTCATCCATCCAGCCTTGACTCTACTGTTGGGTTCACCTCCTCCCAGATTGACAGACGAAATGCAAAGACTCCTGCATTTATCAAAAGCATACAGTATTGGGGATTGGTATTTCTACCAACACCACACCGTTATCAGACTATATGGGTGTGAGTTGCCCCCATTTAAACTACCTAGATTTGTGCCTATGAGGCTACTTGCCTTGGAATACTTCAGGCAGTTTGGTTATGTGGATATGCTCCACTTTTCAGGAAAAGGTAAGAAGGCACAGTTAAAAAATCAGAAATCAACTTGGCCATTTACTTCTCAATGAGAGGGATGAAGGGTGGAGAGAGGCAGATAGAATACTTGTGTGCCTGGGTCTCAAATACAGCTTCATATGGAAACCCTATGACCCCAACAACTTCATTACAATGAGGAGGCTCAAATACAAATTATCTGCTTATGGTCATTATAGCCTTCCTAACTTAGAAAAATATGCCAACCAAAGCAAGTGGAGAAGAGGAACTTTAGAAGAAGATGTGACCCAAGAAGAGCTTAATCAAAGAGCTCTAAGAAACCTCAAGAAGATGGCTGACCTTGAGTTTTATTCACAGGTCACCTCACTGCCAAGCACACAAACTGGAGCAGCAGCGTCCTCCTCAACTGCCCAACATCAAGCTACAAGAACTGGTGAAAACATCGCAGAAAAAGGCAAAGAGATGGAGCAGCAAGAGCAGCAAGGGCAGCAGGAAGAGCAGGAACAGCAGGAACAGCAACAAAACCAACAGCAGCAAGCAGAAGGGCTGCAGCAAGGGCAGCAAGAAGAATCAGAACAGCAAGATCAACAACATCAAGAAGAACGAGGGCAGGAGCAGTCTGCCCAGCAAAAGAAAACAGTGGAGACTCCTCAGACCACTGAAAGAACGGGGCCTACAAGACAAGACACTACCTTTGATGCCTCGGTCCTCCAAACCCCTCAAAAGGAGGATACATTTGTCTTTAGAAAAAGAGACAGAGAGACTCCCCTGACATCCTCTATAGACCAGGGAGAGAAAAGGCAGAGACTCAATGATTTTCCAGAGGAGGATATAGCAATAAGAGAGGCATTGGGCATGGGCCCACCCAGCAGAGAAACTTCAGCAAGTTCCTTCCAGCAGGAACAAGACAGGACCATGGGAGGGGAGGTCAGCTCCTCCAGCCAGCATAAAGAAGGACAAGTAAGCATCAAGCAGCAGTTTATAGACATCAAGAGGAGGAGTGACCCTATCAAGGTACAATTGTACAATCACCTGCTAAACATGGCTCCTTCCAATCAGCAGAGACTTATGTCTGCTTTTGATGTAAGTGAAGGCAAATTGACAATGAGTCACTTTATGCCCACAGCACTCCGGCCACAATCCACTGCTGACTACCTTAGGACCAACCTAGAGGTCCTTGCCAAAGACATACACCCTATGGACAAAATTGAGTTGCATAAGCAAACTGGCGAAATGGTGTATGCTTCATTGGCCGACAAAACTTTGGATAACTACAAACTAACCAGCAGTCTGAATGCCACAGCTTCCCAGCTAGAACTGGAGAGGGCCTCTTCTCAGGCCAAAGACAACAGGATAAGAGCCCTGGAGGAAATCATTGTAGAAATTGGGCACAATCCCAATGACATCAAAGGGATACAAGAGATCCTGAAACTTAGAGATGCAGACATGGCTGCACTAAGAAAGAAGATCAAAATTCCAGCCACTATCCATCCACAGACTGATGAGGTAGCAAAGCAAAGGTATGAGCAGGATTCTACTGACCTGCTAATTTCCATTTACAAAGAGCTTGTGAAGGCACAAGAAAAATTGGGGCAATATGAAGCTACACAAGCACCTCTACAAGCATCATCAAAACAAGCACAAGAAGGGCAGACATCTCAGCCCTCTCCTCAAGTCATCAATCTTGAGGAGACTGTTCCTACTACTGTGCCTCCACCTCAGCAGGCTGAACAAACAGCCACATCTACTTCAGCAGCACCCATCAGCACAGATCAGAGCCTAGATATGCAGAAGCTAAAGAATGAAATACAAATTTTGGAAGCCCAAATGACAGAGCTGAATGAAACTAAGGAAAAGCTGGCCAAGGTAAATGAAAGGCACGATAAGACAAAAAGAGAAGTGGGAGAAAAGGCCAAGGAAATCAAAGCTCTTAAAGACAGGATCAAGGAGCTTGAGAATGAGCTCAAGCTAGATAAAATCATAGCTGAGATCAGAGCAATGATATGGTCCAATATTGGTAAATCCATCAACAACCAATGGCCATACATCGAGACAATCCATGAGCAACTAGAGCTCATTCCAAAGGCACAGAAGGAAATCCGAACATCAAGGGCCTTATTAGGAAATATGCCTGAAGTTGCTACAAGAATGATCAATGTGCTTAACCACAAAACAAGTTCTCAGTTAGCCACCATTGGAATCACAAATAGAACTGAGACTATTCAAATGATCAAGAGGGTTCTTACTCTTAGAAGTCTAGTGCAGACATTGGACAGGAGAACCCAGGATATGCAGACAGAGGTAAATAAGTTCATGGAGAAGTTTCAGGTGTTGCAGAGTAGAGGACTCCCTAGCTTACTGAACAGCGGAGGGAAATTATTCACCCATGAACAGTATGCTAAAAGAGTAAATGTTTTTGCCTCAGCACAGGTCAATGAGAAGGCCAGCACTTCAGAAGACACAGGGCCTATTACAGGACAAATTTTCTATAGTAAGATAGAAAATCTACTTTTTATAATGAATGAAATTAATCACTTGTTTGATGTGGCCCCAAATTTTTTCAAATACACAGAAGCTGAAGAGACAATGGAGGCCATCCTCAAGCATCAGCTCCCTACACAGGAATGGTGGACAGATGCAATTCAGAGAATTTTGTAAACAGTAAGTCATTCACCAACTTCTGTTTTTTCTACAAATTTTGATGAAAAGAACAGTCAACAAAGTCAGCAGGCATCATAAAATCAAAGCTGAGCCAACTCAGCGGATGTAGCGGCCAACAAAGCAGAAAAGGGAACCACAGCTGGCAAACCCGAGAATGCACTGCGCAGCCAAAAGTAAATGCGTATCTCCAGAATTAAAACAGAGTAATGCAACCGACTCAGTGATACTCAAAAGTCAAAACAATGCTCTGACAGACATAAAGGGCATTTACGCTGCATTTAACATTGTAATAACTTCTTGCCTACTTTCTGAACATTACTGAAGATATTTTCTCTCTCTCAGATGACTCAATGCCTGAGATATTTTGTATACGCATTTCTATAAAGTCCCCTTGGCACAAGATTGCAAGGGTTGTTGTGAATTTCTCCTGAAGAGTCTCTTATGCTGTAATTGTTTTCTGAAAGTTAATAAAGGAAGCAATGGAATTTCGTGGATGCTTGATGTGTTGAAGATGTCCTGTTCCTGTTCATGACTGCTGGATCCCTGCGTATCTTACCATGCAATAAGTCTCTGTAACTTTCTCCATGTTTAGTTTGTTTTGTTATAAATCCATATACGCTATCTGATTTCCGATATTAAGCAACAGAGAAAAAGAATAACTCCCAGGATTTGCTCACTGAGCACCCTGAGTTCAGTCTGTGTTGTTTATAAATGTTTTCTTCAGGTGTAATCTATATAAAGTGTGATTCTTAAGCTGCTGCACTTTCAGAATACATCTTTCATATTGGCCACTGACACAGGAATTCATACTTTGCTCCTGTGCTCTGCGTTCATTTTCATTTCACCAACATAACAGAAAATTCTTAACAGATTTCTGCTGGTTGAAACATATCATCACTCAAGTTTAAATTTGTCTGTTAAATACACAACAGGCCTTGCAGTTAGAACAGTACTCAACATATAAGATCATCTCACAGCACCTAGACTCCATTGCCCAATGGAAACTCACCATCAAAGTATTACATCATAAGACCTGAAAGAGATCCCTCAACCAAAACACAAAACAAAACCTGAGCATAATAGCTAGCCTAAAATACCTTCATAACAGAGACAAATCATAAAGAGAGAGCCCTCTCTGGTTGCAGTTAGGCTAGGAACTGTAACCCAAAGATTGGTTAGTGGTTACCCCGGCCGTATTCCCTTGGGAGTCATAGGGAACAACCTGGGTGTTAACAGGTGCCAGAGAGCCCAAGAGGCTACATGAAAGAGAGCCTGAGAGGTTGCATGCTAGAGGGCCTGAGAACCTGTGTGCGAGAGTGCTAGAGAGCCTGCGTGCTAGAGTGCCCAAGACCCTGAGTGCCAGAGAGCCAATGAGGAGGCTACGCCTGATAGAGAGTCATAGAATGAGAGGGCCAGACAAAGACAGAGATAGCTAGACAGTGCCACGAGTTATTCAGAGAAGCTCGAAAGCCAGAGCGCTTGAAAGACAGAGTGTCACAAAGCCACAGAGTGTGATCGAGACAGCGCGAGAAGGTGAACCAAAGAACCAGAGGGTCGGCAAAGCCACAGAACTATAGAAACATAACCAAAGCGCTATAAAGACAAATAGCTGGAGGGCTACATTATAGAGAGTCCTGAGCAGTCTTCTTCTTGCGATTGATGCATGAGATCGATGGCCAAGCAAGCTTCAACACATTGATAGTCTATTTCAGATGCCCCTAATTGTGACAAGCTAGAAAACGATCAATGCAAGGGGAGCCAAAGTCCAGATTGGTAATGGGCCTTGTCTGCGCATCAACAATGTGAACAACGTTATTTTCTGTGGATTTTTTTTGCACATCCACTTCTTCAGATGGCCCTTTGTTATGAGGTATATGATGTTTTCATGTACTTCTTCTCTATACATTATGCTGTGTGGATCCTTGAATGATGTTGATGCAGGATCTTGTTTATTACATGTTGTCATGATTCCTTGCCTGATTTCATGCGGAATATTCTATGTGATGTACTTGTTGCCATAACTCATCATGTTATGTTTTGAGATCCCTTGTTGTATGTTGTTTGGATACTCTTTTTGTCGTCGTGCATGATTTTGCATTTGAGATCCCTTTTGTGCCATGTTGTTGGGATACTCATCATGCATGTTTTTGTATCATACTGATAGGAGTCTTTTGATTGAGAGTTCCAGTTTTGGAACATCTCTTAGAGCCAATCCTGCTTGAAGGCATTTTTCCTTGTATGATCATGACATCATCTCTTGTGTACATCACCATTATTGATAACACTTAATGCAGTAGCTGTTATGCTCTTAACCTGCAAAAAGATACCCAAATAGAGAATATGCGAAGAAAGATACCCAGAACATAGAATAGTGAGAGACAACATCAAATTTTTTATTATTTAGAAAGCAATGTTCACTGGCCTCTTCGAGGGGACAACCTCTAATAGAGCAGAGCTCGATACAAAAATAAGACACGATGCTCCTCGCAGGGAGTCTCTATCCTTTATATATGACTCATACATGCAATACCATGGATCAATACCATGGGTTTTATTAATACCATCTATCTAATACCATGGCCCATTTGCAACTAATTGTGGTCCCGTCATTAATTACAGGTTAACCACTTAAAATTATTAATATGGGCTTTATTGACTCTTTACTATGACTCAATCCCACTACATAAATAAGGGGGTTAGGGTGGGACCCTAACATGCCATCCCCCTTAAGAATAGCCTTGTCCTCAAGGCTGAAGTTGCGGAAACTGCTGAAGAATAGTGGCTGGTTCCCAAGTTGCATCTTCCGGAGAGGTGTCTTTCCACTTGACAATAACTTCCCTAATCATGCAGACACACAGGTGCCTTTCTCATGTGTCTAGGACTTGTTTAGGTTGGAGCCAGATTGACCCTTCCTCATCCAATTTAGGTAGACTGGTTTGAATTCTGCAATTGTTCCCAATCACTTTCTTGAGGCATGAGACATGGAAAACTTGATGGATTTTCGCAGTAGGTGGCAAAGCCAGCTTGTAGGCTACTTCTCCAATGTGCTGAAGTACTTGATATGGTCCGTAGAATTTTGGAGATAGTTTCTAACAACCCTTGTCTTTGAGTGATGTTTTCTTATATGGTTGCAGCCTCAAAAAGACCTGATCCCCTTCTTGAAATTGGCACTTTGAGTGATGCTGTTCTACCTATTGCTTCATGCAGTTTGAGCTTGATGAAGATTCTCTCTAAGATGGGCAAGCATAGTTGTGCGGTTTTGTAGGATTTGATCCACTGCTTGTACCTTTGAGCACCCCTTGATATAAGAAGTAGGAGAAGGAGGGAGTTGAACATATACTGCTTCATAGGGAGTCATTTTGGTGGTGGCATCATAGTTGGTGTTATACCACCATTCAGCCAGAGGTAACCACTGTACCCAAAGATGTTGCTTTTCTGAAGTGAAACACCTAAGGTAGGTTTCCAGACATTTGTTGACGGCTTCAGTTTGACCATCTGTTTGTGGATGAGAAGAAGTACTGAGTTTTAGTTGGGTGCCTTGTAGCCTGAAGAGTTCCTGCCAAAAATTACTGGTGAAGATCGGGTCGCGATCGAACACAATAGAAGTGGGTATGCCATGCAATTTGAAGATATGATCCATGAAAGATTGAGCGACCAAAGTCAGTGTAAACAGGTGGGGTAGGGCACAGAAATGAGCATACTTTGAAAGTCTGTCCACAACCACCATGATGACTGACTTGTTTCCTGACTTTGGAAGACCTGTAATGAAATCAATAGAAACCTCCATCCATATTGCTGCCAGGATAGGCAACGGTTGTAATGTGCCTGGTGCTTTGACAGTCTCCCCTTTGTGGGGTTTACAGACATCGCATTCTGCTACAAAAATAAGGTTGTCCTTTTTCATGCCTATCCAAAAAAATGATCTTCTCGTGCGAGCATACGTCTTCTGAAAGCTTGAATGTCCTGCAATGGGGGATGAGTGCAATTCTGCCAAAATGCGACTTTTGAGGGTGGATGTTGGTGATATTACGACTCTGTCCCTGTAGCGAGGAATCTCATCCTACCACGAGTAGCCCTTGGTGGAATTTGGATCCACCTGCAATTGAGAAATGAGTTGGGAGAGCCCGGGATGTGAAAGCCATTCCCTAGAGCCTCTTCAATCCATTCTGGAATGGGAAGGGAAATTGCTAACAAGGTACTTCCCTCCTCAAATTGGCGAGATAATGCATCTGTTACACTATTTTCTTGTCCTTTCTTGTAAATGATCTCATAATCATATCCCAGCATTTTGGCGAGCCATTTATTTTGTTGTGGGGAGGATAGGCATTGCTCCAAAAAATATTTAAGACTGTGTTGGTCTGTGCTTATTTGGAAACGTCGCCCCAATAAGTAAGGTCACCAGATCTCTACTGCATGTAAAATGGCCATCATTTCCTTCTCATAGGTAGATTGGCCCAGATTCTTCCCACTTAGTTGTTGGCTTGTGAAGGCCAAAGTTCGCCCTTCCTGTACTAAGACTGCCCCAATACCCGTACCCGAAGCATCACATTCAATGACAAAAGATTTGGTTAAGTCAGGGAGTGCTAAGACTGGAGTGGAACACATGGCATTTTTGAGAGTTGTAAATTCCTGTTGTGCGTCCTCATTCCAGAAGAAGGAATTTTTCTTGAGGAGTTGAGTGTCTGGCTTCACTATGCAACCATAATTGCTTCCAAATTTGCGATAATAGCCTGTGAGACCCAAAAATCCTCTCAGGCTCTTCAAGGTCTTAGGCTGAGGCCAATCCTACATTGCCTGGATCTTTTTGGGGTCCACCTTGACACCTTCACACCCCACAATGTGGCCCAAATACTCAACTTCTTCCATGCCAAATGAACACTTGGACATCTTAACAAATAATTTATGCTTGCGGATCAGTTGCAAGAGTAGATCTACATGCTGAAGATGTGCGGCCCAAGTGCAACTATAGATGAAGATGTCATCGAAGAAGACAAGGAAGAATTTCCTGAGATATGGTTTGAGAAGGTGGTTCATAAGGCTTTGAAAGGTAGATGGGACATTACAAACACTGAATGGCATGACCAAGAACTCATAATGGCCTTCATGAGTTCGGAAATAAGTCTTTGGAATGTCGACTTCCTTCATGCGAATTTTGTGGTAGCCTGAGCGAAGATCCAGCTTAGTGAAGAATTGAGCCCCATTGAGTTCATCCAGCAAATCATCAACCACTGGGATGGGAAATTTGTCTTTGACTGTCAACTTATTGAGGGCCCTGAAGTCTGGACACATCCGCCACTCCCCATCTTTCTTGAGCACCATGACCACTGGTGATGAATAAGGACTAATGCTGGGACGAATGACACCTTCTTCCAAAAATTCCTTGATTATTTTTTCTATTTCATTCTTTTGGGTGAACGGATATCTTATAGGTGAAAATTTGGGGGTTGGGCCCCTGGAACCAAGGTGATGTTATTCTCATGTTTCCCTCTAGAGGGTGGAAGCTTATGAGGCTTGTCAAAGACCGACAGATGGTTATTTAAAATCTATTGCATCTCAAGATGAATCGACAGAGACTTGGTTTCGATTGCCTGGATGGCATTAAATTGAGCTATAACTCCATGATGGCCCTTTTTTAGCAATTTTTCCATCCTATGCAAGCTGATGATAGAGGGAGCTCCCGCTTGGAGTCCACGGAGGGTATGTGTGGAGTTGTTCTGCTTAAAACTCATATATAACTCCTAGAAATCCATTGTGATTGGCCCAAGGGTGCGAAGCCATTCAACACTGAGGACAATGTCACACCCTCCCATGTGTATGGAAAACATGTGGGTCTTCAACTGATAATCCCCCATTTGAAGTTTGACATTTTCACAGCGGCCTTCACATTTCATTGTGCCCCCATCCGTAATTTGGACTTGGAAGTTAGAAACTGCTCATACAAATCAATGCACTACTTCTGCAACTTTTGGATGGATGAAATTATGTGTACTTCCACTATCAATCAAGACTACTACTGGGCGATGTTTAGTAAAACCTCTGATTTTGAGAGTTTGAGGTGAAGAAATCCCAGCCAAAGCATGCAGTGAAATAACGGGTTCGTCAGGGACATTGTCCTTTTGGTTCTCCTCTTCTACCACCTCATGTTCCTCCAGTGGTGGATCTTCCTCCGATGAGCTGTAATTAGTGGCATTAATTTGAAAAAATTTGGGCTCCTTGCATTTATGACCTGGGGAGTATTTTTCATCACAGTAGTAACATAATCCTTGCTTTCTTCTTTCGGCCATTTCTGCAGGTGACACCTTTTGAACCTTAAGTGTTTGAGTCGTGCTGTGAGCCTGTGGGGGGCGACCCTTAGCTGTGAAATTTGGGGACTGTACTAGGCTGTTAACGCATGTTCCACATTACAAGCTACCTTGCAAGCCTCCGTCCATGTTGGAGGGTGGTGCAGTAGGACGTGGGCTTTTATGGCTTCTTTAAGACCGCTGATAAAACATTCGATGTAGAACACATCTGAGAGACCCCTAGTGCGGAAGGTTAAGGCTTCAAAGGCTGTAACATATTCATCCATTGTGCGAGTCTATCGGAGCTTAGTAAGACGACCCAGAAAAGAAGATTCCTGGTTAAAGCGGTCTGTAAGAGCTTTTTTGAAGGTTGTCCAAGTCACAAAAGGTCCATTGCAACGTTGACGCCATTCCCACCATTGCCACCTTTCAGTGTCCAAGTACATGCTCCCCACCATAAGTTGAGTCTCATTATCTAAGATGTTATTTAGATTGAAATAATGCTCCATTTGTGCTATCCGTGCTACCAGTGTGGGCCCCAGAGGTGAAGAGAGTGGCTAGACTCACCCTCACTGTGTCCATTGCCAATATACACCTCCTCGTGGGCTTCCTCCTTGCCCTTCAGGATTATGCTAGTTAGTCTGTCAAGCTGAAGTTGGAGGGATTGCAAGGTTTGTTCTAGTTTTTCCATCCTCTCATTGGCCATAGCTTGAGCTCTAGTTTCTACCATGCACCGACCTGATGTTCTTGAAATTTGGGACCGCCCAAAAAAAAATTTCACTAAGAATTGAATGGTACAACTATGAGCAGCTTGTCGTCCTGATTCTAATGGGCTAGATCACCAATAATCGCCCTGGAAGATCTCAGACTCATCTTTTTTTTTTTGCGAAAACTCCTAACAGAGTTTTACTCCTTCCTTAGGAATACTGTTGTAACCGAATCCTCAAAATGTCAACGCTGCCAAAAGTCCTGCGAAAATCATGCCCCAGTATAGGAACCCGACACAACTACTCAGATTCGGTGGATCTGAGAGATTTGAATGGTGGATCGGATAGCTCTGAGCGACAGAACCAATTGCTGCTGCGGATCTGATGGATCTAATAGATCAGAATGGCTGGTTTGAACTGTGGGACTGATGCCTGTTGCTGCTGCACCCCTTTGTGTGAGCGGATCTGGCAGAGATGATGTGTGATCCCAAGATAGAAAAGGGAACTATGGTCTCGAGGAGTTTCAGGTGCTACAGATCGCAATATACCTAAGGGTCTCATAGTAGTACTCGGCCCAATGTTTCAGGGCTCTAACTAAGGAGGATCAACCGTACCCTTAGCCGTACAACCCGACTACCCTATCATAGGGCGTGTAATTGCTCTGAGTGCTATTCTCGGTGTACTATAGCAGCAAGACGGCTGACGGTTTATCTATGGCGAGGTTGCAGAGGAGCTAAGGGACTTTCGATATACCGAGAAGGTACTTGGAAGACAATCCATACACGGTTTCGTCTAATGCACTACTACTTGAAGGGGTACCCACAAGGGTTACAAGGGAGTCCAACAAGCATGACCACCTCTTGTATTTCCTGCGTGCATGCCTTCCCAAATTCGCAGGTTTATGCGCTCAACAATAGATCCCGTGGTTTAAAGATGCTGGAACACATCTCTAGCCAAAATTTTTTTTTTTGCTAAGAAATGGAGATCCCACTGGCCCTGGAAAATGCTCTGATACCACTTGTTATGCTCTTGACCTACAAAAAGATACCCAAATAGAGAATATACGAAGGAAGATACCCAAAACATAGAATAGTGAGAGACAACAACAAATATTTTATTATTTAGAAAGCAATGTTAACTGGCCTCTTCGAGGGGACAACCTCCAATAGAGCAAAGCTCGATACAAAAATAAGACACGATGCTCCTCGCAAGGAGTCTCTATCCTTTATATATGACTCATACATGCAATACCATGGATCAATACCATGGGTTTTATTAATACCATCTATCTAATACCATGGCCCATTTGCAACTAATTGTGGTCCCATCATTAATTGTGGGTTAACTACTTACAATTATTAATATGGGCTTTATTGACTGATTACTATGACTCGATCACACTACATAAATAAGGGGGTTAGGGTGGGACCCTAACAGCAGCCTACACCATCTTGACACCGAGGCCCAGAGACGTAGTCCCTCCTGGACAATCTTTGTTATCCACGACTTATGTTTTCATGCGTTTATGATTATTATGTTCCTTGTATTTTCTGCACGCAGATGTATTCATTAATGTTCTTTTAAAATGCAATTTAACACATCATGACAGTAAAAGGTCTTGGAAGGGTCCTTCGTCACACCCAGACTTGGATCATCCATGCTATGTAGACTATTTCCGAAAGGGCTAGTAGTACAAGGATTTGTTTGGCTAACTAGCTTCGAACCTGGGTCAAGCCCTAACAATCTAGCAAATGATTTCGTTGTCGGTTTTGGACTCTGCATAGAGATGTCTGAAGTCACATCACTGGAATCCAAATAAGAAGGAGATTTAAGGGTGGTTGGATATGAAAATTCACGAATTCGTGGTAGAGGAGAATAGGAGTGTGCAACTGAAAAAAGAAGAGTGGTTAGACTACTACCTATACACAAATATCGATGAAATTTTCTTCGCGTCATTCCCTACAGGGTTGTATGAGTGGATCATGAAGCAAGAAGATAGCCAAGGAAGGTGAAAGCTTGACAGACCTATTGTGTGGACCCCAGAGTTGGTGCGCAAATTGGAAGCATCAGAGGATAAGATCACACACATTGTTGATCACTGGCTCGATCAGATTACATAATGATTCATCACTAAGTTCATGGTAGATACTTCGGTCAGCTATAGCGAGGCATAACGACACTTTCTCAAATGATCACGAGGTAAGTACGTAAAGTCTTTGAACACTTGGATTGAAATGCTATTGTGTGAAAAGTGGATTATGCAGTTACATTGATGTTTGGGGCTATGTGAAGTGGGAGAATTTATAGAAATGAAGGAAGTGTGGAACTAGAAACTAGCCCCTTGATTTCACCTCCACGAGGGGACGAGGAAGAGCTCGTGAAGGTATCTCTGTGCAGTGCAATCAATTTGATAAAGCAGAGGATTCCATGCATACCACCCCCACCCATACCACTGCCAGTTTCACCGTCATCACCTCCATCTTTGTCCGTACCACCTTCACCACCACCGCGTTTTAATATTGCGAGCTTGATAAAGTTGCTTATGTTCAAGGGAGTGGAAAATGAAGATCCAGACCAGTTTTGGTTTGTTGTGAAAGCCATATGGGAAGAGTAAGGAGTTATAGATGATGCTATCAAGAAGGTGAAATTAGTTAGTGCTCTACAGGATCGTGCACTGACCTGGTATATCAAGCACTCAAATGTTAATCTGAATGTGGGAATCGTGGTTATCCAAGCTGTGCTAACCAGGGAGTTTAGTAGACCAAAGTCAGAAGCACAGTCGATTATTGGGTTCAAAGGTATCACGATTCTACCAAGAGAGACTCCTTGGGAGATGGATTAGAGGCTAAAGTGCACAATTCGTGAAGCTAACATGACTCTCATGGATGGCAACACCGTGAATGGTTCATAACATCACTATCGCCACATTTGAGGAATGCGTTGTTGCAGCAAAGGTTAACAACTCAGGTAGAAGCTTTAGAGATTGCGGTGAGGCTGCATGAGACCCCAATACAGGATCCTAACTGGGAGTTCAGCAAATCCACGCGTAGTTGAAAATCTTATGCCTTGAGATGCAGAGTTTGAAACATGATAGGACCGTTTGAATAGAAGTGCCTGAAGAGGTGTGGTGTGTGAAATGAAAAGGTCAGGGTCATCATAAATACCACTACCCAGTATTCGTGAATTACCTTGCAGGAGGAGGTCTAATGCTGTTAATATTCAAAGCGCAAGCAGGACCAAGCGCGACGCTTGCTTTGTGGTGCGTGATTTGTAAAGTAGGAGGAAAGCATGCTATAGACAACTGTCATCTATTGCAAAAGTACACACAGGACTCTCAACGGTTGTTTCGTAATTTCTGTAGATCGGTGGGACATGATGAGTGCACATGTAGAAGTTATGAGCTAATGATGGATAGAACTCCTACCTATAGGGTTCAGGCTGAAATGTGGCCCCTAGACCAAGGCACAGGGATGGCGCGAACCGAGTTCCAAGGGCGTGGATGAGTCCAAGGTGGAGGAGGACCTGGGAGAGGTTGTGGACAACTGATATGCTACAATTACAGAGGTCCAGGGAATTATGCCTACGATTGTACAAAGACGACGTGCCCATCATGTCTGTATTGTACCTTGTTTGATAGCGAGACAAAGGATTGTCCTACGCTGATAGCTAGGATACGTGACAAAGGAGGGCTACAACCTCCCCCGACTCAGAACCTACAAATGATGAGATTTGATTTGTGCGAGGAAGAACCTAATGTGAATATTGTGCTCCGAAGTAGAATTACGATGGGAGATGATAAAGGAAAAAAACCCAAAGAAAGTACTTGGGTTGGCAAGGCTCCAATGAAGGAAGCAGAGTTTAATTTGGAGTGCGCCCGAGAAACGTTTATGGAAGCTAAGAAGAGCTTCGCTGATGCCTCCTCTTTAGGAAGCAAAGACAGACCAGAGCCGAAAATGGACCAATCGATGCTCACGATGTTCCTAGAAAGATGTACGAAACTACTGTGTGACAGTAAGGTGGTCAAGGGATTACAGGAACTCATTAATAGATGCACTAGGACCATGACAGGAGAATCGCATGTAGTTCAAAAGATCAGAAAGCATAAGACTAGAACAGGAAGAGAAATGAGGTTAACCGCGTAGATTGGGGAATACGAGATGGACCAAGTAATTCTAGATTTAGGATTGGACACGAACTTTCTGTCAAATCAGATGTGGGAGGGCATGGGGAGGCTGCCGCTGCAATGGTTTCCTGACTGGTTGTGCATGGAGAACCAACAAAAGATAATTCCCTTGAGGTTATTGCAGGGAATCATGGTGGATATTGAAGGAGCGAGCGTGCTAGCTGACTTTGAGGTGATAGAGATTGTCGATGACAGCAATCCATACCTTGCACTCTTAGGAATCGATTGGGCCACTGACATGAATGGGGTGATTAACTTGAAGTAGTGCAAGATGATTTTTGAGAAGAAGTCTCTGCGCGTAGTGATACCTTTGGACCCTACTAAGGGATCGTGTTACACTGAGCCAGTGTGCAACTATGAAAGCGATGACGACTTAAACCGCATCTACAAGATAACTACGTGAGAGCAAGACTAGGTAAATCCCACTACAGATGGACGAATTTCATGGGAGCATGAAATTTCCTATACTTCAGATTTGGATGAGGAGATAGAGCGATGGTAGAACAGGTTTCATGAGGTAACCACACTTAATTGTAATATGATGACAAGATCACTACGGTGTGTATCAATGGAAATGAGAGATCTTCCTACTTATGATGGCTTAGGTGAGGTAGATGCTTTCTTGTAAAAATTTGAGAGAGAGGTACTGGAGAAACAACATTTGGAAGCCTTGAATTGGGTACTGCATGCTACGCCTGCGAGATGGTGGGGTATGCACAAAGGAAACTTTGATGACTGGCACACATGTAGAAGGATGATGCGCACACTGTTTGGGAAACATATAGGGTGGTCAGTTGATAGATACCATGACCAGGATGGTCTGTGCATGCATATGTCTAGGTGGGTACAGGCATATGGTAAACAACCTACGTGTATGCACAATAACTTCGCGAGGTGAATTACGGTCAATAAATATGTGTTAGGGGGCAAATGCCCAACCAGATCCTCAAATTGGAACAACAGAGCGTGGAAAGAACAAGCTCGTAGACAGGTATCCATGCAGAATCCTTTCATGATGTATCAAAGCACTAAATAAGGTATGTAATGCACAACGAAGTGATTGGGACCTGCACATGCCAATAGTCCTATGGGCTTATAGCGTGACGTGCAAAAAAATGACAGGACAAACACCTTCTAGGATGGTTTATGAAGCAAACGATGAATTACCAATGGAGTATATCATGCCTAGTCCACGCATAGCAGCGCTTGTAGATAGGACGGATCGCAAAGCCTTGAAAGAAGGGATCGCGCAGTTGGAAGATGAAGAATTCTTGGGACTTGATGAAGAGATCTAGCAAGGTAGTCGTAGGCTCCAAGGACTCATGAATGAAAAACTTTGTTTAAGGGAGAAAAGCATCATGGTGGAAGAAGAAGTCAAGAAGCTTGAGGAAGGAATAGAGAAGGACTTTATTGATAAAAATGCTATGGCGATAAAATAGGATGTGCACGATTACGGTGAAAAATTTGGGTACTACTGCCGTGAACTGATCAATTTGATGATGTGGATTCGGCTGTACGTTACTAAGAGGATCACAGATGGTGGCGTAATGAAAATGGTAAAGTGCGCGATGCAAGTAGTAATGTTAAAAGGCAAACATTTCAGAGGAAAAGTAGGTGATGATCGCGCAAAACCATATACAAGTGGCATGACCACCTGACTAGCTGTGGCAAGCACAGTCTTAGCATTCCAAGAAGTTGAAAGGAGGCGTGGGACTATAAACTAATCTGCCCAGGAGCTGCATGAAGACAGGGCTACATGTAGGATCGAAGTGTCACAGGGTCTGCGACAGTGCAAGGGTAGCTATGTTATCGTGTGGGTTGGCTGGAAAGTGACTGTTATAGTCACTATTCATGATGTGATGATTGGTTTGAGACAAAATGGTGTGGGCGGTAGGAATTTAAGGTGAGATTTATGGGCAAGATTTGGGAAAATATACCACCAAGAAAGCATTAATGGACTGGATTTGGGGGGAACGGTCGAATTCGAATTCAAAAGGTGCTACAAATTACAAAGGGCTACCCAGCAAAGAACACTTGGTGATTTGAGAATTGCTTTGTCAAGTATTCTGAGTGGAGACCTATTTAACTTGTTGCAAGCACTGATTGAGTGCTCGCTTGAGCAGTTGAGAGAATTCTGGACAAACATAATGGCAGCATCTGAAGGAGCCAGGGAAATCGTAGAAATAACCACCGAAGAAGCCGTGCAGGCCATGACAATAGTAGATGCCCTTGAGAGCGCCGAGATAGTTGTGAAAATCCCTAAATCATTGCGCATGCCAATATCGAAGAAATAAGCTACCCATGATTCTGGTGCGTGTGTCCCTATGAAACCCACTGCAAACTAGGTTGACCATGGAAGAAAAAGGGAAAGCGGTTAACCTAGAAACTGATGAAGAGGAAGAAGAACTTGAGGACATCATAATAGAAGAGGACAAGGATGAAGGCATGGAGGAAGAAACTGAGGGTGCGGGCCCTCTAACCTGGTTGCCCGCATATGTTCCTTCGAAGAAGGGGAAGGTAAAGGTGCCCAAGGACTTGGATGACAGTAAAAGACTCTGCTACTACCTGATGATATCATCTTCGAAGGAGAGCACTTGGGATGGGTGCCGAGTCCAAAGTTTGAAGATTGGGATCTCGTTGACCACGAGAAAGTCCCTCACTTGGCGATCACGCAAGTCATGGAGTGAAGAAACACACTACGGGGGGAGTCATAGAATTAGAGCCACGCAAGTGGTTTCGTGGAGTCCAAAAGGTAGGGTTGTTGAACCTACTTTAGGTGCTACATTACCATCGCACCCTAGTTACTATCTTCATCATCAAGAAGCTGCTCTACCTAGTGCATGATGGGTGTTTGTGGGTGGAGGAGTCCATCCCCATCACGGACCATCTGATCCATATAATTATCTGGCTTCCTTGTAAAGGAGAAGATCCAACAAACATTTCAGAAGGTAAAAGTAGTGATTTGGCCATCGCGGAGGCAATGAAAAAGAAGTATAAACTAGAGAAGAAAAAGAGGGGCTACGTGATCTCTAGTATCAACAAAAAAAAGTCATAATTGCGACTCAGATACTGGTGGGTAGGGTCATGCAAAAGTGTCACGTGGATGAGGTGCCCGCATTGGTGGTGGCACTTTGTTGAGTAGTCTACAGAGGGGGTCCAGTTTAATGGGCGAACTACTTGTGCAAGGAGTTCCTAGACAATTGTCATGAGGCATGGGAATAGGGGAAAACCTTCCACTATCGTGGCTTCTACTATCCATAGTGCTAGTGGCTGGGGAATTTCTGGAGGACAGCCAGTTCCCCATAATTGCGTGGGATGTCCTGGAGGCTGCGAAGTATGCTTCACTATGGGCCACTAAAGACGTACATAGGATCTGGGACAGTAAAATATTTTGGGTGTTCATGGATATGAACTTCAGAATGGGGATTAACTGCAAGTCACGGCGATCACCCACTATCGATAACAACTTACAAACCTTTGCAAAGTTCAAGGTAGAATTCCATCACATCTACATCAGGGCGCACAAGGACCCCGTGAAGAAGTGGAATGAACTACCGTACATGGCCACGGATGATGTGATCTTCGATGTACTTGAGGCGTGGCCACCAAAGTGGTGTGCTCCAGACATCTTCGCAGTGGAAGTAGACAAGTCTGCTACACAGAAAAAGAAGGAGGAAGACAAACTGTAGATGGCGCAGTTGGCAGAGAAAAGAAAGAAAGAGGCAACAACAACAAAGGCGTAGGATGCTGTGAAGGCAGCAACAAAACAATAGAAGGCCACAATAGATGCACACATGGCATCAGAAAAAGAGCATGACGACCAAAAGTCACCTTTGCCAAAGCAGGAATAGAAAATGGACACAAAGACAGAGGAGGGTGGTGTGGACCCACAAACAACGTCGACACAGTTAAAGCGCCAGTGGCCGAGAGAGTCGGTAGGGCCGCGAAAGAAGTCAAAAGCATCTAAGACTTCTTTTGACCTGATCACCCTCATTGAGGGAGATTTGTATGACATAGGGGAAATAGTGTGCGATGTCACCATAGAGGCCCTCTAGTGGTTCACAGAGGAGAATCATATTGTGTTAGGGACCCTCCGGGCATAGATGTAGAAGCTAGAAGTGTGCACTCCTCAGGCTGGTACTCTCTCGACCAGCCTCACAGTAGGAATGGTTGTAGCCGAGGAGATGTTGTGCGCTTACACGACCAACACAATAATTCTTCCGGAAGGGGCACTAGTTACAACAAACGAGGCCGACAGGCCTACGGTCAGTGCACTAAAGGGGATAGGAATCAACATCACTGCACTCCCTCGGGAGATGCTCTATGTTCTGCAGGACGGAGTTACTGCACAACTGCAGGCTAGGGAGAGCCGCATGTTGCAGGTGTTGAGTGAGCGAAGATGTAGGGAATGCAGGTACAAATGTAGGAAAGCAGTTATGCAATTTCCGAGCAGCATGTCTAGGAAATACAATAGGCAATGGCTGAGCGTGCTGCCGACCTCACAGTAGTCCGAGTAGAATTGGAAGGTCTCTGCATGAAGATCTTCACATTGACGGAGTGACTTAAGGGAAAGTCACGATGTTTGTGTTGGGGGCCTGTTGGGTGTGGGATCCCCCAAGGTAGGTTTTGGGGCTTAAAGCCCAAGTTTTGACTAATTCCAATGTAAAGACTCCGTGATTTGTGGGCATGGAGTGCGAAGATTATAAATGAGTTAGAGGGTTGTCCGCCCTCATTCTTTTTATGTAATGTCGGCTTGGGAGTTCTGCCCATGGTTCGCGGACCATGGGATTGAATAAATAAAGTGAGGCTCTAAGTTGTAAAAGACATCATAGAATGGACAGATGATCATGTGGGAATATGAGTCAGAGTCAAAGTGTAAAGTTGAGTCTTTGGGTCGTAGAGTAGGGGAAGGATCTGCAACTGAGTGCGCAAAGGCCTAGTAGTCCGCAGCTGGGTGTGCAGACCCCTGCGGTTGAGTGCGCAGGGAAAGTTGGGTTTGTAACTAATTAAGGAAGTAATAAAGACAAGTTTCTTATCATTCTTTGTATCTTTTTCCTATTTTATGCATTGAAGTATATTGGGTATGAATTGCGAGTTTACTATTATATGCTGCGAACTTATATGAATATGTTGATTAAGTGAACATAAGAATAAGTATATGTTTATGCGAAGTGAACTAACTCTTATAAGGAATATAATTAAGATCCACGGTATAACTTGAGCAATTAGCACATATCGTTGCCTTAGCAGCGCAAAAGAACCACACTCCTTGGTTAGGGCTGTGTGACGATAATTATAACTAGTTACGAAGGTGTCGCAGGTCAGAAGGGTGTGCGAAGTAACCTGCACGAAGCTAGTTCACAGTTGGACTAAAGTGACACCTCAGACATCTCAGGTGTGCGGAAACATGGTTCCAGTATCCCCCCCGTATTGCTTCAGGTGAGACCTCAATTTGCACTCCACAGACTGTTTCTGAAAGGGCCAGTAGTACAGGGATTTGTTTGGTTAACTAACTTCGAACTGTGTCAGGCTGTAGCAAGCCAACAACTCATTAGGTTTCAAAATATCACAAAATAGATATTATCCATATTTTAGCATGAAAACTATATACCTATAAATAGACGTTGTTATGATGCCATATATTAATACCTTGAGTTTTCTTTTCACTCTTTTTTTTTTTTGTTATTCCAAGGAATACAAAAAAGTACGTAGCTAAGAGCTTCAAATACATTTTCTCAATAGAACACTGAAGAGTTCTAAAAAACTATAGTTGTTCCATGAGGCTTTGTTGTTGGATACAAACAAAACAACAACAACTCTTTGAAATTTCTGAAATATAGAAGGACTACAATAAAAGGAAGTAATACAACTAAAACAGGTTGCTTGTTACATACAAAAAAGACAACAACAAAGTAAATGAAAACAATGAATAAGAAATAAATATATACAAGAATGGAGTTAGAAATTAGCAAGGAAATCTAGACATTTATGCATATGCTTTCTGCTGGGAGTGGAAGCTAATCTGATCAAACTACGAGGATCATTCTTTTAGGATGATTTCTAAATTGCTGACTGGATGCCACTACTATTGTTGGAGTGTGATTTAATTCCTGTTTACTATGGGAATGGATTGAACACTCCGATCTTTTTTTCTTATGTAGCCTTCATATAAAATATAACATGGATCTAAAAATAATGTTCTTTTGGATATCTCGTCTATTCTATTATACTCCCTCTATATATGCTGGAATATGATTTCTTGAAAAATAGATTTTGATTCTTCAATTCTATGTTTCCATGCTTCAGTATTTAAGACCTCTAGATGAGCGTTTTCTGCCAACCAATCTATGATGCATTTAGAGTCTCCTAGAATTTGAATGTTTTTTACGTTATAGATCTTGGCATGAGTCATGAGGGCCCAAACAACAATCAACTTAGCTTTAGTATTTGTTCTGGTACCAAGGACTATTCTAAAATGGAAAAATCTATTGACATTCAATTTTATCATTACCCCTCCACCACAAACATTCCCTTGAGAAACTCCATTAAAGAATCTAATAGTATCTCCTACAAGATAATGCGTAAATTGGTTCTTCTCAGAGTCTTTAATCTTAGTTGTGGATTATATTCCCTAAAGATGGAAACAATCATCGTGGATTGGACATGAATACATTTCATTCCATTATTGAATATCACCTTGTTCCTTAGGATCCATATTCCCCATGCTACACAAATACAGAGGGATATTAGGTGTTTATATTTATTCACCCAAAAAATAGCAATTCCTCAAAGGTGGTTTGGCTTAAGTCTTCTTTGATGCTCTGGATTTGTAAGACTATCTTCCAAACATTCTAGGCAACAAGGCAGTTAATTAGTAAATGGTCATCCGATTCTTATTTCTTTCTACATAGAACACATCCATTTGGACCCACGAAGCCCCTTTTTAGTAAGTTATCCCAATTCAAAATATTGTTTTGTATGACCAGCCAAACAGAGCATTTTAATTTTATGGGGACAAGTCATTTCTAGATAAGATTATTCCACCATCTTTCAATTGTTTTTATCACAATATGCTTTATTTCTTTATAGGTTGAACATGATTTAATCTTCCTTGAAGAGAATTCTGAGTTCTAGACGAAGGAATCCATAGAATTGATTAGCCTCACCCCATTTGTTAGAAATTATATATTACATAGTAATGGAACACATAAAATATTACAGAAACACAAACACAGAAAATGCATAAAACAAGGGAGACGCAGATATACGTGGTTCACCGAATTTGGGCTACGTCCAAAAAGAAACAACCAATCCTTCCTTTTATATTATCCAACAAAATGAAGAGATGCAACCTACAACAAATCCATTGTAATTTCCCCTTTACTCTCACACATTTTCCTCTCTCTTTCTCGCTTAGAATACACATATACATATATGTAATAAAATTGCCTCATATAAATCGAGGGGTTTCCTTATAGGTAAAGAAAACCTAAATTAAACATAACCTCTACTGTTAGAGCATCTGCCTAATGAACAACCCAAATTGACTACTAAATTACAATATTTTACAAGGCAATTTTACATCTATTTTTATCTTCAAAGGCGCTTCCCCCAAACCCTTGCGCGGAGGGGTGTATAGTCTTATTGGGATATTCATCCAGCTAAAACAAAGACATCTAAATCAAGAAGATAATTAGGCTCCATTGATCTGAATTTAAATACGAATACAACAAATTACAAATATAACCATAAATACAAATATGCATGTTAGGTCCCTATACGACTAGTGTAGCCCCTTATTGTTATTAGTGCAACCCCTTTATTGTATTGTTGTGCCCTTGTAGTTCCCATGTTGTTATTATTGTGCCCCATAGAAGCCCACTATTGTTATTTTTGTGTCCCTACAATATTATTGTTATGTAGGTTTTGATTATATTGGGACCCCTTAGACTCTTATATATGGAAATGAGGTCTTGTCATTTATATCATCCAAGAATTGCTCATTTCCATATTCTAAAGGAGGTTTCCCCCTTGAAGAGGCTTCTTTTGAAGTTGTTGATCTATCTCTTATTTTATTTTGTGAGCTAGTTTCGTAAGATTTTGAATCAGAGCTTTCGATTCTCGAGTTTCGCTACTTCATACAGGGCATCATGGAATTTTCACTATAACTTTTTTTATGAAGTTTTAGAAGTGGACATTAAAACCCATTTGAGCGGAAATATTTCTAAATCTCATGTCTAAATTTCAAATCTTGTCTCTCTATATTTTCAGAGATATGAGCTGAGGAAGTTATGGTTTTTGCAGGCTCTAGAATTAAATCTCAAACAAGTCATCATGAAATTTTTGAGACAAAATCGTGCTAAACCTTGTGTAGAAATTTTAGATCTTGGTTCACTATATTTTTGGAGATAGGATCCAAGGAAGTTATGGTTTTTGTAGGATCCCGAATTCCATCACAAACAAGTGACCTTGGAAAATGCATCATAACTCTCTCTATGAATGAGATTCAAATTTTGTAAAAGGTGATAGAAAGACAATGGATTGTAGTATGTTAGGTATGGTTTTCAAGGACAAAGGTAAAAAAAATGACATGTGACACATCATACAAGTTCGCTCTACTGAACTTGTATATAATACGATCATTGTGGGAGATTAGGCATAACTATTCCTTGGAGAATTCAAACTCGATCAGACTTATGGGGTCGGAAAGAGGACTCATAGGGATACCACAAGACGCAATTTCAGAACTTGGAGATCTAAAATTGTAGAGTTGCAATCATTTCAATATTGATATCCTAAAATCAAGAAAAATATTAACTCTAATCAAGAAAATAGAAACATCTAGTAAGAAAAAATGGTTGTATGATTTGAAGAATGTGATCGAAGCTAGGATAAATGTCTTTGTCTATGGCATGGAAGCTAATATCGATGGTTTAAAATAAAAATTTGAAGGCAACATGGAATATTTGAAGAAAGACATGGAAGGTATGAAGGAAGGTGGGAAAATGTTGCTACAAGAAAGACTTCGTAATGGTGAAAAGGTAGTAGAGGAAACTTATGATGAGAACGAAAGAAATGTTAATCATAATTTCATAGAATCTAACCTTGGACTGAAGACCCACTATATTCAAAAGATAGATATGAGAAAGTTTGATGGCAAGGATCTGGTAACTTGGATACTACAGATGGAGCAATATTTTGATCTACATGATGTCCAACTATTACAAAAGGTACATATTACATCTTTATATTTAGAAATGAATCAATTTGTATGGTATAGAGGGCTTTGTTCTCATAAACCACTTGCCACTTGCTCAATTTTCATGGAGGAAATGATAGCTCATTATGAGGATACAAAGAGCAACACCTTCTTTAGCCAATTGATAAATCTGAAACAAAAGGGTTCAATGGTAGAGCACATTGAGGACTTCCAAAAATTGAATATAAGGGTAAATGATATTCCATAGAAGTAGAGGATTGATGTATTCATAGGGACTTTAAACGATAACATCCAACATGAGGTTCATCTTTGAGAACCTGATTCATTGGGGAAGGCATTCAAGTTGGCAAGAAAAAATGAAAATAAATTTATGGCAGCAAGGAATACTACCACTCACATCTGTAAATATGGAAGTATTGTCTCTCCTAGCCTTCCACAACCTACAAGGTTGAAACCACACAAATTAGAAGAAAGAAGAGAAAGTGGGATTTGTTACAGATGTGATAGAAAATACACTAAAGGCCATAAGTGTGCTGGGAAGAAATTCATTTACACAGATTGGGAAGAGGAGGAAGAAAAGGAACAAGAAACATCAAAGAAGAGGATATACACAACGCACCAACCCCACAGAAAGAAGAAATGAATATGACCATATATTGTAATACATTGACAGGGATTACTGTTGAGCCTCAACCTTGCACTCATTTACCTGTCCTCCCAATAGCTTTTCCCTATTCACTTCTCTCTTCTGACATCATTTCCTCCATCAACTTGTTCAATTCATTGCATTATATGTCTTTTAACATGATTTGATTGACTGTGCTAATGATTGATTGTTTGTTTAGAATTTTGGTACATGTTCAGCAATTCCGCAGTTGTTCTGCAATTCCGCAGCTACTCAGCAATTCCACAGCTGTTCAGAGATTCCGCAGCCTTTTTGTTGTTTGCTATACTCCACGTGTCTTCTCCAGGAATGAGCCACATGGGCATGTTTGTATGGATGTCTACATGGATCGTATGCTATTGGTTGGGCCAAATCAGTCACGTATGCCCCTGGTCAACGCAGGAGTACCCACGGTCAAACAGTTAAGTTCCAGACGGTGGCACGGCTCTGCGTGAGCAACTGAGACACGGAATCATAGCTGGTACTTCCTCCACACCACGAAGACAGCAAGGGACAGGATCTAACCATAGATTTACTCCCCATGATGACCGTTTCCTCCAAATGTGCACGGAGCTGCCTGCGTGTTGCTGCGTAGTTAATTAGTTAGGCCTGTAGTTGCTTAGTTTACGCAGAGGACAGTTTGTCCCTGTGCCTATAAATAAAGCGTTCTCCAACGCTTAAAGATTAGCTCTTGTTATTGTAATTGCCCTAATCATTTTGGTTGTAAAACTCTGTTTTAAAGACTGCTGTTACAGCACTTTTTCACTGTATTTTGACATGCTGGTTTAATAAAAGAAGACTATTTCTGCTCATCTCTGCGTAGCTGATCTTTAGCTGGTTGAGTGGATGGAGGGCCCCCATCTATCACAACCTATGTACAGTAGCATTTAACTTTATTTTCCTGCCTTTCTTTGTTTTCATTTTCACATGTACAATAATGTATAGTTTGATTTCTGCAAGTTTTCATTTCTTTGAACATGTATAATAATGTACAGTTTGATTTCATGCCTTTACATTTCCAACACTTTTCAGAACTGATCAGTTTGTTTATGCAGGTGTGTTAGGAGCCTGGGATAGTGTGTTTTTATTTCCTTTTATCACTGATGGTATTTGAAGTTGTCTTGTCTTAGTTGCTGGTTTTTACCTTGCTTACACAGTTTCATTGCCAGTTTACTTTATCAAGTTTTTGACAAGTTGCTTGCTAACCTTTTGATGGTCTTCTCATCATAATTATCTAACTTTTATTGGACCAAAATATCATTGAGTGGCAGCTTGGTTTGATTAGATTTTTGACTCATATTACTGATTTCTTCTTAACTGTTTTTCACATGAACAATTACAGCTAGAGGCAGAGTGTTAAGAAAGAATGAAGTGTTATGATTTGTCATTTAAATTTTGCAGTTAAAGTAGTGTTTTTCACTTTCCATTGAGTTAACATAGATGCTATTTTTGTTCTTATCAGCAGCATAGATAGTGGACTAGTGCCATTAGTCATTTTGTTTAATGCTTTGCTTTCATTCGAAGTTTCAATTCCATTGCAAGTCACTTTTCAAGCTTTCTCTTTAAAAAGTTCTAGAAGCATTTAGTAATCCCCATACACACACACACACACTCATCTGTTTATAAATCCATCACTTCATCTTAGGAAGTTAAATCAACCACAAACATCATCTAAAAACGACAAAAAGAACTAGGAAAGGTTACTTAAGTACATACTGTACGTCTCACTTCATCAGCTTACGAGCCCCGGTTTGACAATTAATGATAGCAATTTAGACAACACTAAATTGACCAAACATTTTGGCGCCGTTGCCGGGGAAGTGAAATTAGGTAGCCAATTCTAAAAAAAAAAATTAAGAAAATTTCAAGAAAGGGAAATTAATAACCTCTCAAAGTATGCTCTCCTCTTGCACCTAGAGTGATCTGGAGGATCAGAAAAAGAGAAAGTTATTGGTTTAATAGTTTCTTAAGTATGCTCTCTTCTTGCACCTAGAGTGACCTGGAAGATCAGAAAAAGAATTATTAGCCTGACTTGAAGGAAAAAATAAAAAATGATATGCATAGAGCTAGAGATTCTAGGGGAAGGTTTTTAGCTACAGCCAGAAGTTCGATTTTCACAAGTCCATCTGCTTCAAGGAATAGACAAGAGACACCTCCCTCATCTCCCACTGATACTCCTAGCCCTAGAATTCCTGGAATTCAAGAGGCAGGAAGTGACTCTCCCACACCTTCTATTGAATTTGAATCAGAAAGAGATCCTTTCCTTTCTTCTACAGAAAGACCTATTGTAATTGAAGAAGTAGAATCATCTGAAGAAGAGGGAGAAATTCCTTCTCATTCACCCTTTGTAGAAGAACCAGAAGATTCTGAAGTCTCTAGGGAAACTATTATGACAGAGGAAGGAGGTGGTAGAGGTAGAGGTAGAGGAGGAGGAGGAGGAAACAATGGAGGAGGTAGAGGTCACATTGGAGGAAATAGAGATGGGGATAACTCATTTGGGTTTCCTATCGTTGATGAGGATTCCCGAGCCACTATGAAAAACATATCACCATCTGTCCTCCCAAACTTCCATGGGTTAAGAATTGAGGACCCTGAAACATTTCTATTTGAGTTTGAAGTCGTGTGTCGAACTTATGATTATCTGGATGACTCTCAAAAACTCAAATTGTTCCCTTCAACATTGAAAGATCAAGCTTTGAAATGGTTCATGGGGTTAGTCACTCAATCCATTAGGTCTTGGAATGATATGAAACAAACATTTTTGGATAGGTACTTGGACTATTGTATGCCCACCAACCACAAGGATGAGGTATTTAAAATGGTACAAAAAGAAGATGAGAATTTAGAAGATTTACTTGAAAGATTTCAATATAACCTGAAAAGAGCAAAAATGAGTAACTTGGATGAAGAAACCTTGAAAGCCTTATTACTAAAAGCCATTAGAGATGAATGGATAGATCTTTTGAATATGATGGGGAAGGGAGATATATCTCAGCTTCCAGTTTCTGATATAGCAGAATTATGTGTCCATCTCTCAAGGGGCAAATCAAAAACTCAAAAAGGGCCTAGAGATCCTTCTCTCCTCAGAGCAAATAAATCTGCAACTAGATCGGTAAGTAGGGCCGAGATCGGCAATATGCTTGATGAATTCAAAACTGACATCTTAGGGAGTCTTAGTGAACAGTTAGACACCCTTAAGATCCATAATAAACAGAAAATAGAAGCCAAGGCTTTGGCCATCTTTTGCCCGAAATGTAGAAAGAAACATGCTTTAAGGGAATGTCCCTTGGATGCACACGTTGCAGAAACATGTGTAATTTGCTCAGAAACTCATGAGACCAAGGATTGTCCTTCAAATCCTGGGCTCAAAGCAGTCTTTCAAGAAGATCCAAATACACTTGAATCTCTCTATTTTGTTGCAAGGAGACCTTGGCAGGGGCAACAAAGTCAAGGATTTAACAACTCTATGAATTTTCAACCCCAACCAAATTGGAATCCTTGGCAACAACCTTGGCCTCAACCTCAAAATCCTTTTCAAGCATGGATGCAAAGCATGAAAAATCCTTATGGTAGATTTTCTCAATTCTATCAATATCCTCCATCTTTTCAGAATCAGGAAGCTCCACAACTTCCAAATCAAAGTCAACAACTATCATTACCATTCCCTCAACAACAACAACCTTCTCCACAAAATCAAAACTCTCAACTCTTGCTCCAATCCCAACAAAAGTCAAATCAACTTCCTTCTCAGCCATTGCCAAACCCCAATAATAGGAACCCTCAAAACGCTTACATGATGGAAGGTCAACCATTCCCTACCTATATGATTGTTCCTCTCAATGAAGTACAACTCAGATCAGGTAAAATCTTAGATCAACCTTCTATAAATGTTCAACAACCAAGCATTTCTGAGGAAGAATCTCTTAGAGCTAATAAGGGTTCTGAAGCATCCCTTCAACACCCAAACACACAAAAAGAAAAAGAAAAAGAAAAATAATCAACCCCCACAACTCCCATAGTTGAGCAACCTACATCTTTAGCCACACCTCCTTTTCCTGAAAGATTACAAATCGATAAAGGAGTGGAAAAACAAATTTGGTTGCCCGACTATAATTTCCTAGATGAATTGAAGAATGTCTGTATCAAGATTCCCTTATTACAAGCCATTAAAGAGATTCCCATTCTAGCAAAAACAATAAAGGAGTTGAGCCTTAAAAGACCAGGAAGGAAACCAAGAGATACCAGAAAGATCCACCTGGTAGGAAAAATTGCAGACATTATGATGGGAAAGATTACCATGCAGAAATATGTAGATCCCGGTAGTCCAATTGTCAAAACACATATCAATGGGGTAGAAATACCAAATACTTTGATTGATTTAGGGGTTGCTATCAACATTATGAGTAGACAGACCATGGACCATTTAAAACTTCCTAACCTTCTCTTTACACCTACTTTACTGCAGCTTGCAGATAGATCGATCATTAAACCTGATGGTGTATTGGAAGACATTCCAGTCTCCCTAGACTCTTGGGAATACCCAGTTGATTTTATGATTTTAACTCCCAAGAACAATCTAGGAGGACATCCTCTTATTTTAGGAAGACCTTGGCTGGCCACAGCTGATGCTTTCATAAGTTGTAGGTCTGGGGACATGTATATTTCTGATGGAAATTCAACAAAGAAGTTCAATTTGTATCCTCCAACGAAAGAAATTACAGAAATAAGAGAGAATGAGTGGGTTGATGATGAAGATACTATACAACCTGTCTTTACCATTTCTGAGATTAGTGAAGACAATCAAATTCTGAATACATTAGAAAATTTCGAACCATCTTCAGAATATGACTCTACACAATTTCAGTTGGATTCAGACATAGAGTGTCTATCATCTAGACAAATGTCTCTTTTCTCTATGGAAGAATTTGGTAGTTCTGCCATCGAAATCTTTCCAGGAAAAACATTAAACATTAACAGAAACTTGGAAAAATTTCAACAGGAAGAGCTAACCAAAGTCTTGCAAAGACATTTTACTGCTTTTGCATGGGAGTATACCGACATGAAAGGTATCGACCCTAAGACTTGCATTCATCACATCTACATTGAGGAAAACAGTAGACCAATCAGACAACCTCAAAGAAGGATGAATCCAAATCTTAGGGAGATAGTGAAAGAAGAGCTCCAGAAGTTACTCAATGTAAACTTCATTTACCCTATTTCAGATAGCCAATGGGTTTCTCCCTTGGTCATAGTACCTAAAAATAATGGTAAATGGAGAGTTTGCATTGATTACAGAGAATTAAACAAAGCAACCTTGAAGGATCACTTTCCTTTGCCCTTCATTGATCAAGTATTAGATACTTTAGCTGGCAAAAAGTATTTCTCATTCTTGGATGGTTTTAGTGGTTACAATCAAATTTAGTTAGCACCTGAAGATCAAGAAAAAACCACATTTACTTGTCCTTGGGGAACTTTTGCTTACCGAGTACTTCCTTTTGGATTATGCAATGCACCCGCTACATTTCAAAGGGCTGTGCTAGGAATTTTTTCAGATCTAATTCATGATTGTGTAGAGGTCTACATGGATGATTTCACAGTTTATGGTAACACATTTGAAGAAGCATTAGAAAATTTGGAAAGAGTTCTAATTAGATGTAAAGAAACAAATCTTTCATTAAGTCATGAAAAGTGTTTTATGATGTTTACTGAAGGAATTGTTTTAGGACATCATATTTCAGGAGATGGAATTAAAGTTGATAGATCCAAAGTGGAAGTCATCTCCAAGTTACCTGTTCCAAATTGCCAAAGAGATGTTAGAAGTTTTCTTGGGTTTACTGGATATTACAGAAGATTTATTGAAAACTTCACTAAGATAGCATCTCCTCTTTTCAAATTACTTACCAAAGACTGTGAGTTCAAATGGGATCCTGAATGTCAGTCTGCCTTTGAAACTTTAAAGACTAGAATATCTGAAGCACCCATTTTGAGACGGCCAAATTGGAAACTCCCTTTCCACATTTCTACTGATGCTTCAGATACAGCTCTAGGAGCTGTTTTGGGACAAAAAGATTTGGTCCCTTATGCCATTTATTACACCAGCAAAAATTTGACTCCCACTGAGTTAAATTACACTGTGACTGAAAAAGAATTCTTAGCCGTTGTTCATGCAATTAACAAGTTTAGACACTACATAACCGGCTATGAAACTTTTGTCCATACTGATCACTCCGCAATTAGATATGTCATGAACAAACCTATTACTAATGGCAAAGTTACAAGATGGCTTTTACTTTTACAAGAATTCAACATTACTGTGTTAGATAGACCAGGAAAACAAAACACAGTGGCTGATTTCTTGTCTAGAATCCAAAACACTAACGAAGATGCTCCTGTAGAGGATAAGTTTCCAGATGAATATTTGTTTGCAGTAACTACCAAGACTCCTTGGTATGCAGATATTGCTAATTATCTAGTTACAGGGAAGCTACCTGTACACTTATTTCCTAATGAAAAAAGGAAAATCATTCAGGAGAGTTCACATTATTCTTGGATTTCTAATGAATTGTTCAAAATAGGGCCAGATTGTATGATCAGAAGATGTGTTCGGGAAGATGAAATTCCTGACATCCTTAAGGCATGTCATGATGAACCATGCGGCGGACACTTTGCTGACAAGAGGACAACCTATAAAATCCTTTCTCTAGGATATTATTGGCCTTCTCTCTTTAAAGATGCAAAGCAGTATGTTAGAAGGTGTAACAGCTGCCAAAGAGTTGGGAGACCAACTCCTTCAAATGAAATGCCACTACAGCCACAGGTATGCATCGAACCCTTTGAGAAATGGGCTCTAGATTTCATTGGACCTATTAATCCACCATCTAAGCAAAAGAAGTACATAATGGTTTGTACTGATTATGTTACTAAGTGGGTAGAAGCCAAGGCATTGCCTTCTGCCACTGAAAATTCAGTTGTTCAATTTCTTTTTGAGGATATTTTTACTCGTTTTGGTGTCCCAAGAGAAATTTTGACAGATCAGGGAAGCCAATTTACATCTAAATTGATGGAGAAGCTGATGGAGGAATACAAGATCAAGCATAGAACATCTACTCCATACCATCCGCAATCAAATGGTCAAGTGGAATCTACAAATAAAGTCCTTGAAGGCATTATCACCAAGACTGTTCATCTTCATAGAAGAGATTGGGCAGAAAGGCTTCCTGAAGCCTTATGGGCCTATAGAACTACATGGAGGAACACAACATGACATTCTCCCTATGAACTTGTTTATGGGAAGGAAGTCCTGCTCCCCATTGAGTTCCAAATCAAGACCTTCAAAATGGCAGCTCAATTGGGGATGAGCCTATCAGAAACTCAAAAACACAGAATGGACCAGCTAAATGAGCTAGATGAAATAAGACAAGATGCAATTATAAGGACCGATCTAGTTCAGTACCAAAGAACTAAATGGCATGATCGACACATCAAAGAAAGAAAGTTTCAGAAGGGAGATTGGGCACTATTGTTTGATTCCAAATTTAAGGACTTCAAAGGAAAATTTCAAACTCATTGGCTTGGGCCATATGAGATTGATGAAGTCTTTAAAAATGGAGCAGTTTGAGTGAAGACCATTGATGAGCTTCAGACTCCTCTCATTGTGAATGGCCATAGATTGAAAGTCTATCACAAGCCACTCTCAAGGGAGGAATTTGTTAAGTTGTTCCAAGAAGATTCTGCAATGAGGCTAGTGGAGAAGAACTCTTCTCCTCCATCAGCCTGATCTTTGTTTCTTTCAATTGAAAAAAAAAAAGAAAAAAAAAAAGAAAAAAAAAATCTCTTGTATAAGCCTGAAAACCAATCTTGGATTGGCAGTCTTATGCAGAAAATATGAAGTGAAAATCAGGATCACCTGACGCTTTATATTTTCTCTTTTTTCTATCCATCTCATCCATCTCATCATTTTCATTCCACCTCATTTTCTTTCAGTCCATTCATTCCATCTCATTCTCACCAATAAAGTCCCTCTCAGGACTATTTCATTCAGTCAAGTTGTTTTAATTCTCTTTGTGCAGGCAGAAAAGTGTTGCTGCAATTTCCACAGCTAGGAGCCAATTCCGCAGCTGATATCAAGATTCCACAGCTAATACACTCTGTTCCTGCAACAACAACAAAAAAAACAAACTCTGTTTCGAAAAGAAAAAAATCTGCAGTCAAAAGCAACATCATCATTAAAGAGCAAGGACACATGGCATATACAAAGGCAACAATAAATCAAAGGTTAGGGATCAAAATGCAAATACACGAAGGTATGTTCCAAATTTCTAACTAACAGTTATATCATTTATGTATGGCTTTCGGATTATGGTAGGAGGCACGTAATGTAATGATTGACAAGATCCCCGTCCACTCCTCATAATCCTCATCCATTACGCTGCATAATCCACCTCACCGCCTTCCTAACGGTCCCATAATCGCTGTGATTTGAACTTAATACGGCCTGCTCTCTCTCATTAATTCATCGTACCAGAGTGACGTGTACTGTTGTACCACGACTCTCCAATTGCTCATTCCGCAGCCAAGTGTACGCAGCCACCCGACATTCAGGGATTCGGCCGTTGTATCCTCTACCCATAACTCAGCTTCTCGCATGCATAACCTCATCTTCGCATTGTTATCTATGCCCTCACCGTTTTCACTTCCGGTTTCATTCACCACGCTGTTTCCCCATGAACATACTCTGTTCTATTCCGCACCTCTCCGCTCAAAACCCTGACCACCAGTTTCGTAATTGCATCACGGCCATTCTGCTGTAGCCGTAAAACCACTACTGACGATTCTGCTGTAGCCGTGATACCCATTACTGAGCACTGTTTTTCCCGTATAAGCTCTCTCACCCGTATTCGAACAACGCTGTCAGCGCAGCAAGAGAGCTGGTAACCGAAATGGGCAAGTTATTAATAGCAGAGCCGGAAGGTTCTAAGTTTTTAGACGGTTACCCACAAACGAAGAATGCCCTGCAGAAGGCCAAGTGGTTAAAATTCATTCAGAAGTTCAAAGGATATCACAAGGAAGTCACCAAGGCCTTTGCTCGGTCGTTTGATGGAAAAACAAATACTGTGGAGATTGGAGACCTACAATTCACTGTCACTGAGAGCAGCTTGGCTCAAGCAACTGCTTTGCCTCGTACTGGGGAACGTTGGTTCAAAAATCGAACTATTGAAGGCCAGGAGTGGAAGAAAATGTTGAAAAATCCAGGTATGGATACCACTATCTTCACCAAAGGAATACCTGTAAGTGTCATTAAAAAGGAATGGACTGCTTTACTTTTGCTAGTTCAGAAATTTTTAACATGTGAAGGCAGATTTGGTATAATGTATGTGTATCATACAAAGATAATGATGCATTTTATGGGTGAACATACCATCAATCTTCCTTACTTCTTGCTAGCTAGTCTGAAAAAAATGAGTGCCATTGTTCAGAAAAACGTGGGAAACATTGAGCCCCACCTATATCACCATGGACTCATTAAAATCTTGATTGAGGAGCAGTTAAAAATCAGAAAGGATACATGGGAGAAATTCCTTGTTAGAAACCATTTTCAAGAGGCAGCAGAAGCCTCTAGTAGCTCTCCTAGAGTGCCAAAAAGAAGTAGAAGAAAAGGGAAAGAGATAGTTACCCAAGAAGAGACTGCTGCCCAAGACACTGCTGTAGAAGTTGAAGAAACTGCCCAAGAGATTGTTACAAAAACTCTTCAGGAAATTGCCCAAGAAACTGTTCAAGAAACTATTCAAAAGGAAAAGAAAAAGAGAAGCAGAACAAAAACACAAAAGGAGGATAAAGGAAAATCTATTTTGCAAGAGTCATACCCTTCACCTGAACCTTCAAGTGAAGAAGATACCCAAACATTAGCTCATAGGCTTGCTCAGCTTCATGAAACTGCCAGCTCCAAAAAGAAACAAAAGCAAAAACAACAATAACCAAAAAGTACGAGCCTACAAGTAAGGAGAAGCAGTAGACTTATACAAAAGAAGAATGTGATTAAAGAGAAACAGTCCCATTTCATTGATTTGGGCACACCTGAGAAGACTCCAATTCGGCTAGCTATTGAGCTAAGTCCTCCAAGAGAAGAAAGTCCTTTCCAGCAAGAGAGAGAAAGCAGTTTTCAAGCATTTGAATTTAGGACAAGACAAACACCTGACATTAACCCTATCGAGCAGGAGGCATATGATTATTTGGAAACATTAGAGCAATCTGTTGCTGGCCCTAGTACTGTCTTGCCCCTTGAACAACAGGTTCAATATTTGAAGCAATAAGTATTTGAGCTAGAGGTCTTAAACCGCCACATCAAACAGGAAAACGAAGCACTAAAAGAACAAAGAAACGTGGACAAGATGATCCACGATAACACAATGCTTCATTTAGGTCTTTGGAAAAGAAAGAACAAGAAACTGAAGAAGAAATGCAGGAAATTGAGCAGAGCCTTGGTCAACTTGAAATTCAGGTGCTTGGTTAAGAAACCAAGAACAAATGTGGCAACAGGAAGGAAAAGGAGAAGGTTGGATGTCTTGACAGAGGCATCTGAACATGTGAACTGAAAGATTATGATGAAATTTTGGTTGCATGAGGACATGCAACACCCTCGCAGTGGGGGTATGTTGAGCCTCAACCTTGCACTCATTTACCTGTCCTCCCAACAGCTTTTCCCTATTCACTTCTCTCTTCTGACATCATTTCCTCCATCAACTTGTTCAATTCATTGCATTATGTCTTTTAACATGACTTGATTGACTGTGCTAATGATTGATTGTTTGTTTAGAATTTTGGTACATGTTCAGCAATTCCGCAGCTGTTCTGCAATTCCGCAGCTACTCAGCAATTCCGCAGCTGTTCAGAGATTCCGCAGCCTTTTTGTTGTTTTCTATACTCCACGTGTCTTCTCCAGGAACGAGCCACATGGGCATGTTTGTATGGATGTCTACATGGATCGTATGCTATTGGTTGGGCCAAATCAGTCACGTATGCCCCCGGTCAACGCAGGAGTACCCACGGTCAAACAGTTAAGTTCCAGATGGTGGCACGGCTCTGCATGAGCAACTGAGACACGGAATCACAGCTGGTACTTCCTCCACGCCATGAAGACAGCAAGGGATAGGATCTAACCATAGATTTACTCCCCATGATGACCGTTTCCTCCAAATGTGCACGGAGCTGCGTGCGTGTTGCTGCGTAGTTAATTAGTTAGGCCTGTAGTTGCTTAGTTTACGCAGAGGACAGTTTGTCCCTGTGCCTATAAATAAAGCGTTCTCCAACGCTTAAATATTAGCTCTTGTTATTGTAATTGCCGTAATCATTTTGGTTGTAAAACTCTGTTTTAAAGACTGCTGTTACAACACTTTTTCACTGTATTTTGACATGCTGGTTTAATAAAAGAAGATTGTTTCTGCTCATCTCTGCGTAGCTGATCTTTAGCTGGTTGAGTGGATGGAGGGCCCCCATCTATCACAAACTATGTACAGTAGCATTTAACTTTATTTTCCTGCCTTTCTTTGTTTTCATTTTCACATGTACAATAATGTATAGTTTGATTTCTGCAAGTTTTCATTTCTTTGAACATGTATAATAATGTACAGTTTGATTTCATGCCTTTACATTTCCAGCACTTTTCAGAACTGATCAGTTTGTTTATGCAGGTGTGTTAGGAGCCCGGGATAGTGTGTTTTTATTTCTTTTTATCACTGATGGTATTTGAAGTTGTCTTGTCTTAGCTGCTGGTTTTTACCTTGCTTACGCAGTTTCATTGCTAGTTTACTTTATCAAGTTTTTGACAAGTTTCTTGCTAACCTTTTGATGGTCTTCTCATCATAATTATCTAACTTTTATTGGACCAAAGTATCATTGAGTGGCAGCTTGGTTTGATTAGCTTTTTGACTCATATTACTGATTTCTTCTTCACTGTTTTTCACATGAACAATTACAGCTAGAGGCAGAGTGTTAAGAAAGAATGAAGTGTTATGATTTGTCATTTAAATTTTGCAGTTAAAGTAGTGTTTTTCACTTTCCATTGAGTTAACATAGATGCTATTTTTGTTCTTATCAGCAGCATAGATAGTGGACTAGTGCCATTAGTCATTTTGTTTAATGCTTTGCTTTCATTCGAAGTTTCAATTCCATTGCAAGTCACTTTTCAAGCTTTCTCTTTAAAAAGTTCTAGAAGCATTTAGTAATCACCATACACACACACACACACACACTCATCTGTTTATAAATCCATCACTCCATCTTAGGAAGTTAAATCAACCACAAAAATCATCTAAAAACGACAAAAAGAACTAGGAAAGGTTACTTAAGTACATACTGTACGTCTCACTTCATCAGCTTACGAGCCCCGGGTTGAAAATTAATGATAGCAATTTAGACAACACTAAATTGACCAAACAATTACCACTCCTCAAAATCTCGATGTAGAAGGACATATCAAGAATAAAAAGGTAATAGTGTTGGTTGATTCGGGTATTACCCATACTTTTTTTCATTGTAAGATAGCCAAGGAAATGAATTGCTTCCTATATCCAGCACTAGAGTGTCAAGTGATGGTTGCAAATGGAGGAACCATAAATTTCTGTAGAAAGTGCCATAATATCAAGCTATACATGGGAGAATATGTATTGAATAGTCCAATGCTTTCCATTCCAATGGGTAGCGTTGATGTTGTACTAGAAATCCAATGGTTACAATCTTTGCGTATGATAGATTTTAATTTGTAAGAACGTTTCTTGAAATGTTTTTGGGAAGGAAAGGAATTTGAATTAAGGGGTATCACAAGGAAACTAGGAAAGATAATCAACTCTAATGGCATGAAAAGTATTCAAAGAAAGAATAACGAGGTGTAATTGCATAATTATGTTCACTAGAGGTTAAAAAAAAAAATCATCTATTTCTATAGATCTCCAAAAGGTATTGGAAAATCATTCTAAGGTTCAAGTAGTGGAATATTACATTGAGCATCAACAACAAGTTATCCAACTCTTAAAGGATAACCTCACTTTGGCGCAGAATTGAATGAAACAAAAAGAAGATCAACATCGCAACGAAAGAAGTTTTGATGTAGATGACTAGGTATTTTTATGGCTACAATCATACAAATGAGTGTCCCTCAAGCAAGCTAAGAAGGATAATAAATTGTCACGAAATTACTATGGTCTTTACAAGGTGTTGCAAAATATTGGTACTATGGGATACAAATTGGAGCTTCTTGCATCATCCCGAGTCCATGCAGTTTTACACGTTTCATGCTTAAAGAAGGTTATACGTGACAAGATTTGAGTTCAAACATTATTGCCAGAACTTGAGGAGGAAGGAAAGATAATATTGGAACCTGAAGCAGTCATGGAAATAAGAACTTGACAACTACAAAATCAGTGAATTTCAGAGTATCTGATCAAGTGGAAGAACTTAAACATTGAAGATTTTGCATGGGAGGATGAGAATTTTATATACAAGCATCCATAACTACACAAGCATTGAGCACAACACTTTTTGAAGGAGAGGGGCATGTTAGGTCCCTATGCTGCTAGTGTAGCCCCTTATTGTTATTAGTGGAATCCCCTTATTTTATTGTTGTGACCATTTTTTTATTATTATACCCCATAGAAGCTCGCTATTGTTATTAGTGTGCCCCTACAATATTATTGTTATGTAGGCTCTGATTATATTAGGACTCCTTAGACTCCTATATATAGAAAGGAGGTCTTGTCATTTGTATCATCCAATAATTGTTCATTTTTGTAATGCAAAGGAGGTTTCCCCCTTGAAGCGCCTTATTTTGAAGTCGTTGATCTATCTCTTCTTTTATTTTGTGAGTTGGTTTCACAATAATGCAACATAAATAACACTTCATTTCATTAATATCAAATACTGAAATATTCTTACAAACATAATGGAAATAATACTAGCCCAAGCAATGGTAGCTTATGTTTGAGAATAGATGTGGCAGCTACATGCCCTTGAACTGTGTTACAATGCAACTCAAAGACCTATTTATTATTTAGAAACAATGCAAAACCCTAAACATCCAAAAACCTAACCATAGGAGATGAAGCGCCAAAACTATGGGCCTCGTTTGGGTAAATTGGTACATCAACTTCCCTGGGTTGTAACTTTGGCATACAATCTTTGTGTGACGTTCACAATACATCGTTAGAAAGATCTATTTGAGGAATACAAGTTATAAGTGGAAAAAGTAAAACAAAAACCCATGCTGGCCCCAATTTTCCAAAAAAACGTCGTTTAGGGCCTCAAAACAGCTACATAAGTTCACAACCCAAAAAACTACCAAAAATAGTAAACTATGCTAAAATTAAGGAAACTGAAAAACTGAAAGAGATAGTGGCAGGGTTCTATGTTGAATAGGCAAGTGGCCACCAACATCTAGTTGGATCATTCCTCCCCCCTTACGAAGTAATGGTCCCCATTGCGTTGAGTGTGTCCATGAGATGGGGAAACTTCTGTTGAACTTGCTCCATGGTAAGCAACTTGCCTTCGTGCAGGAGTTGGCCAACTTTCACAACCTGATATAGTTAGATATTCTGCTCGCAAGTGTTCTTGACCTGTATGTCCATAATTCGATGAGTTGTAGCATGTTCAATGCAGTCTGGGTTTAATTATGTTGTTGTGACTTGTTCGATAATGTATGATTGATGAGCCCCATAAATGGGTAATTATATGGGCTCATTTTGCCTCCTAACATAGTTTAATCAACCATTATTTTAGCTCATTGCATGATTTTTTATTATATTTATGCTTATGGAGTGAGTTGGGTTGGTCATTATGCCATGGAGTCTAATATGTGTTTAATGCGGATATTTGTTCAATTTTTGAGATAAAGTCAAACATTTAATGGACAATTGGCAGCAATAATTCAAAGTAGACAAGGGAGAGGATTTATAGGAGTGTATCCCCCTCATTTATGACTCCCCACTTCAAATTCTGCATCATGCAGCTCAGAGCACAAACAACCACATCAATGCACTAGGAGGCAGCCGAGCAAGTGGAGGATAACTTCTGTTTATCTCAAGTTTTGGGAGCCAAGCCTCCCTGATTTTAAGGAAACTGTTGGGAGCTTCAGTTGTATAAGTAGAGAGGCCTAGGGCCTCATTAGGAATTTAGTCAAAATTTTGAATTTTTGTTGCATCTTTGCTTTGCTCAACTTTGAGCTTACTTTTGTTGACAGTTTCATGTAATCCTATTATTATTATGATAATAAAGATGAGATCCTTTTTGAGATAGCACTAAGTTACCTCAGAGGGCTGAAGCTCTTGGGTTAGGGCCCAATCCAAGTAGCCAAGCTCCTCTTGTTTGTATTTATATTCTTTGTTTCAGTTTATGAATTAGTTGCTGTTAGATAAGTCTCTTTCTTGGTTAAGAAAAGGTTGCTTTTGGTGATTTAGAAGGTTGTTTCCATTTAAGTTTTATGTATTAGGTCGAACAGTGATAGAAAGAAGATACAGAAAGGCCATCAATAGATCCTTGGCCTCCTTTCCTCCCTTTGGGACCATGAACTGAGGCCAAGACCCTCTTTCTACCACAAAAACACAGATTTGCCTTCTCCATAGGATTTCTAGTTTTATAGTTTTTTAGAAGGTTAATGCTTTTCTTTGGATCTATTTCCCCATGCTCATTTCTATCTTGCAATAAGTTTCCTTCCATGGTTTCTCTCATTATAGCATTTTTCAACATTTCTTTCTGTAGCTCATAATCTAGATTAGATTGATGCAAAATTCTGTTTTTTTGATGTACTTAGGTTCCTCGCTTTCAAATATGCCTTAGTTTTCTACACTTTTCCATAGAATTTCCTCTCTTTCCTTGAACAAATCTGACCATCTTTCTCTCTCCTAATCATTATTTATGGACCCTAGACACCTTAACACATCATCCTAGCCTTCAGATACCCTTTCCATTGGCTTTGATACCTTCAAAACCTCCAAAACTGCTCTTGGCATCCTCCTGTAGACCTCCTGTAGACCTCTTGTAGATCCCCTTCAACCTCCTGTAGATTTTCCTGTAGGCTTCTTTTTGAAGTCTGATTATGAGAAAAGCCTCTAGAAGGCCGCCTAAGCCCTCCTAAGACCCATCCACACCATCCTATACATCTATAAATCCCAAAGTTTCCCTCCACTGCCACCTAATCGCTGCCACATTCACAATCAAATAAATTACATGTATGACAATTTCACATAAAAATACATAAAAATCCAAAAAGATGTTTTTCTCTCATTTACTTCTAGAAATAGCCTAGATGTTTTTTGCTTCCTGAGTAGGTAATGACATTGATTTCATGGTTTTTCATCTCTCTTTCTGCAAAAGTAGGATTAGTTGGTTAAGTAGGGCCTGTTGGGTTTACTTTACATTTCAGTGTTCTTTTCCTTTCTACAAGTAGAGTAGCCTCTGTAGAGTAAGATTTCCTTTCTTTCATCACACATAGAGCTTTTTCTAGAATCCATAGAAGTTGGCTTGAGCTCCTAGTGATCTTGCGCTAGCTGACCAAGTGACAACCTGTAGTAAGAACTACTACTTGTGCATAGAAGTAAAGTAGGAAGCCCAGGAGTTGCAGCATTATTGCTACAATACTGGTGCTCACCATATTTTTGGCACCATTGTCAGGGAAGCATCAGAGTATTTTGTGATTACTGCTTTCTTCTATTTTCTATCACAACCTTTTGCTAAGTAGTTTATTTCAGCAAAAGTAGAGTAGTTCTTTCTTTCAGTTTCTGCATTTCCCTACTTTAATTTTCAATTCTACAATTTCCATTTCAGCAAAAGTAGATTAGTCATTTCCTTGCTTTCAGTTCTACATTTCATTTACTTTTATTTCCAATTCTGCAAATTTCATTTCAGCAATTTCATTTCAGCAAAAGTAGATTAGTCATTTCCTTGCTTTTAGTTCTGCATTTCATTTGCTTTCCTTTTCATTTCTACAATTTCATTTCAACAAGTTCATTTCAGTTAGTTTCAATTTGTTTGTTCAATCAATTTCAATTTCGCAGGTACAAGCAGTGAAAAAAAAAACAACCAAAAAGATTTCCTTTCATGCCTCGTACGAACAAAGATAATTCAGGAAAATTCTTTCCAAACACCCCCACTACATCACATAGCCACCCTTCTCTCTTCTTCGGTGGAAGTGATCAAGAAGCACCTTTAGGTGAACAACTAGAGATATTTGAAGAACCTATAGGGGAAGAAGAAGAAGAAGACATCCCTCCTGAGACAATGGCTGAAAACAAAAATGCCAGGGGGAATGGAGAAAGAGTAGAGGGTACCTTTCCCATCCAGGAAACCAATGCAGACACCAAAATGAAGAATATAAGTCCCTCAACCCTACCTCGCTTCCATGGTTTGACTACAGAATATTCTGACACCTTTTTGTTTGAGTTTACTATTATTTTTCGAACCTATGACTATGTAGAAGATGAGCAAAAGTTGAAACTATTTCCTTCTACTCTCAAGGATGCAACATTGCACTGGTTCATGGGGTTACCTGGCAATAGCATCACAACTTGTGCTCAGATGCAGCAGGCCTTTAATAACAAATACCAAGACTACTGTAGGTTAAAATATACCAAGGAGGAAATCTTCTGAATGACCATGGGAAGTGATGAATCCTTGGAAGATTATGAAGAAAGGTTTCAGCTTAGTTACAAAAGGGCTAGGTGTACACTTGAACTTGAATCTCTGAATTCGGTCCTGCTTAGGGGAATTCCGGAAGACCTTCTAGACACCCTCCATTTACTAGCTAGGGGAGACATCTACCAACTACCTTATGAGGACATAAAGACTGTCTTTATAAATCATTCTAGAGCAGCAAGAAACAGAGGTAGGGGGAGTCAACCCATAGCCACTACCTCCTCATCCAATTCATCCATCAAAGGTGAACTTGGAAACATGCTGGAAAACTTTAAGAGTGAGATGCTGCAAATTCTTGCCATGCAAATGGATACCTTGCATATCAAAAGGAAACAAGAGTAAGCAGAGAGGGCTTTGGCCATCTTTTGTCCTAGGTGCACTAGGAGGCATCTTAAGAACGAATTTCCATTGAACTCTATAGAGGTTTGTTAAGTCTGTGAAGAAGATCATTCTACAGATAAGTTCCCCTCCATGCCTGGACTTAAAGCTATATACCAAGGGACTGAAGGAGCCACTGAACCACTGTATTTCACGAACCAGAGGAGACCGCATGGACCTAGACCATACCAAAAGCGGATACAAGGGACATCCCAGACATAATACAACCCCAACCAAGTCACTTCCATACCTTCTTGGGGCCCTCCTGCTCATCCTTCCTAGTCCACACCTCCTTCTTGGTCCTATCCATCTCAGTATCATGCCCAACTAGCTGCTCATTCATTTCAATCCTATGCTCAGCCACAACCTCATTGGAATGCAACTCATCAGGAGTGGAGGCCCCTGTACAACTCTCCTCCCGCTCTTTTGCCTCCACCACTTGCTCAACCACAACCATTTCCTCCTACTCCACCAAGGCAACCCCAAATGCTTGCCCAGTCGAACTTGAACCTGAACAATAGATAGGTTTAACAAGTACATACTAGGGAACCATCATTCCCAACTTATGTTGTGGAGATTCACGAGATTAACCTTCGATCTGGGAACGTTCTCCCAGATATCCAACCTCCCCCCAAGGAGGTTGAGGAAGATAAAGAGGAAAGAGAACCTAAATCAATTTCACCCTTTCCTTAGAGACTGTCTGGGACAACATAGCCTACCCTGAAGAAACTGAACTTTTGGGAGAATTGAAACAGTTATGTGTAAAGATACCACTTCTTCAAGAAATAAAAGATGTTCCTATATACAATCAGTTGATCAAAGAGAACTGCTTTAGGCATCTAGGCAGGCACAAGAGAGATGCCCCAACCATCAATGTCATAGGACAACTGTCTAACCTGATGTTGGGGCAAGTAATTTGTCTGAAATATCTGGACCCTGGAAGCCCAGTAGTTGATGTCCACATCAATGGCACCATTATCCCACACACCTTGATTGATCTAGGAGCTGCCATTAATGTGATGTCAAAGGATACCATGCTCAAACTTAACCTACAGGGCTTCTTGAGGAAGACCACGATAGTACTAAAGCTAGCAGACTACTCCACCGTGACCCCTGAAGGGATTATGGAAGATATGATGGTCTCGATTGATTGTTGGGAGTACCCTCCTGATTTCCTAATTCTCAAGCTGAAGGCAAAGCTCACTAGGTATCCTCTCATCCTGGGAAGACCTTGGTTAGCTACTGCCGATGCCTGTATCAGCTGTCGGGCTGGGAACATGACCATCAAGAATGGGCATATGTCCAGGCAGTTAGTCCTATACCTTCCTGCCCAACCCTTGCTATAACATGATCTACCTCTCTAGTTGGAGGAGGAGAATGAGCATGAAGTCTATTCTACACCACTTTGTACATTAGAAACTGCCATGGGGGGGGGCGGGGGGGGGAACCGCAAGATGATGATGATATCATTGAAAATTTAATTCAGAATCCACCCCCCCAGTACCTTGGCATTATAGGACATAGTGAAAGAAACCCAAAACAATCCCTTAACTGATCTCTGTGTGGTAGATCTGACCTCTCTTGTGTTAAGAATATAGAGTTCAGCCCAGAAAGAACCTTGAAAATAAATTCATCCCTATCCACTTCCCAGGAGAAGGAGTTGTGCAACTTATTGATAAAACATTTAGATGCCTTTGCCTGGAGTTATAAGGAGATGAAGGGAGTGCACCCTTCAGTATGTACTCATCATATATACATTAATGAATATTGCAAACCAGTCAGACAACCTCAAAGGAGGATGAATCTAGCCCTTAAAGACATTGTTAAGGAAGAATTGCAAAAATTAATTGATGCAGGATTCATCTACCCCATCTTTAACAGCGAATGGGTCTCTCCTTTGGTGATAGTGCAAAAGAGAAATGGTAAGTGGAGAATCTGTGGCAATTATTGGGAATTGAACAAAGTGACTAAAAAGGATCATTTTCCTTTTCCTTTCATAGATCAAGTCTTAGATGGTCTGACAGGGAAAAAGTTTTTCTCCTTCCTAGATGGGTTTAGCGGGTACAATCAGATTCAACTCAGCCCGAAGGACCAAGATAATACCACTTTCACTTGTCCTTGGGGTACCTTTGCATATTGGGTCCTTCCTTTTGGTTTGTGCAATGCTCCAGCCACATTCCAAAGAGCAGTATTGAGTATATTTTCTAAACTGGTTCATGATGCAATGGACATATATATGGATGATTTCACTCCTTATGGTTCTAACTTTCAAGAAGCTTTATCTAACCTAGGAAAATTCTTGGACAAGTGTATTGAAATGAACCTGTCCCTCAGTCCATAAAAATGTGAATTTTTTATGACTGAAGGGACTGTGCTAGGTCATGCAATATCTCAACAATGATTGTAGGTGGACCCCAACAAAGTTGCCATCATCCAAAGATTCCCACCTCCTCAAAAGGTGAGAGATCTCAGAAGTTTCCTAGCCTTATTTGGATATTACAGAAGATTCATTAAAGATTTCAGCAAGTTAGCCTCTCCGTTGTTTGGTCTTTTAGGAAAAGATGTCGAATTTATATGGACCGAAATCTGTCAAGAAGCCCTAGATACCTTGAAAAGCAAACTTGTGACTGCACCAATTTTGAGAGGCCCAAACTGGGCCCTGCCTTTCCACATTCACACAGATGCCTCGAACAAAGAAATAGGAGTAGCATTAGGACAAACTGAAGAAAATTTACCTTATTCCATATACTTTATAAGTAAAAATTTGTCAAAGGCAGAGTTAAACTACACGGTAACTGAGAAGGAACTCCTAGATGTGGTGCATTCCTTAAACAAATTCAGACATTATGTCACAAGCTATCAAACCTTTGTGCACACTGATCATTCTACAATCAGATATTTCATGAACAAACCAGATGTAAATGCTCACATTATTAGATGGTTTCTTTTATAGCAGCAGTTTTATTCGACCATTTTCGATAAGCCTCGTAAAGAAAATGTTGTTGCTGACCTTTTGTTTAGAGTATATTTTCCTACAGATGAAGAAGGAATGGTGTATGATCAAATGCCAGATGAACACATGTTTGCTATCTCAATGCTCTCTCCATGGTTTGCTGATATAGCAAACTTCTTTGTTTCAGCACAATTTCCACCACACCTGTCCTCAAAGGAGATGAGCAATGAGGAAAAGCACCCCTTTCACCTAGATTGGGGGAAATCTTTCCAAACTTGGCATAGATCAGATCTTGAGAAGATGTGTCAGGGAGGAGTAAGTCTTTGACATTCTCATGACCTATCATGATAGGCCTTGTGGAGGCCATTTTGCAGCAAAGAGGACTGCCTTTAAAATATTGCCAGTAGGCTACTATTGGCCCACTCTTCATCAAGATGTGAGGAGGTATACCAGCCAATGTGATCGGTGTCAAAGGATGGGGAAACCTACTCCAAATGATGAGATGCCCATGCAACCTCAAGTGACCTTTGAGCCATTTGAGAAGTGGGGCATGGACTTTGTGGGTCCTATCAACCTTCCTTCAAAACAGAAGCAATACATCATTGTGTGCACCAACTATCTAACAAAATGGGTAGAAACAAAAGCAATCAAAGCAGCAACAGAGAAAAAAGTAGCTAAGTTTTTGAGAGAAAACATATTCTATAAGTTCAGCTATCGAAGAGAAATTGTCACAGACCAAGGCAATCAGTTCACTTCCAAGTTGATTGAAGACCTGCTCACACATCATAAAACCAAGCACAAGACTTCCACCCCTTACCATCCACAAGCCAATGGGCAGGTGGAAGTCACTAATAGAGCTTTCAAAGGACTTTTGACTAAGGTAGTGAGAATTAGCAGAAAATATTGGGCGGATAGACTTGTTGAGGCCACCTGGGCCTACAACACAACATGGAAGACCACCACAGGGTTCACACCCTATCAACTAGTCTATGGGAAGAAGGTTTTGCTGCCAATAGAATTTGAATATAGTACACTAAGAATGGCAGCTCAGCTGCACCTAGATCTCAGCCATGTACATAGGGAAAGACTACTCCAGCTCAATGGATTGGATGAACAAAGATTACAGGCCCTTCTCCACACAGAGGTAGTTCTGCTTTAGAGGAAGATATGGCATGACAAAAATATCAAGGAGAAGCAATTCCAGAAGGGAGATTGGGCACTGCTCTATGACTCAAGGTTTAAAGACTTCAAAGGCAAACTGAGGACAAGATGGATGGGACCCTACACTGTGGAAAAATGCAATGACAATGGTTCACTTCTGATCAGAACCATTGATGAGGAAGCCATCCCCATGCTTGTCAATGGGCATAGGTTGAAAATTTACAAGAAGCCCTTCTCCGAGCAAGAGTTCACTGAAGATCTGAAAAATAGATTAATGGTAGTGGAGTAGGTCTTAGCCTCCACTTCACCCACTGACTGAAGAAGCAAAAAAAAAAAATTATAATAAGGACTCAAGTGAAAACCTCCATGAGGCGTTTGAGTCCCATAATTGGGTTGAAAACCTCTGTTGAGGCGGCCCAATGATGACAAAAAAAAAAGAGAGAGAGAGAATAAGATCCATGGGTGAAAACCTCCCTTGGAGGTGCCCAGGGCAGGCAATTAGGGTGAAAACCTCCTTGACGCACCCTAGTTGTCTTTAAAAAAAGAAGAAGAAAAAAATAGAGAAAAAAATGAAAAGAGAATTGACTTTTAATGTGCATTGCAGGTTACAGGTGGACCACAGGGAGTAAGAGAAGATTCCACATAGCCTATTTAATCTCCCCCACACTCTTCTCCATCATTTCTAACCTTTCTTCCACCCCACTATGTTTTTTTTCTGGAAAATGTGTGTTCTACAGGAGGCCCTGTGTGTTCTACAGGAGGCTCCTGTAGAAATCACAGAGAGCCACAAATGGTTCCAAAAAGCAGTTTGAGGGGCTAGGAGGTTTCATGAAGAGCATGTAGACCCTCCTACAGCTGTCCACCCTCCTTGCCATCCATCCAACGCCTGCACCACCTCATCAGCATCATTTTTTCCTTTTCTACCAAGAAAACACAAAAACCAGTTTTTAGAAAAAAAAAGAACAAAAAATAAAGGGAGCAGCACCTCAAATATCACCTGCAGCTTACCAAGTGCCTCTCCTTCTTCATCAAAATCTCTGGCATCATCTTCATAGCTCCTAGCACAAAAATCAGCTAAAAATTTTAAAGGGAGAAGCAGCTACAGGAGCTCCTGTAGGAATTCTTGTAGCAACCGATCCCATTAAAATCAAGCCACAACAGCAAAAGAAGTGCAACCATGAGATTGAAGGGGACATTTGAAGCTAGATCTAGCCATAAGATACATGCAAAAAGAAAACCAGCCACACATCAGGAAGCAGAGAGCATGCAGCAGAGGAGATAAGGGCATGCAACAACTGAAATATAAGCATGCAGCAGCAAAAGTAACCAAACTGCCTCACAACACGTACATTCGACTCGGAGGTAAGTGACTAACCCTCTCCTTTGTTGCATCTATGTAATTGGAAAATATGCATAAGCGAATGAGATGGTTAGGGTTTAATGAGAAAAGGTGGCTAGTTAACTAGCCACCCTCATCCAGTTGACTGTGCTTATCCGGAGATGCCACCACACGTGTGCCTAGTCAACTCAGAGAAAAATGTAAAGGACAGGTAGTGGAGGATATGAAAACTCGGATGCAATGATGGGACGTGATTACGGGAAAGAGCTATGATGAAAAGGTAGTGGGGACCAACGGTCCAAATATGGCAACGTACATTTTTGCCAGCTTACCCCATCACTAGAAATATCCCAAAGAAGAAATAGGTACTCCTCCTCGAAACTCCTTCACCACATTTTCTTCAATTTCATCCTCATCCACTTAGCTACAACAAGCTCTTTGTCACCACCATAGCCTTAAAACCATAATTCTCCATTTCTTTGATCCATCCTCCTACTATCAACGTTCTATAGGAGCACTTACAGGTTCTACAGGAGCACTTATAGGCAGTTCTACAGGAGGGGCAGTAAGTTGTTTTTAATGAGAAAACATGGGGTTGTTGCTCGATTTCTAGCTTGAGAAGGTAGGTTCAATGCATATCCACCTTGATTATAAATATGTGCAAGGAATGATATAATTTTAAGGAGAAATTGAGTCCATAGAAGACGAGGAATTACATAAAATGTTCTGCCTGTTTTCTTAAAAAAAACACAGTTTTCGTCTGTTTTCCTGTTTCTTCAAAATTCTTGTCTCCATCTCTCCCTTGGGTGTTCAAGGGGTATATGCACAATGACAGGGGGATTCATGAGGAAGGAGCCCACAAATTCAGCCAGGCTCTGTGAACATCTAGAAGTAGTAGCCATTTTCACCAGAGAAAATTGGATGCCATTTTTTGAGAAATTTCGAGGGTTTGATGAAGAAGTGGCTCAGGAGTTTTCCCTTTCTTTAGTCCCTCACTCAAGGACCCATGCCACTGTTACTTTTATAGGTCTCTCCATGGAAATCACCCTAGAACTTATCAGTAGGGTTACCACCCTTCCTCTTGGATTATCTTGGAGAAAAGATGAAAAGCCAATTGGACGGTCTGCCAAGAAAAACTTCTTCCAACATAATGAACATCCTGTAGAAGACAAGAATGGAATTAGAAGGACAAGCATACCTTACCCTTAGGATGAGGTCAGTCACCAAATTATCAAATATATTTCCTATGAAGGGAGGTATAGCATAGTTTATTGCTACCATTTTAGACTTCTCCATGAGCTGAGAAATGGCATGGACACTCCAACACCCCAGAAACTCAGCATCCCCTATTTTCTCCTGCAATCCCTTATAGACTCCAGCATTTAGTTGAAGTCAGGAGGTCTAGATCATTTGGCTCATGATGTGTTAATTAATTTGTTAGTGGAAGAAGCCCTCCATACCTTCACAATCCCCATAGCATGGGAAATCTTTCAAAACATGACAACAAAAGATGATATAAAGGCCCTCACATATGATCTCAGTCCTTCTAATAGTGAGGGAGAAGAGTAGCAAGGGGGAGAAGGGGAGGAAACTGAGGAACAAACAGAGAGGGAGGAAACCAAAACAGAGGAGGAAGAAACCAAAACAGAACAAAAGGAAACAAAACCAGCAGAGAGTGAGAAAAAGACAGAAGGAGAGGAAAAAGGGGCAGAAAAGAAAGAAGTGTTTCCTAACAACCTAGAATGGGAGGTAGCAACTACTCTCGTTGTTCTTAGCACCCCAATTAAACCCGTAATAAAAGAGGAAGAGGCAAACCTAAATGTATTTCAAGGCTCAGAAGAGAACAAGGATCAAACAAGGGAAGCCTCAGCCTTCTTCTAAAGTGCCCACTGTAATTGAAGATTCACCCACTATCAAGGGGGAAGAATCTCCCTCTAAAACCCCTATCACATATGAAAGAGGGACTCCCAGATCTTCCACCTAGAAGGAAAGAGTGCAACTACAGGACTCAAAAACAATTCTACAGGAGGCACAAACTATTCTATAGGAGACCTTGTCAAGACTACAAGAGACTGAAAAACTTGAAAAAAGACTAGAAGGATAGTCACAGGGGAAGGAAGAAGCAACAGAGACTCAAGAACCTGATCCCTAGCCTAGTTTGGGCTCTTACTACAATCTTCTTGAGGGGGGAAGAATCATTCCATAGAAATTTGCAATCCCACTTTTCCTTGAGTTGGAGAAAGAAAGAATAATGAGCCATAGGTTGATGCAAATCACCAAATCCAAGGGAGTAGATGATATTGGCCACATGGAGAACGAGCTTAGAGAAATGGGCAGGGAGTTAAGTGTTGTAAGACATAGAGAGGCAACCACAAAAACACACTGGGAAACAAAAAATGAATTACTTAGAAGATAGCTGAAAGAAAAAGAGACACAATTGGCATGCATGGCCAGCTGGTCTATGGAGGCACTGCAATGCAGAACACCAACAAAATCATATGGATTATACCTCAAGGACCAATGGCTACAGTTTCAAATAAAGACTTTGGCACAGAGAGGCACAATAACTTTCCAAGATTACAGATAATTTATGGAGCTATGTGACCAAATTTCATCTGAAAACAAGGAAAAAATAGTAGTGTCCTATTTGCATAACATGGCCCTCACTGATATGAACGTGTGGGACCCCAATGCTAGGCTAGGGGACCTGCAACTAATGGCCATGGCATCGTGGATGAATCATGAGGAATTGAGGGCAGAAGAGATAAGGAAGTTGATGATAAAGGAGCAGAATGAGCCTTAATGATCAGAGCTGAGCCATCAGACCCCGTGGTTCTCATTAGCACACACCAGCTGCTAGCAAATAATCCCCAAATTTCCCCTAAGTATATCAATGATCAGGCTCAGGCCATTGCATATTTTGAGGAGATGGAAAGGTTACTTGGGGATGACTGTATTCATGCTTGTATGAGAAGGTGGAACACCCTACCACACAGTCTGTAGATCAGGGAGTATCACTCCCCAACAAGGATGAAAGAAGAATTAAGGAGAGTGCCACTTTACAAGTGCTCTATGCAGAATTTGAAGGTCAATTGGATTGGCTTCAAATTGAATCCCCTACTGCTGCTAGGCATGTTAGAAGTCAAAAAAGAGGAAGAATAAAAATAACAGTGGGAAGAGATGGACAAAAAGGTAGGATTCCATAAAAAAGAAGAGGACCTCACATCAGAAGCATGGGATGTCAGGGAGGCCATCAGGGCCATCAAAGATGAGGAGATGGATTAAGTTGCTCAGAGGATGAGCAACAACTTCAGTAGGGGGGTGATGATGAGTCCCATAAATGGGTAATTATATGGGCTCATTTTTCCTCCTAACATAGTTTAATCAACCATTCTCTTAGCTTATTGCATGTTTTTCAATTATATTTATGCTTATGGAGTGAGTTGGGTTGGTCATTATGCCATGGAGTCTAATATGTGTGTTTAACGGAGAGTTTTGTTCAATTTTGGAGATAAAGTCAAAGATTAAATGGACAATTGGAAGCAATAATTCAAAGAAGACAATGGAGAGGATTTATAGGAGGGTATCCCCCTCATTTATGACTCCCCACTTCGAATTCTCCGTCATGCAACTCAGAGCACAAATAGCCACATCAATGCACTAGGAGGCAACTGAGCAAGTGCAGGATAACTTCTGTTTATCTCATGTTTTGGGAGCCAAGCCTCCCTAATTTTAAGGAAGCTATTGGGAGCTTCAATTTTATAAGTAGAGAGGCCTAGGGCCTCATTAGGATGTTAGTCAAATTTTTGAATTTTTGTTACAGCTTTGCTCTGCTCAATTTCGAGCTTACTTTTGTTAACAGTTTCATGTAATCCTATTATTATTTTGATAATAAAGATCAGATCCTTTTTGAGCTAGCACTGAGTTACCTCAGAGGGCTTAAGCTCTTGGGTTAGGGCCCAATCCAATCAGCCAAGCTCCTTTTGTTTGTATTGATATTCTTTGCTTCAATTTATGAATTAGTTGTTGTTAGATAGATCTCTTTCTTGGTTAAGAATAGGTTGCTTTTGGTGATTTAGAAGGTTGTTTCCATTTAAGTTTTCTATAGCAGCTCAAATAGTGATTGAAAGAAGATAAAAAATTCCATGAATGGAGCCTTGGCCTCCTTTCCTCCATTTGGGAGCATGAACTGAGGCCAAGACCCTCTTGCTGCCACAAAAACACAGATTTGCCTTCTCCATAGGATTTCTATTGTTGCAGTTTTTTAGAAGGTTAATGTTTTGCTTTGGATCTATTTCCCCATGCTTATTTCTATCTTGAAATAAGTTTCCTTCCATGCTTTCTCTCATTATAGCATTTTTCATCATTTCTTTCCATAGCTCATAATCTAGATTAGCTTGATGCAATTTTTTTTTTTTTTTTATGTACTTAGGTTCCTCGCTTGCTTAATCTCACTATTTGATTTTCAGTCCTCTTGTAGCAAACCTCTTCTCACAACAAGTTAGCCAATCATCCATCATAATCTCTCTTTGATCTATGCTCCACAAGTCCCCCAGAGTTCATTTCAAATTTGCCTTAGTTTTCTGCACTTTTCCATAGACTTTCCTCTCTTTCCTTGAACAAATATGACTATCTTTCTCTCTCCTAATCATTGTTGATGGACCCTAGATACCTTAACACATCATCCTAGCCTTCAACTATAATTTTCACTTGCTTTCCTACCTTCAAAACCTCCAAAAATACTCCTGGCATCCTCCTGTAGACCTCTTGTAGATCCCCTGCAGCCTCCTGTAGATTTTCCTATAGGCTTCTTTTTGAAGTCTGATTGCGGGAAAAGCCTCCAGAAGGCCACCTGAGCCCTCCTAGGACCCTTCCACACCATCATAAACCTATGAAAATCCAAAAGTCTCCCTCCACTACCACCTAATCACTGCCACATTCACAATAAAATAAATTACATGCATGACAATTTCACATAAAAATACATAAAAATCCAAAAAGATGTGTTTTGCTCATTTACTTCTAGAAATAACCTGAGCATATGTTGTTTACTTCCTGAGTAGGTAATGGTATTCATTTCATAGTTTTTAATCTCTCTTTCTACAAAAGTAGGATTAGTTGGTTAAGTAGGGTCTGCTAGGTTTACTTTACATTTCAGTCTTCTTTTCCTTTCTGCAAGTAGAGTAGCCTCTGTAGAGTAAGCTTTCCTTTCTTTCATCACACATAGAGCTTCTTCTAGAATCCATAGAAGTTGGCTTGAGCTCCTAGTGATCTTGGGCCAACTAACCAAGTGACAGCATGCAGTAAGAACTAGTACTTGTGCATACAACACCGCCGCTTCCACGTTTGTTACGAACTACCGGGTTGATAAAAGTAAAGTAGGAAGCCCAGGAGTTGCAGCATTATTGCCGCAATACTGGTGCTCACCAATGATGTGTCCAACAATGGTGGGAAGTATGGTCAAAGGCTATCCACATTGAACACTAGGTGAAAGCCAAGGGATGGCGGAATGTTGAGATCAAAAGAATTGTCTCCCACAACCTGGGTAATGGTGTAAGGACCATATCAGAGTGGTCTGAGCTTTTGATGGGATTTGTTAAGGTGTTATTTCTACTAATGCAACCAAAATTTTTCACCCACCTTAAACTTGTGTGGCACCTAATGTTGATCATGTCGTTGCTTGTACTTGGAATTTGACTTCTCCAGTATGTCGTGAACCTGCTACTGGTTGTGCTGGATGCATTCAATAAATATGGTCACTTTTTCCACCTCGGATGATACATGTGTGGATTTTGTCTGTTTAGTCGCCTGAGGCATGGCAACATCAATCAGACACAATGGTTGAAATCCTTGACCCACTTGAAAGGGACTGCAACCAGTCGAGCTATGGACAACTCTATTATAAGTGTGTTGCACATATGGAAGACTCTCATCCCAGGTTCGAGGATTCTTGGAGTTGTACATGTGGAGTATTCCAACTATCATCTTGTTAATGACCTCCATCTGGCCATCGGTCTGGGGAAGGAAGGCACACGACTTGGTGAGCTTGGTGTTCAATAGTGTCTAGATGCTTGACCAAAATGTTCTTAGGAACCTACTATCCTGATCTGATATAATGGTACGACAGATCCAAAAATGTACCCAAACTCATTCAAAGAAGAACTTGACAGTTTCCTTTGTTATGATACGCTTCTTGTAAGCTGCCAATAAAGCCATTTTAGAAAATTTGTCTACGACCAAAAATACATAGTCATTACCATGTTTGGTAGAAGGGAGGCCAAACATATAGTCCATGGAGATGGATTCCCACAGCTCACTTGGAGTAGGCGGAGGAGAGTAGATTCCTTACTTCTTGATGGATGGCTTGCTGATGGCCCAGACAATGTAGGATATGATATATTTCCCAACATCTAATCAGAGATTGGGCCAATAGAAGTACTTTTTTATTACAACCATATTTTTCTCCACCCCAAAGTTTCCTATGATCTGACTGTAGTGTGCCTCCTAAATAACTTTTGCACACTCACTTGAAGGAACAAGAATGTGGCCCAAGTAGCATAATAATGTGTCTTGGAGGTGGAAATTAGGAACTTGCTTCCCATCTACTAGCATCTAGTATGTGGAGGTGAACTTTGGATCATTTCTGTATACTTGCAGCCATCCAGAGGTCTCGTTACCACAAGAGTTGAGAATAATAGTCAATGTTGCAACTAGGGGCGAGCTGAGACAATTTGCAACACGATTGGTGCTACCATTTTTGTATTTAATGTTCAAGTGGAATTGTTGCAGATATGTAGACCACTTCTGATGGAGATCGTTCTACAACTTTCCTTGTGTTAGTATAAACTGAGGAGGTCAGAGATCAGTGTCGATGACCGTTTACTTCCCCATAATGTAGTGTTTCCACTATCAGAAATCCTGCACAATGAAATAAATTTCTTTATCATAGGTGGGGTACTTCTGAATTGTATCAAAAAGTGTCTCACTATGATAGGCCACTTGATGCTCATGCTAGTTGAGGACTACACCAATAGCGTTGTCTGAGGCGTCTGTCTCAATTTCAAATGGTTGTTGCAAGTATGGTAGTATGAGTATAGGCGCAAAGAAGATGTGGCGCTTCAACTCAATGAATGCCTTCTGTTGGGACTTGGACCAGGATAATTTTTATTTCACCCCGCCCTTAGTAATCTAACTCAAATGCCAATTGATATGGGAGAATCCCAGGACGAACCCGCTCCAAAAATCTATGAAGATTCGTTAGAGTGGTTGGGGCTGGCTAATCCCGAATGACTTGGATCTTGGTCAGGTCCACATGCACGCCATGCTCATTTATGATGTACCCCAAGTATTGGACCTGGCTCATGCCAAAGGCATATTTCTCCAAGTTGGCACATAGTTTGTGTTGCTGAAGGGTTTGAAGTACCTACTGAATGTGTTGCAAGTGTTCTTCCCAACTCTCGCTGAAGATGAGGATGTCATCCAGATAAACAACCATGAATGAGTTGGTGAAGGGCCATAAGATATCATCCACTAGCCTCATAAAAGTAGAGGGGGAATTTGTTAACGCGAAGGGCATAACCAACCATTCAAAAAGGACTTCCTTGGATTTAAAGGCATTATTCCATACATCTGTGGACTCTATTAGAACCTAGAGATAACCATATCTCATATCGATCTTGCTGAAATACTTGGCCCCCTTGAGTTTGTCAAGTAGGTCATCAATCCATGGGATTATATACCTGTTCCTGACTGTGATTTTGTTTAATGCCCGATAATCAATGTAGAGCCTCTAGGTCTTGTCCTTATTCTGTACCAGTACAATCGGGCTCCCAGTAAGTGAAGAACATGGTCGAATGTTCCCTTTTTGAAGCAACTATTGGATTTTCCTCTGGATCTCTTCATTCTCTAGAATGGAGCAGCGGTATATCGACCCGTTGGGTAGAGATGATCTGGTAGTCAGGTCGATTGAATGCTTGATCTAACAATGCAAGGGTACCCCTATGGATGAGGAGAATATGTCCCTATATTCTTTCACGTTGACATCCACTTGATTCTACTACTTGGAGGAACCCTTCCTAGGGGCCATGGATGTGGCTATGACCTTCCCCTTACTTTGAGAGTGAATCAGAAAGAAAACAAATTTCCCAGTTTGGGAGATGACCTTACTACATTTCTTAGCATATATCAAAGATATGGCGGTAGGTGGGGCCACCTCCGGTATCCTGTATAACTTCGTACCTAATTAAATAATAATAGAGCAAGGTATAGACTCATATACAAGATGTTGCTTCCATAATATGGTTGTCCTAATAATACATCACAAAATTCAAGAGGAGAAACATCACTCAGTACCCCATCTATGAAGGGCTTGATGTTGTATAGAAGATGACACTATTTTCTGACTAAGAGATCTCATCCTTGGTGAAGCCACCTGATGGTGTATGGCTATGGATGTGCTATAGTTTGTAGGCCCAATCGCTTCATGACCTCTGCTGAAATGAGTTTATTTTGGCTCCTGTTGTTGAAAGAGAAATGCAACGGAGAACTCTTCAACCACATCTATGAGTGGAATAAGTGCTCCCCTATTCTTGATCTTGAAGCTCAATTTTTTGGATCTTGGTGGTGGCCACAATGGCACTTGTCTCCACGTAAATGATCTCCTTCCCTTTGTCATTCACCTTGTCAGGTTCTGACTCAGAGTCTGAACATGCGTCAAAATCAAAAGCCTTTAGCTCGGTCACCAGTGACTGCTTGGCCTGACACTCATGTTGTTAGTGGAGCTCTTATGGAACTCACACCACTTTCCCATGTCCTTCTTTATCTTCATGGTGTTTTTCTCTTCTTATGGCTTTGGCGTGTTACCTTGGGTCGACCTGCCTTGGTTTTGCCCTTTTCTCTACGGTTTGGGGGCGCCTTTCCCTTGCTTTGCATTCGCAGATCAAAAGTCTCTCTTTTTCTCTCTGATCTTCTGCTCAATCTTGACAATGTATCAGTACATAGTTCCAAGAGAGGAGGTTTCCAGGAACTTGATCTCATCCTAGATGTACCTATGTAGGCAACCGTGGTACTTAAGTAACAAATATTTCTTAGAATCCTTGACACCCAACTTCATGTGAAGGGTATGAAAAACATTGGTAAACTTTGGCACGCCTTGGTCCCTTCCTTGTTGCAGTGTGGTCCACTTTATGTATTTATCCTCATATCTCCCGAAAGGGTAGTAATTGGTGGCCTGGGTATAGTCAATATGGACAACCTCTCAAATCTTGCTATAATTTCTTCAATTTCAGGCTAAATTTGTTGGAAATAATATTGAGAGCGGGGAAGGGGGGGGGGGGGTGAATCAATATTATCAAATCAATAAAACTTTTTCATTTCCATACTTTAGATACATATACGCTACTTCAGTTAATGGAACCCGCGTGTATACGCAACTGTGTCTAATGCAACTAGCGTATATCCAGAATACTTGTGATTCTGGTAAATCCATTAAATGTTGATCTTTAGTTAGTGCATCAAAACTTCATTAACCATATGAACAGTAAGTCGGTGGAATAAAACAAAACAGATCATCACACACAAGAAGCACACATGAACACCATGATATAAGGTGGAAACCCAATGTGGGTGAAAACCACCTGCTGCAATATGTCTCTATCTTCTTTCAATTAGAAACTTCTTTTTACAATGATTATGTATTGGTGCAGTCCTTTACTAGTACGCAGGCTACAACCTGCAGAGGGCTACAACCCTCTCTTGTTTTCCGGACTCTCCTGGATGGGAGCTACAAACCCCTTAGCTCTTGTACTAGCTGATCCATTTACTAGTACGTAGGTGCCTACCTACTGAATGCTCTAATCTTCACTCGTTCTCTAGCTACTACTGGAAGGGAGTTACCACCCCTTAGCTATTGTACTAGCTGATGTACTAGTACGTAGGCACCGGCCTACAATCTCCTTTCATCCTCCAGGGACCACATTTCATACATTTTCAGACTGGATACTCCTGAAGCACAAAACTATAATCTGAAGGCCACATTTCATCCAATTTTCATATTCATAATGTATATGCTACTACAATGAATCAAACTCGCGTACATACGCACTTTTGCCAAAGCCAACCCGCGTACAGATCTACAAATATTTTCTCATAACTTTGCAGTTGTACCAGACATCATTCATACCCATAACATTTACAGAACATTACATGCGTCAGTATACAGATCTAGAATAAACAAGATCAAACCGTATAGAGATGATTCATTCCAAGCCATTAGATCCTGATCTATCCTTGGATCTTGTTCTCCATCAACCGTTGAGATTCCTCCTTAGCTTAGATCAAACCCGTAACCTACATACTGGATCTCATGCTTCATCAGATATTCAAGATTTTTTCCATACCCTTGCCTAATGATCTTCTTCTCCTTTTATAGTCTTAGGCCTTTCACAATACCATGGTCCAAAACCATAACAAATCAATACCATGGACCCAATACTTGGGATCAACACCTCTAGCGAGATATTAAGGTCCAAAACCATAGGTTCAAATACCAAGGACTAAATACCATGGACCAAACATAAGTTCTCCCACATGTACACACTTTTCCTTGCCTGAAAGTGCGTGTATATGCATACGCGACTTTGGAACGTCTAACCCGCGTGTATATGTGGCTTCGTCACGATGAACTTGCGTATATACTTTTCTCTCTTCATTCTTGTAGTCTGATCATCAATTCCTTGCTACTGACCTGCTGCACTATGATCTGTCATCTGTATGATTTGCCATCTGTATGATTTGCCATCAAGGACAACACTTGTCTCATAATGCCAACAATCTCCCCCTTTTGACTTGATGGCAAAGCTAACTTGTCATACTAAGAACTGTCATATGATTCCTTTGAGCTGTCCGGCATCCCATGCATTCAGTCACATCTGATATGTCTTCTGTGGATTCATCTAGTTATAAATAAGTGAGATGTTCTTCTACGAATGGGTTGCCATCAAGTACAACTCATGCATCATAATGCCAACAGAATCTCCCTTTTTTCTTCTGATTTCGTATCAGCCATCTAACGATAAGACTAACAGCCACAAGGTTTTTCCCCAATCACCTCTATCTTGGTTAAGTGTCAAACAAAACCTCTGATCCTATCGAAACTGTAATTCCAAAGGAATTACACAAAACACCGTCAGTTCTCTTAAATTCAGAAACTGCATTTTAACGCAAAATACACAATCAACGACTTTTGTGTTCCAAGGGAACAAAACACACTATCTGCGCTTTTTAACATAGTTGTGGCAGTTAAATAGTCTTGTTGTAATCCCATAGGAATTACACTATCGGCGCTATATTTCAAGTCCTTGCGTTAAACACAAATAACACTATCGACACTTTTATAATTGAATTTCCACCCTTTTGACAATGCAATAATCGGCAATCGCTATCAGGGACTTCCAAAGCTCCTATGCTTGGTTCCTTTTGCCTCCAGGTTTGCGATGCAATCATCCCCGCGAACCCGATGTCCCTTTCCGCCCTTCTCTATAATGTTTCAGGTCCAGAATGTCGGGGTTTCGCACTCGGCAGTTCCAAAGGCTTTCTACTCCTCTTTCGCTTCTTTGATGCGATATAGGTTCAGACCCGATATGGGTATGAACCAAATCCAATAAAGTCTTAGGTCTGGAACTGAGTTCCACTTAAGGAATTATAATGATTTTTCTGTGTAAACAGAGTTTTCCATGAAATTTTGTAAAATGGCTTAAGAAGCCTGCGCGCACTGATTATGAAGGGAAAACAATTCTAAAGCGTCAACCTAAACATCAATTGGAAAAATGAGGCTAATTCATTCATATTCAATCTCAGAATAAAACAATTGATCCAATACACACATACATCTATCATAAAATAGAGAACTATCAAATTAATTGCATGGAGAGAGGTTTTCTCAGTTGATACTACTTCTGGCCGACTCTAACTCTGAGCCTCCTGCCATTTTATTTTTATCAATGGATAAAGCCTTCTTGACCTTTACCATTTACAAAGAATTCTTTTACATAGAGTGATTTAAAGCATTCATGCATAAAAGTTATTATCGCTTATCTATGAGTGATTATTATAGAATGTTTTATTCTTAATTCTATCCCTGTCTTAAACTAGGAAAGCATGGAAACCATTGGCTAAAGGACCCCACTCTCTTGCCTATAGATTTTCTTTTGATTTTTGGAATATGTTTGAAGACTTTTTCCCTCTAAGTCACATGCTCCTGCATCAGAGTCCTGAGGACAAAATTCTTCATGGGCTCCTGTCCATGAGTTCATCCAGAGAACTGCCCAGTTTTTGTAGCATATCTTCTGTAACCCAAATAGCTTCAATGGTCGGCTAATCCTTCAACTTTACCAAATACTCGAAGTACTCTTGTCCTCTTGTTTTATTAAACACCTTCTTATCCAGAATTCTTTCTGGCTGCAAATTCTTTGCTGTGGGTAACTATTTTACCCAATCAATCTCTTGGGTCTCTTGATCTTGTGTTGTATAATCTGTAGTTCCACTCTCATATGTGTACAAGTCTGCAAATTTAAAAATTGGTGATATAGCAACATCAAGGGGTAACTCAATCTCATAGGAATTTGCAGAAAACTTTCTTAACACTCTGCATGGTCCAATTTTCTTGAACTTCAATTTATTATACTCTCTCTTTGGAAATCTCTCCTTTCTAAGATGTGCTAAGACCAGATCTCCAACTTCAAAGTTAACCTCTCTTATCCTCATATCTGCTCTAGTTTTGTACTTAATGTTGCTGTCATGTAGTTGTTGTTTCACTTGTTCATGTATTGCTTACATTTTTGAAGCAAAATCTTCACCCTCTGCACTTCTCATCTCTTTTTTTCCCAAGTTTCTCAACTCAGTTATTCCTCTTGGATGCATTCCATAAACATATGGAATGGATTCTGTCATGTACTCCTATTAGGTGAGTCATTATATGCATACTCAGCTTGTCCCAATACTTGATCCCATTGCTTTGGGTGTTCTGCAGTAAGGCTCCTTACAAGATTGCCTAAACTCTTATTCACCACTTCAGTCTATCGATCGGTTTGTGGATGATAGGTAGAACTGAGACTTAATTAGTTCCCAGCTTCTTCCATAGTGTCCTCCAGAAATGTCCAACAAATTTGGAATCCCTGTCCGAGACAATACTTTTGGGCAACCCATGCAATCTTACAATTTCTTTAAAAAACAAGTTAGCAATGTGAGAAGCATCACTAGTTTTATAACAGGGAATAAAGTGTGCCATTTTTGAAAATCTGTCCACTACAACAAAAGTTGAATCATTACCTCTTTGAGTCTTTGGTAAGACCAAAACAAAATCCATACTTGCCATATTCCAAGGCCTATTTGGAATTGGTAATGGGATATACAAACCTATGTTTTGTCTCCTTCCCTTTGCATGTTGACAGACTTTGCAAGTTCTCACATCTCCACTTCAAATTTCACTTTCGGCCACAAGTAAAATCCATTTAGCTGCTCATAAGTCTTCTCTATGCCAAAATGTCTTGCAAGTCCTCCACTATGTTTCTCATTAATTAAATTCTCCCTCATTGAATCGTTTGGTATGCACCACTGATTTTTCTTAAATAACAGCCCATCTTGTAGGAAGTAATCCAATCATCTACTTCTATCCATCAAAACAAGATTTCTACAGGTCTCAAATGCTCTTGAAAATCTGAATCGGTCTCATATAATTCTTTAAGAAAATCAAAACCCAACACTTGGATTTGACTCTCTTGAAGAAATACATTTCTCCTACTTAAGGCATCTGCAACTTTGTTTGACTACCCATTTACATGCTTCAAAACAAAATGGAAACCTTGAATATACTCTACCCATTTAGCATGTTTCTGGCTGAGCTTTGGTTGCTACATTATAAGTTGTAATGCATGGTTATTTGAATAAAGAATAAATTCTTTTGACATTAAATAATGCCTCCATTTCTTCAATGACTGCACAACTGCGTAGAACTCCTCATCATAAGAAGAATACTTCCTTTTTGAATCATTTAAATTTTCACTAAAATAGGCTATTGGCCTATCTTCCTGGCTTAAAACACCTCCAATTGCTTCTCCGCTAGCATCACACTTTAGTTGAAAAGGTTTGTTAAAATCAGGCAGAACCAAAATAGGCTTTTTAGTGATTTTCTTCTTTAACGACTGAAAATTCTTCGCTGCTTCAGCAATCCATCTAAATTGTTGTTTATCCTTCTTTATGGTCTCAATAATAGGTGCATTAATCTTACTAAAATTCTTGATGAATTTTCTATAAAAGCTAGCAAGAACATGAAACCTCCTTACCTCAAAAACACTCTTGGGTGAAGGCCACTCCATAATTTCCTTGATCTTCTCTAGATCCATCTTTAGCCCTTCAGCACAAATAACAAAACCCAATTACACTAGCTCTTCTTTCATGAATGAACACTTCTTCAAATTCAGCAATAATTTTTCCTACTGCAGCCTTTGTAAGACATAATTCAGATGTCTCACGTGCTCCTCCTTAGACCTACTGTAAACTAATATATCGTCCAGATATACTATTACAAACTTACCAATGAAATCTCTAAGAACTTCATTCATGAGTCTCATAAATGTGCTTAGTACATTCGACAACCCAAAAGACATTACTCTCCACTCATATAATCCCTCATTTGTCTTAAAGCGGTTTTCCACTCATCCCCTTCTCTTATCCTTATTTGATGATACCCACTTTTAAGATATAGTTTTGAAAAATACTTTGCTCGACTCAAACAATCCATTAAATCTTCAATTCTAGGCAAAGGAAATATGTACCTAATTGTGATTTTATTAATTGCTCTTGAATCTGTACACATTCTCTAGCCTCCATCTTTCTTTGGGCTCAAAACTGTTGGCACTGTGCAAGGACTCAAGCTTTCTCTGATCAGCCCTTTGTCAAGCAATTTTTTCACCTGCTTCCTAACCTATTCATTTTCTGTAGGAGTCATTCTATAAGCTACTTTGTTAGGTAGACTTGCTCCAAGAATCAAATCTATATGATGGTTGATTCTTCTAATAGGTGGTAATTCAATAGGCAAATAATCAACAATAATATCAAAATATTTCTCCAACATTTCTTGAATTTCAATGGGTAAATCAGAAACTTTAGTAGAAGTCATTATTACCTTAGGGTTGCAAATTATAGCAAAATTTACCTCATTTTCTTCAATTTTCTTCAAGTATTCCTTTCCTCCAAGTAAAAGAGTTGTTAGATCAGTCTTCTTTCCTGGTACATATTCTTCTTGTGGAGGCAGAAACGTATGATTGACACCATCCTTTTGAAACTTGTAGGTGTTTCTTTTCCCATCATGCATGGCTCCTCTGTAATATTTCCAAGGTCTTCCAAGCAATATGTGACACACATCCATTGGCATCACATCATAAACAATTTTATATTTATACTTGCCCACTTGAAATTCCACTTCACATTGTTCATTTACTAACAGTTGATGCCTGTTTTGCAACCATGACACCTTGTAAGGTGTTGGATGTTTCATTGTCTTTAGCTTCAATTTCTCCTCCACCTCTGTAGAGACCAAATTATCAGTGTTGCCACTATCAATGATCATCTGGCAACATTTCCCTTGTACTTTACACACTGTCCTAAATAAAGTTTTCCTTTGTGATCGTTCATCCATCTCCTTTGCTTGCTTGAGCAGAACTTTATTAACTACCAAAGATTCTCCTCTCTCTAGTATATTTTCTTCTTCTGCTACTGCTTCCACTGGTGCTTCTCCCTCAACTAGAGAAACAATTGCATTCATCTGATTTGTTTCTACATTCTCTGGGCACTCAAAAGCTCTGTGTCCTAGCTTGTTACATCTATAACATCTTATTTCTCTACCTCTTCCTCTGCCTCATCTTCCTCTAGAAAAACTCCCTCTACCTCTTCCATCACCTCCGATGGGTGCATGCTGGGTTGAGATGCTACTAGATCCATCCTTAGGTGTTGTAAAGCTCCCTCTACCACCTTGACTTCCCCTTCCTCGGAAAGTACCTCTCCCTCTAGTAGACTGCTTCCTCATGAGTTTTTCTTCACCTCTCAATGTTATCTGATAAGCTTCTTCTACTGTTTTAGGAGACAACAGACTTATCTCATCTTGAATGTCCATCCTGAGACCATTCATATATCTATCCACCTTCTCATCTATATCTTAGGCTTCTCTAGCTCTTATGCTTACCTTACAGAACTCCTCTGTGTATTCTTTCACTGTCAAAGATCTTTGTCTAAGATTTTGCATTTGTTTAAACAAAGTTTGCTGATAATTACTTGGCAAAAACTTACCTCTTAGTTTTGTTACCATCCTGCTCCAATTTTTGATTGGTTGCTTGCCAAGTCTCTTCCTTTCTACCTGCACACGATCCCACCAAAGCGCTGCATGGCCTTTTAGCTTGGTGACATCAAACTTCACTTTATTCTCATCTTCTGTTTCTTCATAGTCAAAGAATTTTTCCATGCCATTAATCCAGTCTATCAATTATTCTGGATTTAGTCCTCCTTCATATATTGATACATTAGTCTTTGGCCTAGCTGTGCATCTCAACATTGACTGAAAGATCCTCATCTGAGGAGTAACTGCTACAGCTTCCTCCTCTGCAGCTTCAACCTTAGGTTCACTAATATCTACATCATCTATGTTCCTGCCTGTTGTTAATGCATCCAATCTAGCTTGCATCTGTTGCACAGCCTCCATTACTTCAGCGTTTACAACAAGTTGTCCTCTTCCACCATGTCCTCGTCCTCTTCCGAATTTGAAAGCGATAGTAACTTTCCTTCTCCTGCTTCTAATATTCAATCTAATGTCAGATGGCTACTCTGATACCATTAATGGTGGTTTAGGTACAAGCGATATGGACAACCTCTCAAATCTGGCTATAATTTCTTCAATTTCGGGCTGAATCTCCCTTTCTGCTTTTGATTTCGTATCAGTCATCTAACGATAAGAATGATAGCCACATGGTTTTTCCGCAATCACCTCTATCTTGGTTAATTGTCAAAAAAAACCTTTGATCCTATCAGCGGTTCTTTTAAATTGAGAAATTGCATTTTAACGCAAAATACACAATTGGCGGCTTTTATGTTCCAAGGGAACAAAACACACTATCGGTGCTTTTTAACACAATTATGGCAGTTAAATAGTCCTGGTGTAATTCCATAGGAATTACACTATCGACGCTATATTTCAAGTCCTTGTGTTAAACCCAAATAACACTATCAACACTTTTATAATCACCTTTCCACCCTTTTCCCAATGCGATAATTGGTAATTGCTATCAGCGACTTCCAAAGCACCTATGCTTGGTTCCTTCTGCCTCCAGATTTGCGATGCTATCGTCCCCGCGGACTCGATGTCCCTTTCCACCCTTCTCTATAATGTTTCAGGTCTGGAATGTTGGGGTTTTTCACTCGATAGTTCCAAAGGCTTTCTACTCCTCTTCTGCTTCTCTGATGCGATATAGGTTCAGACCTGATATGGGTATGAACCAAATTCAATAAAGTTTCAGGTCCGGAACTGAGTTCTGCTTAAGGAATTATCACAATTTTTTGTGTAAACAGAGTTTGCCACGGAATTCTGTAAAATGGCTTAAGAAGCCTTTGCATGCCGATTATGAAGGGAAAACAATTCTAAAGGGTTAGCCTAAATATGAATTGGAAAAATGAGGCTCATTCATTCATGTTCAATCTCAGAATAAAACAATTGAGCCGATACACGCATATATCTATCAAAAAACAAAGAACTATCAAATTAATTGCATGGAGAGAGGTTTTATCAGTTGATACTACTTCCGGCTGACTCTAACTCTGAGCCTCCCATAATTTTATATATAATAAATGGATAAAGCCTTCTCAGCCATTATCCTTTACAAAGCATGCTTTTACATAGAGTGATTTAAAGCATTCATGCATAAAATTTATTATCGCTTATCTATGAGCGTTTATTATAGAATGTTTTATTCTTAATTCTATCCCTGTATTAAACTAGGAAAGCATGGAAACCACTGGCTAAAGGACCCCACTCCCTTGCGTGTAGATTTTTTTTTGGATTTTTGGAATATGTTTGAAGACTTTTTCCCTCTAAGTCACATGCTCCTACATCAATAATTCTCCTTGATGGCATCTCAAAATGAATCCCAAGTGGTTGCGGCCGAAAATAGTGAGGGTGTACTTTCACCCTTCTCCTCACAGTAGGTTTCCCACCAGTCCTTGACATGCGCAGTGGCTTTGAGAAGAGAAAAAGTAATATTTTCCTGGCTGGGAAAATCATGAACACAAAAATATCCTTCTAGTAGATTTAATCATTTACCTACAGCGTCAACATCTATCTAACCCTAAAATATGGAAATGTTAAGGTCAAATTGTATCTTAAAGGGTGTGGCACTTCTAGAGTAGTTGTTGGAAGTAGATGTGTCGCCCTTGGGTAGCCACTGAAGGATGTGGGAAAAGTTGTCCATCATCACATTCCTTTGTCATTTGAGGACTTCTTCAAGCAATATTTTGATAGGATATCCTACCCCCTCATCTTCCTTTTCTTCCGCCATGGGAGGCCATCCAGATTTGTAAGGTTGGTATTGCAAAGGTTGGACGAGTTGAAGCCCTAACTCCTTATATCCCAACCTTGATGGGGACATGCAAAGAAAAAAGAAAGAAAGAGCAGACCACTCTGATAACACTGATCAAAATTTAAAAAGAAATGCAAAAAATTACAAACGTAACCATAGATACAAAGACGCAGCAGAAATAACACTTCATTTCATTAATATCAAATACTGAAATATGCTTACAAATAGAATGGAAATAAGGCTAGCTTAGGCGATCGTAGCTTATCTCTAGGAAGAGATGTGGTGGCTACATGCCTTTGAACTATGTTCCAATGAGTCTTGGAAGCCTATTTATTATTGAGAAACAATCTAAAACTCTAAATATCCAAAAACCTAACCCTAGGAGATGAAGCGCCAAAATTATCAGCCCTGTTTGGGTAAATTGGTACATCAGCTTCCCAAGGGCATAACTTTGGCATACAATCTATGTTTGACGTGCACAATACCTTGTTAGAAATATTTATTTGAGGAATAAAAATTTCAAGTGGAGAGCATAGGTTAACGTTACTTGATGGCCTCAGTTTTCCAAGAAAACATTGTTTAGGTCCTCAAAACGGCTCTGGAAGTTCACGACCCGAAAAACTACCAAAAAAATTAAACTATATTATAATTAAGGAAACTGAAAAAATGAAAGAGATAGTGGCAAGGATCCAAGTGGAATAGGTGTGTGGCCACAAAAATCCACCTAGATCATTCCTCCCCCCTTATGAAGAAATGCTCCCCATTGCGTTGAGTGCCTCCATGAGATGGGGAAACTTTTGCTGAACTTGGTCCCTGGTGAGCCACTTGGCTGTGTCTAGAAGTGATCCGGATTTAAATAGGAGTGCAATAAATTACAGAGATAACCATAAACACAAAGAGGCAGCAAAAATAATACCTCATTTCATTAATGTAAAAAACTGAAATATGCTTACAAACAACAATGGAAATAAACCAGCTAGGGCGATGGTAGTTTATCTCTGAGAAGCGCTGTGGAGGCTACATGCCTCTGAACTGGGTTACAGTAAGGCTCGAAGGCCTATTTATTGATGAGAAACATTGGAAAACCCTAAACATCCAAAAACCTAACCCTATAAGATGAAACGCCAAACTGTGGGCCACTTTTGGGTAAATTGGTACATCAACTTCCCGGGTCATAACTTTGGCATATGATCTTCGTTTGATGTGTACAATATCTCATTAGAAATATCTATCCGAGAACTACAACTTTTGGAAGAGCAACATTGGTCCACGGACCCTGATTTATGGTATCCTAGTTTTCCCAAAAAACATCATTTAGGGCCTCAAAACGGCTTTGAAAGTTCAGGAGCCAAAAACTACTAAAAATAGTAAATTGGGCTACAATTAAGGATACTGAAAAGCTGAAAGAAACAATCATGGGGGTCCAAGTGGACTTGGTGGGTGGCCACCAATATCCACCTAGATCATTCCTCCCCCCTTAGGAAGCAATGGTCCCCATTGCGTTAAGTACCTCCATGAGATGAGGAAACTTCTGTTGAACTTGGTCCTTGGTAAGCCACTTGCCCTGGTGAAGGAGTTGGCCTACTTTGAAAACTTGATACAGTTGGATATTCTACTAGTGAGTGTGCTTGATATGTGTGTCCATGATCTAATCAGTTGTAGCTTGTTCCATGCAATCTGGATTTAACTCTGTGGGTGTGAGTTGTTCTGCAATGTTGGATGTGTCTAGTAATGGTGGAAAGTATGGCTGAAGGCGGTCCAAATTGAACACTGGGTGTAGGCTAAGGAATGGGGGAATGCTGAGCTCAAATGCATTATCTCCTATAGCCTTGGTAATGGTGTAAGGACCATATTAGAGTGGTCTGAGTTTCCGATAGGCTCTGGTAAGGTGTTCCTTTTGCAAATGCTACCAGACTTTGTCACCCACCTAAAATTTGTGTGGCACCCGATGTTGATCATGTCGTTGCTTGTACTTGGCAATTGATTTCTCTAGAATGTCATGGACCTGCTAGCGAATATGTTGGATGTGCTCAATGGAGTTGTTTCCCTTATCTGTTTCGAACTGGACATGAGCCGAATCTGCATGAGTAGCTGCAAATGGCATGGCCACATCGATGGGACATAGTGGCTGGAATCCCAAGTCCACCTGAAAAGGGCTGTGGCTAGTAGAGTTGTGGAGAGCCCAGTTGTAGCTACGTTGAACATAGGGGAGGCTCTTGTCCCATGTTTCTGGATGCTTTGAGTTGTACATACGCAGAAAGTGTAAAATAATCCTGTTGACAACCTCTGTTTGGCCATCAGTTTAAGGATGGAAGGTTGTGGACTTAGTGAGTTTAGTGTCCAACATCGACTAGAGACTGGACCAAAATGTACTGAGGAACCTGTTGTCCCAATCTGAGATGATAGACTATGGGATCCAAAAGTGTACCCACACTCATTCAAAGAAGAGTTTAGAAATGGTTTCTGCTACGATATTCTTCTTGCAGGCCGCCATAATGGCCATCTTCGAGAACATGTCGACGACCACAAAAACACAGTCATTTCCATGCTTAGTGGAAGGAAGGCCTGACATGTAATCCATGGAGATGAATTCCCAAGGTTGACTAGGGGTAGGCAGTAGCTTATAGAGGCCTTGCTTCTTGACGGTCAGTTTGGCAGTGACACAGGCAATGCATGATCTGATGTATGTCCTGACATCCTGTCGAAGATTCGACCAATAGAAATACTTCTGCAGTACTGCCACCATTTTCTCGACCTCGAAATGCTCAACAGCCCGACTATAGTGTGCTTCCCAAATCATCTTGGCACGCTCGCTTGAAGGAACACAAAGGTGACCCAGGTGGCATAACACGGCATCCTGGAGGTGAAAATCTAGAACATGTCGACCCTCCAAGAGTGTTTGGTATGTGTGGCCGAATTGTAGGTTGCTTTTGTAGAGAAGTGGCGAATCAAAAGTCTCCTGCCCATGAGAGTTGAGAATGGTGGTTAATGCCATGATTGGTGGTCGATTGAGGCAATTTGCAACATTATTGGTGCTGCCCTTCTTATACTTGATATTCAAATGGAACTGTTGCAGTTATGTGGACCATTTCTGATGGCGATCATTATGCAATTTCCCTTGGGTTTGTATGAACTGTAGGGGTTGGTGGTTTGTGTGGATGACCGTTTCCTTCCCCAAAATGTAATGTTTCCATTGTCGGCAGGCCTGCAAAATGGAATACATCTATTTGTCATAAGTGGGATACTTCCAGACTGTGTCTAAAAGTGTCTCACTGTGATATGCCATTGGATGCCCGTGTTGAGTAAGGACTGCCCCAATAGCATAGTTAGAGGCATCTGTCTGAACCTCAAATGGTTGTTGCAAGTATGGCAATGCGATCACTGGTGCCGAGAAGAGGCCATCTTTCAAATCTGTGAATGCCTTCTATTGAGATCCAGACCAAAATAATTTTTCTTTCGCTCCTCTTTTGGTGACTTGACTCAAGGGCCAAGTGATATGACAAAATCCCAACATGAACCTAGAGTAGAAGTTGGAAAGACCTAGAAAGCTATGGAGCTCTGTTAGAGTGGTTGGAGAGGGCTAATCCCGAATGACTTGGATCTTCGCTAGATCCACATGCACCCCCTGTTCATCAATAATGTATCCCAGATACTGCACCTGGGTCAAGCCAAAAGTGTATTTCTCCAAATTGGCACATAACTTGTGTTGTCACAGTGTTTGGAGAACCTATCAGATGTGGTGGAGGTGCTCTTCCCAGATCTGGCTGAAGATCAGGATGTCATCCAAGTATACCACTACAAATGAGTTGGTGAATGGCCGCAAGATGTCATTCATTAGCCTCATGAAGGTTGCAGGAGCATTCGTCAATCCAAAAGGCATAATCAACCATTCGAAAAGTCCCTCCTTGGCTTTGAAGGCAGTCTTCCACACATCGAAGGGTTCGATTGGTACCTCATGATATCCCAACTTCAAATCGATCTTGCTAAAAAATTTTGCCCCCTTCAGTTGTCCAAAAGGTCATCAATCCATGGGATCAGGTACCTAGTATGGACAATGATCTTGTTTAGCACCCAATAGTCAATATAGAGTCTCCATGTCCCATCCTTCTTCTATAACAACACGATTGGGCTCCCATTAGGCGATGAACTCGGACGGATCTGACCTTTCTACAGCAACTCCTAAATATGCCTCTTGATTTCATCGTTCTCCAGTACAGTGCGACAATAGATTAGTCCATTGGGCAGCGATGTACCTAGGGTCAGATCGATGGAGTGCTTGACTTGATAGTGCAGAGGAACCCCTGCAGGGGAGGTGAAGATGTCCTCCTACTCCTCCATGACCTTGTCCATCTGTAGTTGCCATACAGAGGGGCCGTGTCTGGAGATCATTTCCACCGTCTTCTTTACTTGATGGAGTATCATCAGGAAATCAAATTTCCTTGTTTTGGAAATGAGCTTACTGCATTCTTTTGCAGTAAGCAAAGAGATGGCGATAGGTTGTGCTACCTTCGGTATCCTGTACAATTTATTTCCCATAGTAATGATAATAGCATGGGGCCTAAATTCATACAAAACATGTCACTTCCACAAGTATGGTTGTCCTAAGAGTACATCACAAACTTCAAGGGGAGAAATATCACACAATACCTCATCTGTGAAGGGCTTGATGTTGTATGGAAGGCAACACTGCTGGCTCACGTGAAGATCCCATCCTTGGTGAAGCCATCCGATGCTGTATGGTTGTGGATGTGTTATGGTCGAAAAACCCAGTTGCTTCACGATCTCTGCCAAAATGAGGTTCTTTTGGTTCCCACTGTCAACAATGAATTGTAGCAGGGATCCCTTTACCCACATCTGGGAGTGGAAGAGATACTCCTCTTCCTCTGGATCTTCAGGTTCGTTCTTCTAGATCATCGTGGTGGCAATGATGGCATTGGGCTCCGCATCGATAATCTGCTTCCCTTTGTCATTCCCCTTGTCAGGTTCTGACTCAGATTCAGAACATGCATCTGATTCTCAAACCTTTAACTCAACGACCAATGACTACTTGGCCTGACACTCACTTATGTTGTGAGTGGAGCTCTTATGGATCTCACACCATTTTCCCATGTCCTTTTTTGACTTCACGGCACTATTCTTTGCATGTAGCTTTGGCGAGTTGTCTTGGGCCATCCCACCTTGGCTTTGTCCTTTGTTCTGCGGTTTAGGGGCACCTTTCACTTGCTTCTGATTCGCAGATCCAAAGTCTCGCTTCTTCTATTTAAACTTTTGCTCGACCTTGACGACATATTGGTATGATGTGCCAAGCGAGGAGATCTTCAGGAATTCTATTTCTTCCTGGATGTACTTATATAGGCAGCCACGGTATTTGAGTATCAAATGTTGCTCTGAATCCTTGATACCCAACTTTGTGAGAAGGGTATGGAAAATATTAGTAAACTCCGGCCCATCTTGGTCCCTTCATTGCCAGAACATGGTTCACTTTATGTATTGATCCTCATAGCTTCCGACAGGGTAGTACTGCTCCTTGATGACATCCCGGAATGAACTCCAGGTGGGTGCGGCTGAAAATAGTGAGTTGGTATTTTCATCCTTCTGCTCGCAGTAGGTTTCCGACCAGTCCTTGATGTGGGGGGCTGCTTTGAGAGCGGAAACAATCTTTTCCCGACTCGAAAATTAATGAACAGAAAAATAACCCTCTAGCAGATTTAACCATTTATCTATGGCATCCTGTGTCTATCTGACCCTTGAATATTGGGATTTCAAAATTAACTTGTAACTTAAATGGCATGGTGTTTCCAGAGTAGCTACTGGAAGCCGATGCATCGCCTTTGGTTAACCACTGAAGGATTAGGGAAAAGTTGTCCATCATCGCGTTCCTTTGTCGCTCGAGGGCTTCTTCGAGAAAGATTTTGATAGGATCTGCTGCCCCCTCATCTTTCTTCTCATCCACCATGGGAGGCCATCGAGATTTGCAAGGTTGGTCTTGCAAAGGTTCAACTAGTTCAAGCCCTAACTCCTTATATCTCGACCTTGTTAGGGACATGCAAAGAAAAATAGAGGAAAAGCATACCGCTCTAATAACACTGATCTAGATTGAAACAAGAACGCAATAAATTACAAAGATAACCATAAACACAGAGAGGCAATAGAAATAATACCTCATTTCATTAATGTAAAATACTGAAATATGTTTACAAACAATAATGGAAATAAACAAGCTATGGCGATGGTAGCTTATCTCTAAGAAGAGATGTGGTGGCTACATGCCTCTGAACTGAGTTACAATTAAGCTCGAAGGCCTATTTATTGATGAGAAACATGGGAAAACCCTAAACATCCAAAAACCTAACCCTAGAAGATGAAATGGCAAACTGTGGATGCCGTTTGGGTAAATTGGTACATCAACTTCCCGGGGTTGTAACTTTGGCATATGATCTCTGTTTGACGCGTACAATATCTTGTTAGAAAGATCTATCCGAGAATTACAACTTTGGGAAGAGTAACATCAGCCCATGGACCCATGTTGCTCCCAGTTTTCCCAAAAAACATCATTTAGGGCCTTAAAAATGGCTTCGAAAGTCAGGACCAGAAAAACTGCTAAAAATAGTAAATTGTGCTATAATTAAGGAAACTAAAAAGCTGAAAGAAATAGTGGTGGAGGTTCAAGTGGACTTGGTAGGTGGCCACCAATATCCACCTGGATCAAGAAGTTAGATAGCTTTGACAACCTAATATAATTGGATCTTCTACCGGTGAGTTTTCCTGACCTGTGTGTCCATAATCCGATTAGTTGTGGCATGTTCCATGTAGTTTGGGTTTAATTTTGTTGGTGTGAGAAGTTCTACAATGTATGATGTGTCTAAGAATGGTGGAGAGGTTTGGTCGAAGGCTATGCACATTGAACACTGGGTGCAAGCCAAGGAATGGGGGAATGTTGAGCTCAAATGCATTGTCTCCCACAACCTTGGTAATGGTGTAAGGACCATCTCAAAGCAGTGTGAGCTTCTGACGGGCTCCGGTAAGGCATTATTTCTACAAATGCAACTAGACTTTTTCGCCGACTTGAAACTTTTGTGGCACTCAATGTTGATCATGTTGCTCCTTGTACTTGGCATTTGACTTCTCTAGGATGTCATGAACCTGCTGGAGGATGTGTTGGATGGGTTGTTTAAATATGGTCACTTAATATGCCTCGGATGAGCTACACATGTATCATCCGATTAGATAGTATCAAGCTATGGAGAACTCTATTATAACTATGTTGCACATATGGAAGACTCTCATCCTAGGTTTGAGGATACTTGAACTTGTACATGTGGAGTATGTGCAGTATCATCCTATTAGAGACCTCCATCTTTTCATCAGCTTGGGGATGGAAGGTAATTGACTTGGTGAGATTGGTATCCAATAGTGTCCAGAGGCTTGACCAAAATGTGCTTAGGAACCTGCTATCCCGATCTGATATAATAGCCTACGGGATCCCAAAATGTATCCATACTCGTTCAAAGAAGAGCTTGGTAGTGTCCTTTGCTGTGATAATCTTCTTGTAGGCTGCCAATATAGATAGACATATAGTCCATGTAGATGGATTCCCATGGATGGTTGGTAGTAGGAAGAGGAATGTATAGGTCTTGCTTCTTGATGGATGGCTTGGCGATGGAAAAGGCAGTGCAAGATCTGATATATTTCCCAATATCGAATGAAAGTTTGGGCAATAGAAGTACTTTTGTAGTACAACCACAGTTTTCTCCACCCCAAAGTGTCATGCGATCTGGCTATAGTGCAACTCCCAAATCAGTTTATCATGCTCACTTGAAGGAACACAAATGTGTCCCAGGTAGCATAATAATGTGTCTTTAAGGTGGAAATCAAGAACTTTGTTCCCATCTACTAGCATCTCGTATGTGGAGGCAAACTCTAGATCATTTTTGTATTGTTGTGGCCATCCATAAGTCTCGTGACCAAGTTAGTTGAGAACAGTAGTGAGGGTTGCGACTAGGGGATGGCCGAGGTAGTCTACAACATGATTGGTGCTACCCTTTTTGTATTTAATGTTCAAGTGGAATTGTTGCAGATATGTAGACCACTTCTGATGGCGATCATTCTATAACTTTCCTTGTGTTTTTATAAACTTAAGAGGTTGGTGATCATTGTGGATGACCATCTCCTTCCCCAGAATGTAGTGCTTCCATTGTCAGCAAGTATGCACAATGGAATACATTTCTTTATCATAGGTGGGGTCACTAGAAGAAAAAAGGACATTGGTGGGGGAAAAAAAATGTCACCATAAGCTCATTGGTGACAATCAAAAGAGTCTTCATCACCAAAAGTATGGGTGTTGTGGTGACATTCAAAGAGTGTCACCAATAATGATTTATAATGATGAATAGTGACCATCACCATTTCATATCACCAATGGTGACAGACCTTAGCCTCCATCACCAAAAAACGGAACGTCACCAAAGGTGGCATCGCCAAAAGTATAGGTGTTGTGGTGACATTAAAGGCCTGTCATGAACAATGATTATAATGACCGATAGCGATTGTCACCATTTCATATGAACAACGACAATTTATTGTTATGGACCTTTCATGGTCATCACTATTGATGCATATCTATGGCAATGTTAATTTACCATCACCATTTCTTATGAACAACGACGATCTATGGTGATGGACCTTTCATGGTTGTCACTATTCATGCATATATATGGTGTCATTTGTTGACCGTCACCATTTCATATTTTGGTGAGGGTCGAAGTATGTCACCATAAGCTTATTGGTGACAGTCAAAAGAGCCTATGTTACCAAAAAATAATTGTCACATTTCGATATGAATATCAGGGCACGATGGAATTGAACCACCAGCCTCCTTATAAAGCAGTTTCTCTTCCATTGAGCTAGCACCCTTTAAAGAATTAGAATTTCAAATATTAAACCTTGAAAATTTATAAATTTTAAATTATACAAATTTCAATAAATTATAAAACTACAATAGATGAATACCTACTTATTGTGGATAGAATAAATCTAGAAAGCCACAAATCCAAAAGAACCACCACAATAAACCTAACAAGTAGTAAGTACCTAGCTCACCAATAGGAAACTTTTGTTGAACTTCTTCCTCAACCGTTGGGGTACGCTCCTGTGACAGAGGCCCTTTTGTGCTCATAGACTCATGTGTCACCTCATGTGGCAAAGTTGTCTCTGTAGAGCAGTTTTGATCTGATGATTGTTGTGGCTAGTTAACAGGTGGCTTCATTTCAGTGATAATTTCCTTCACATTTGGCATGTCGAATCTTGGAGTTGTGTGTGCCTCCTTTGCACATCTTGAAAGAGAAGGAGATGGGACTTTGGACCTGGGACACATGGCTGACTCCATATTTGCAACAGAAAACACTTGGCCCATTAGATACCCATAAGTACATAGCTAATATCAACTTTTTCTCATGCATATTTTTTTGGCTAATTAATATACCTTGAACTTGTAGCAAATCGCCAACATTTTTTGCGCTACTAGTGTTGGTCACCAAAATTCGATTTATGGTATCACAAAGAGTCTTATTTGGAAAGATATCATTTGCAAGAATGGTTTTTGCCCCACATACACATCTGGAATTTGATATGATATGGTCCCTAATGCCTATAAAAAATGGGAAGGATTTCAGAAGTTTAAACACTCATCTATCAAAATGTTCTAAGAAGAAACATAATGGCATTAATCACACAAGCTAGAAAAGGAAGTAAGATCTCAATGTATCTGTAACTTATTTTTTGGTCTATATTACATTTGTCACAGTAATTATTGAAACATCATTTGCTAGTTAGTATGACATCTTTCATTACTTCATTGCATAAAGGGAAATGCAATTCAGGTGGCAATTCACCAATGAAACATGTAGATGGGAACCTATTGTAGAAGCTACAGCCAACCTCCAAAATTTTTCCTTAGCTTCATTTTGGAGCCTCGCTATCAACCATCCTTAGTAACATGTCTTGCCTCGTTAAGTACACAAGCTTCAGTGGTTTTCCAGCATATTTGTAGCCTGTGCATGATAGCTTGTTGCATTCCCCTCAAAGGCTGTTGCTCCAGACTTGGTCCAACTACAAGCTAAGCACCTCCCTCAAAAAATTATGCAATTTTGGAGGGGAACCAGCCTTCGCTCCAGAAATTGCGCAATCCTGACTGGTAGCGTGTTGGCCTTAGCAATTGCGCAATCCTACTTGTCAAGCTTCACTGGAAAAGCTATGAAATCCAGCAAAGCAGGACTGCTCAGCCTGGAAATTATGCAATTCTAGACAAAACTCAGTTGCTCAGCCCAGAAATTGCATAATCCTTCTAGGCATCCAACCCAACTCCCTCCCAGAAATGCGCAGTTTTTTTTCTCAACTTGGCAAGTTGTTGCATGTGCCATTGGGTTGACCATTCCACCGAGGACTGAGAAAATTTAACTTGCATGCATGGTCTGCTTTTTCCCTAAATAGAAAATAGCAACATGCAAAAAGCATCCCTCGATTTTAGGTAGCATTTTTTAGTAGCTGGAGGTTACATGCAAAGATTGTTTTAGAATCTTTCCTCCAAGTGTCAGTTTTTCCTAGATTTGTGGCATGTGCGTCATGAGCCTCAAACTTATTTATTCGATGCTTTAGAGCTCACTTATTCACATCGATCCTGGAGTTCTTACATCCCATAGTACATTCAGGAGTCTTCGACACATCCAACTCAACTATTTCTATCGCTTTTTGTGTTTTGACTTGTGTGCGTTTTGTTTTCTTGATTTCTGTAAATGCTTGGTATCATTTTCATACATACCAGCTTGTACTAACATCGTTTCAGTTTTCATTAACATCTCACTGTTGTCGCATGCATGAAACTATTTTGCATGAGTGGTCATTGATTCAGTGACTGGCTTCACACACATGCATGTTTTTATGTTTTATGAATCTCCCATCCATTGTTTACATGCACGATCATTCACTCCTACACTCAGTATCACCATGCATTCACTTTCACATTTTCTTGCAATTTCCTGTTGGCAGGTCTAGGAAACCTTGGCCTAGATTCTGCCTCACCAAGATAACATTGCGCAATCTTGAGAGGGAAGGCTTTTCCTTCCTCTTAGAAAATGCACATTTCTGCCCAGTAAGTGTCCTCTAGTCTTGTTTTACACAATTCTGAGGGGCAGTGACTACTAGCCCAAAAAATTACGCAATGTAGTCATTGGTCCTGCAACCATTGACAATAGAAATTGCGCATTGTGCAATTCTAGTAGCCAGCAAGCCAAACTAGATTGCACATTGCGCAATTCTAGCAGCCAGCTAACCTCCAAACAACCTAGACTGCCTTTTGCACAATTTTGGCAGCTAGTCTCTCACCCTCCCAGAGAGAATTTTGCAATCCTTTTCATTCAATCCCCAGGTATGTCGCATGTCATTGCTCAAGTTTTCATTGGTTTTAGCTGACAGATTTCTTGCCATGCATTTTTCTATGTCTCCAGATCTAGCAGGTGTTCACCCATCTCTCAGCAGTTTTGGATCAATGGCCTCCAAGACCGTAGGATCGAAGGAAACTAAAGGAAGTGCAATTGGAGCAGCACTTGAGTGAGTGTCTATAAGTTTGCCAATCTACGAAGACACCAAGTTGATTTTGGACAAGGACATCAAGCTGAAATGGAAAGAGTTCAATGATGCATTTGCAGGCGCATTTGGGGAAGACCTTGAAGACCACCAAGTCTATGTTAGCATCCACAATTTCGGCTTGTACTGGATTGGATGCAGGTATCCCATGCTCGCATGCGCGGACATGATACATTGGATTGTTTCGCACACTAACCCTAAGACGATGACAATGAGCAGTGTCAGTGGGACAGAGATTGCTACCTTTAGGGCACAAGATTATGAATAGATGTATCATATGTCACATCGTGTGATTACCATGGACACACCCTTCAGATTACCCAATAGCAATGCCAACTCCAAAGATATCTTGAAGAATTAGGTGAAGGAGCCGGCTAAACTCAGGATGACACCCAACTAGGTCTATAAGACGAAGATACTATGGAAGGTGTATCAATACTTGGTCATTTTTTCATGTCGTCTATATGGTCAAGAAAGCATGGAATCCTTCCCATAGAATTGGGTGATTGTGTTGAACCAATTGGCTAGAGAAGGAAAAGCAAGAAACTGGTTCAACGTGCTGGCGCACCAACTGAAGGAACAAGTATGAAGAGCTCAACGACCACCCAAAGATATTTAAGTAGAAATATACATGTCCACTTACATTTTTGATGCAATCTGCTCCCGTAAGGAGTTCCACGGCTTGAAGTGGGCATGGACATCGACAAAGACCTCTGTGAACACTTATTGTAAGATGTTTTCTGACTGCAACTTTAGAGGAGTTATCACATAGTTGTCTGATCATTTTGTCACCCTGTTGTACAAGATGTTAGTTGAACAGGATCCACCCTGCATGTCTAAGGCAAAAATGGAGGCATTGATCGATATAGCAGATTGGTATGCCTCATCGTCTGACACCTTCATATGGATGTACAACACAAAGAAGCCTCCACATGTTCTACCGAAGTTTTCCTTAGACAAACTCGTCATCCAGGTAGTATCATATCACATTCAACTGGATTGTTAGCAAGGCTACACTGGAAGAATAAGGCACATTGGCCTACTCTTCCATTGTGGATTTGGTTATACAAGATATGAACTTTCAATCATGTGGATGTCAAAGCAGAGGAGATGAATGAATATCCATTCGACTCCCAAAGTTACAATCCTTATGACCCTCATTATCTTGTGAAAGACCACTACACGAGAGTACAGTTTACTTGGATCCACGGGGCATGTCATTAGGTGGAGGAAGACACATGGAGATATTGTTACAACTTCTATAGGCCTAATGAACTGGTCAGCATCACTATGGAATGATTAACAAAGCAACGTAAAGCAACATCCCAGAAAGCACCAGCAACAGAGGTAAACATAACAGTGCGCGACAAGGGAAAGGGGAAGATTGTCAACAATATGGAAGGGGAACAAAGTTGAATGTTCTGAGCAGGCCCACTTGTGCAGAAAGCAACTTTGGAAATATAGGCGAAGAGGCAATAGTGTGACAAGAGGAACGCACAAAGGCAGAGAAAAAAAAATAGAATGGAGGAAATAGAGAAGGAGCTGCATGAGTTGAAGGATTAACTTAAGAAGGAATAAGAGTTGCACACATAGGAGAAGGAAGCACATCAATAATAGTTACAACACGGGGCACAACATGTACATACAGATGAAACTGCGTCCATACAGGTAGTACACTCATCAAAATAGTTGGCACTAGGAATACCGGGTGAATAGTTGCAGGGGAAAGACTTTACTTAGGAGATAGAGTAAGCACTTGAAAATATGGATACAAATATGGAGAAATAAGAGTTAAAGAAATATATCAAACTCATGTCTCATCACCAAGAGTTCAACCCACCAGCTTCACTGCATCCAGAAGAGGAGCAAGTCCCAAGCAACCAAGGAGACACTGAAATCCTTGGAGGCAATCTGGAGGGAGAGATGCACAACATCTCATTCGATGAGTCCCAACATAGAGTTGTTCAATCTCACAGAGTGTCAACTCTAGATGATCATACATCTCCAGTGTAGTTTGAGGAATCAGTGATCATGTCTGACATGTGAAAACATCCAACAACATTGGTCGATGCCACCAAAGCATATGCCGAAGTCACAAGTTTGAGTGTTCACTTCTTGATAGCTGAGAACAAGTGAATGGCTAAGGAGCTACAAACGGCCAAGCAGGGAGGAAAATTGGTTGCAGCATCCACCCGAGCAAAGTTGAAGAAGGAAATATTGGATGAAGTATTGTCCCTTGACACAGTCATGCGGGCATTGTATTCCAACTTTGGTACCATGCATAAGGCAGTTGTGCATCTCAACAATTGGTAACAGTGATGTGCTAGAAGAGAACGTATCTTGCTAAACGTGCATGATGCCATTGATTACATGAAAACATGGAGAATGAGATACAAGGGAGCCCCGTTACACCTGCCTAAGATGATGAAGCCCAAGGCGGTCAAGTTGAAGGCATGCATTCGGAGTCAGATCCTGAACTATGAAGATCTCCTATGCGATCTAATCTATTGGTACACTCACCCACGGGAAGACAAAGGCACATGTCTGACTGGAGCTTGACACGTACTTTGACGAGTTGATGCACATAGCCACTAGCCTAGACTTGGAGATTAGTGTTAACACCATCCACAAGTATGTTGCTGGTTTGGCCACACTCAAGACAATGATGTGCATGCTATCAGACGAGTTGGATAGAGGAGCTCGAGCAGTGTACCCAAATGATATGGAGGCACGAATTCATTTCCAGAAAGATGTCACCTTAGAGTACATGGAGACCATCGCAGAGTACCAATCTTGACATCTATTCGCTACTTTCAACCACCATGAGGATGTCGAAGAGCTGGCCTTCCAACAATTGTCTGAGTCATATTGATGTCTTGCATGGCTTGCTCAAGCCTATTTTGTCTCACATGGGTACATGTGTAAACTATATGTAATGCCTTGTCAAATGTAAGTTCAAGTGTCGATAGTTGGATGTAATAATCATAGAGTAGATGAAGAGTGATGAGGGTAGATGAACTGTCACAAAGGTGAATGTCAAGGGCCACTCCGCCCTTTGCTATATATAGTCCCTCATAATCATTGTATAGGATTTTGGTCGGCTAAGCTTCCAATAGGAGTATCTTAGAGAAGCTTGGACAATATTGTAATGAGCCTTGGCTTCTCCACTGCATGGAGCTAATATATCTCTTTGGAAGAGCAGGCGGTTGTGGCTGTAATGTTCCGCTATCGGGGCTAGCAGGTGGACATGGATGTATTGTATGACTGGAACTTACACTTCTTAATATAATAGAGCCAGCACATTTCATGCATATGTCATGTTGTATTCCAGCTATCTTGCTTACTCTAAATGATATATGTATCTATTTGCTTACGCATGCATGTATAGAATATTTTGTATAAGTATGTATGAATATTACTGAAATGTGTTGATTGGTTTAACCGTCACTTTGGATTGCTTTCTATCTTGCTTTATAGTTGGTGATGCATCTTTGCTTGTGTGTTCCCTTCCAAGCTGAGTGATATTATAGGTTTCCAACGACTGCACTCACCCCACTTTCCATTTATTAGAACCGCTCATGCATCTTCCTTGACTCGTCGGAACTTTAACACCCTTGCTACCAACAAGGACATCTTACTTTCCTCTATGCAAAACTGCGGTCAAGGCGATGCCATACGACCCACTGCTGGGACTCCTACACCAAACGGTCTGAGGTCTAATTAGGACTTCTTACTGGGGAGATCCCTTGACATGTTGCTAGGTCTAGCACAGCCAAAAGAACCCCTCAAATTATTAGAGGAAAGAAGGTCTACATGATAAATAATTTTTATCAGTAGCTATTATTAAGAAAAAATCCATAGCCAATTGCACCTGACACTTTACATTTTCCTTTATGGAGTTTCCAGTTAATAGAGGTTTTTTTTAAAGGACTTACTCATTAGGCCTCAAAACTGCAGCTGGCCCACTTGGCAATGCATCAGAGCCATCGATAGTAGCAACATGCATTGATTTGGGAATGCTAGTTGTTGGCTTGACCATTTTGAGGTCAAAATTGGGATCCATGTTTATTGGAAAATGTTGGATGAAATGTCCTAGAGAAAATAAAGAACATGGTGAGAATATATGTCAAACCAATTAGTCATGCTCTCAATGAACACAGTTTGGTTGCAAAGTTATGAGACATGATAAAGTTGAACATACCTAAACTTTACATCTATGAAAGAGATACCTTCTATTGTTGTTTTCCCCATTCCATGACCTGCATTATCAATCCATCATAAAATCCCTTTAGACATAAACTATCCTTCCAAATCAGAGCTAGCTTAGCAAAGGTGAAAGTAAAATTATTATCTTCGACATCTCTACTATTTATAATACAAAAGGAAAATTGAAAAAAAGAGTCATCATTCATGGGTTTCTATATGGTGTTGGTCAACTATAACCATAACTAAAAAGAAAAAAGTGTTGGCCATCTTTCTACTTGGAAATTTTGATGAAATTCCGATGTGGACAAACCATTTATTTGGATTGGATTCTCTAATTTCTCTATTATTATAAGAATTAACCAGACATAACGAGCACCTCAAAGCTGAAACCTTTCAAGTTTCTACCAATATTTTGAAGTTGTACTTGTACTTTCAACTCGCGAGTAGTTGACATTACTCTACAAGATTCCAGAATTGGCTTCTTAAAATGTTGAAGTCCTGTACAGATAACACACCCATGCTTCAGAAGTTTACACTTCTTCCCCTTGGTAAATTGCGAAGGACTAAAATTGAGCAGCTTTAGTGACAAGTGTAAAAATTAAAAAAGAAACAAATGATGGAAAAGAGATTGAATCACCTATGATATTTTACCATTTTTCCTTGGATATTGACAATATAGTGCAGCGTGAGAAATATTAGTGGCAACTCGTGGGCATATATTCTTTGCAGATAATTTCCCATTTAGATATACACCATTTTTCAACTGTTCATTTCCATTTGCTAATTTTTGTTGATGACTTGAATGTTATACTTTGAATACTTGATACTGAAAGGATGAGTTTTCCATGTCTTTCAAATTCAACAAAGGTTTGAGTGCCTCAACAACCTTGCTCATCAAAGGCCTAGTTTTTGGATCTTAATTGAGGCAATGTCGAGCCAATTCAATGGCCTTTTGTGCTCCTTTAATGGAAAAGTTACTCTCCAAACGAGGATCTATAAGATCATATAACCTTCTTTATCACGAAGGTAAGGGCTAGCCCACTCCACTATATTGTGCTCCCCACCAGGCCTGTTTTTGTCCATGGACCTTCGACCAGTTAACATTTCAAGTAGAAGAACACCAAAGCTATAGACATCACTCCTCGATGTCAAATGTCTTGAAAAAATAGGAATATCAATGGATTCACATCTTTGGATTGCTATAATCAAAGTAATATTTATACTAATTAGCTATTTTATAGGCATAACAGACTATCTTCGATCTATGTATTTCTTGGAAAGATTCACTACTATGAGAGAATCTCAACCATAAAAAATTAATCAATGTGGAAAACAAGGTCTCTAGCATATGCTTCCAGTTTCATGCATTTGGTGAACTAAATCCTACCATGAGAAAAAGAAAAGTCCTTAACAGGGGCATATTAAAAGCAATCTACGTAAATGAAAATCAATTTTGGCAAGATTATTTAATACTAACCATCCTATAAACTAACCTTTGCATGGATGCCTATGGAGGTCTTGGATAAAGAGATAATTGAATTTCAGAACCATATGATATGAAATCATGCATTCTTCTCATATAGCACAGTCCAGTAAGAATCATTTATTTTAACTGCCTTTATTCTTAGCTTGTAACTATATGTAATATACAACATACATTTAATATACAAAATTATGCATACTTTTACATGTTATAATTGAAAATTAACATTTAGTTAATTCTCAAATTTAGACTTCATATTTCCTCTTGCAAGTTGCACCTTTTATTCGTACTATTTCAAGGTCAACAATCACAATTAGACAAAAAAAACAACCTTTGGGTTTCCACTGGAATACAATATTTTATGAAGTATTGGGAATCCTCAGAAAAGGGTTGTAATTGCATAAGGATTTCTTCACACAAAATATACTTAAGTTCTTTTCCTCCCATGCTATAACTTCTATTGAGAAACACAACTCTCAAGGCATGGTATATTACAACATATGATGGATGGTGACCTTATAGGGAAGAATCGGTGCTAAAATCACTAGCTCTAAAAGGCTGCATATCATCTAATGAACATCTAGGAGTTTAGTTCCATAATGATAGATAAGAGTTGATTTCCTTAATGACATCAGATCAATTGACAATAAGACCACACTGTGATTTTTCACTTTTGCTTTTGGGCAAATCTTAACAAAAACAATCCTAGCTCAAGGACTATGGCTATTTCATGAAACCAATAGCTTTTCCTTAGCAGTATCCTTTTTTTACATGATGCTACATACAACCAATTTCTCATATGGGGAAACTTCCTGCCCCATACATGCATATTTTTGTGAATATTATTTGCAATAAGAAAAACTTACTCTTTCTTCCTAGTCTCTAAAAGTGCATTTCTTCAATAGTTATATATTTTGAAGTTTCTAAAAGGGAAGATAGAAATAGTGAGCTGGACTCTTGAAAATTTGACCACTAGAAAACTCTCAAGTACCATTCAGCCATCCATATCTCTATAAATTACACCAATTTATTGAGAACTAAACCACTTGCTTCCTCATTTTTAACATAAAACTGTAAACATCACATAGAATATTCTCAGACTATTCTCCAAAACTTTCGCCTTCCTAGACAAGCTATAGGTAAAGGATATAAATTAGTTTATAAGACTTTTTGGGTAATGAACGCAGTCCACACTTGAGAAAGGGAGGGTTACCTTGTTGCCTATGTTGGGAGGCCATGGTTTGTACCTTGATAAATGCTATCAACCTTTGCCAAGGAATCTTGATAATTACCATTGATAAAAAAAGGATTGGATTCAGGTTTGCGAATTTATTTTCTGCCTTCTTAATTCACCATACCAGAACATCATAAAAGGGTTGTTTTTTTCCAACAATAAATGTACGTTTACTAGAATTGAAATTCTATTAAAAGGTTCAATATTTTCTAGAAAATTCAGCTTAAATCTTTGCAGTAAAAATTTCTTATGTTATTCACTATTCTTAATATTTTTCTATGTAATATGTCTGTAGATTTTTTAATCCAAAGTGCATTTGGACTACTAACTACTCAACACTCTAATTATCTTATATAATTGTTCTTATTATGGCAATGAAGACCATTGCTCCATGTACCATGAGCATAATGCCTCTTGAAGGGTACTCACCTACTCATTCTGCAAAATCTAGAGCTTCAAGTGATTGTTGACCTTAATAACAGATAGGCTGAGAAATGAAATAGTATCAGGAAAAGTGTAGGAATTGGCTCTCTAGTATGGTCCCAAAGATCACCTTAGTTTAACATTTTTCCAGATGTTCCACTAGACATCTCGGTACCAATGTCTTGGAGAACCCATATAGGGCAATGATGGATGGGAGCCACTGTGACTGTTAAGGGAATAGGGAATAGAATTTCAAAGTTTTCACTATGAAATGCATCCTAGGGACCCCAAAAAATGATTTGGATTGAATTTTTTCTCAATGTAACATGAATATTATGGATAAAACTTTAAAGAATAACTCCATGTTTGGAGAATTCATAGGGGAGAGTCTACAACTAGTTTAATTTAGTTTTTCTCAGTTACTCATTGCATCATATAAGACCCACATACCCATTATCAATAACTGCAGCCAACAACCTATGAAAATATCTCAGGTCTGTATCGTAGATCTAAAGTTGAATTATAATCTTCTCTTGTAATTACATCTAGTGACTTACACAATATGCCCATGGTTCCACAATTGTGTCACGTTCAACATCCTAGTATCTTGTTGCATCAAGTTTCCTTGCTACCTAATTTCCTTTATTGTTCCATTTCCATATCTTTCTTATTCATGTTACTATAGAATCTACTACTGAATTCAAAAGTTTACAAAACACACTGATTAAAGATATAATATGTTCCCTTTAATTTTAACCACATACTTCAAAACTCTTGAAAATAAAACCCCTCTAAATTCATGGCTAGGAACCTTGTACTGGCATCATTAAATGATAAAATTATCAATAAGTAGGGTGATTATTAATTGATTTTTAATATCTATGTCAAATGAATCGCAAAGAATCGATAGTGTCTATATTGTGACACAAAAAACTAGATCCTTTCAAGTTGAAACTATAAATACATTATTAATTTATTTATTTATGAACATATACTATTAGTTTCTATACTCAACATACTGGCTTCACCAATGCATCAAATATATTTTAACTATAACATTAGTACAATCATCATGAAGCTAAAATTTTATATTCAAGGTTGTTTTTAAACAATCTGGTTTTTTCACCCTAGTTTGTCTAAGCCTTGGAGAAATACACATCACTTTCCACCCTCAATAGGATGCATACTCAGGATAACCTGTCATGAGAATAAATCAAGTGAAATTATGCAGACAATTTCTAATAGTTTTTAGAGCTAATGAGATTGAACACAAGTTAACTTGGAACTTATAAGCTATAAGCTATCAAGAATTCTCACCAGTCATTACATACTCAAGAGCTGCATAGTCATAAGTTCCCATGACTCGAGTAGAAAAATGAGTTTTGTCTCCTTCAGGTCCATATTTTTCTAGACCAAAGTCAAAAAATTTGGCATTGTATTCCTGCATGAGGTACACAAACCTTTAGTCATACAAACAAATCATTACAATTCATAGTCTCTTAGTAACCAAAGACTTATAATTCATATTGTGGCAATGCTTAGTAACTTAAGTTATTTGGGTTTAAATGGAAAAATTGAATCCAATAGGATGTTGGACGTCTTAAAATCCCAATAAATCACATGCCTTTCAACTCCTCCATTAAGAGATGTCAGACCCTTGACTGCACCCAATTAAGTTTTCATCCTGATAGACCATTGCAAGGGCAGGGACCCTTCCGCATGCACAAAGGTAATACGAGGCTACATTAAAGATCTGCAAAGGATTTTTGTTGGTATAATATTTAAACAACATAATAATCCTTACATTTATATTTAAGAGATCCCAAAAATATGTGGGGTATGTGGTCAACAAAAATATAAAAATTAGATCCATGACTTCATAATACTGTGGAAATATGTATTGAGTTTTCTATTGGTTCTTTTGAATGAAAACCTAGTACACTTTTAGGAATGTCTACAGTGTAGGTTAAAGAAAAGGTAGGCATTTCCATCAAAGTTCATCCCAAAGAGGAAGTAGCACTAAAGAAATGATCCAACTACTTAAGCCTAAGAATGAACATTTAAGTATTGTCACTATAAAGTAAATACATGACAACATTCACATTTTAGATCTCTATAGGCTAATGGGTGATCACATTAGGAATATTGTTACTTTATACCCGATATTGGAAGAGTGGGCTAGTTTACAATTTGATGGGGCTGTCAGTAATAGAAGTTAATGAGGGATGATTGGTTATCACCTTTGCCTTGAAGATTGGTCTTTCTACTAAAAATGAAAATGGTGTTTTAAAGGATTCATCTGTGTGCAAAAATATGAAAATAAACAAACCATTGATGTTTGGCATTTTTTGTTCACCATCAAGTTTTGATATAGAACTCACAACAAATTAGGAAGCTGCAAGATTTTTTAGAGTAATGCAAAGGTTTCATTTTAACCTTTCTAGAAGTCAGGCTTATTTTATACATATAAAAAGGAAACTAAAAACATTTGTTGAAAAAAAGGTTAATTGAGTGATCCGATTATATACCTTAAAAGGTTAAGGTTGTCCTACTTCAGGATGGCACTAAGAACCTTGATTGCGAGACGAGGACCATTAAATTATAGTTTTGGCATGTAGTGAGTATATGGACATAAGGGTAAATCTTACCATTATTAAAATTTATGGATATCCTTGGTGGGACTATAATGTGAGAGTCAGGATGATGAGACACCTTTTAAGGAAGCTACTGATTTTATAGTTAAAAATTAAAATTCATCAGAGATTCTATTCAAATTTCAGTTTGAGCAATCTAGAGAGTGCAGGTACCAGACATGGATCAACCCTATACTCAGAAGCTAAGAAGATAAAGGAAAGAAGCAAACAATATTCTTAATATGGAATGGACAAGAATTTTGGTGGCACAAACAGGCCAGGAAAAGAACAAGTCATTGTTCTAGTAAATTTTATGATGATGAATACAGGTAGCATCAGAACCAAGATGAGAAATTTTATAGTTACACAAGAGATGAGAGAGAGTGCAGAATGAAATTTACATGTATCGGAAAAGAATTTCATAGCATGAATGGAGTGTTCGTTGACCTTGGAAACTTAATAAAGTTTAGGGAACACCTCCATCATAATTCAAAAACACTACAACATTTGGCAGAGATGGAAGCAAGGCATTAGGCGCATTGAAACAAAAATGAACGTCAAATTAGAGAGGATTTTGACCAAGATAAATTGATTTCTAAGTATACAGGGTATTGTTATTATAGACAAAGTGCATAATAGCACAATGGATTTTATAGAGTTGTGGGTCTAGGAAGGACTAGTTTGGTTAGCAGAAGAAATAGTTTCAATCGTCTAGAGATTGAAAAGGTTGGTTTTATAGGGAAAATAGATGGATCATATTGGTAATGTAAAAAGTAGAGTGGATGGAAACCAAAAATATCCATTTAGGGATTGTGGATTTTGGGAGGGTGTGTTTGGCACAAGGATTATCCACGTTGCCAAATAAGCTCTAAGTAAATAGTAATAAAAAGTTCCTCATTTCTTTAGAACATAGCATCCATGTTGCCGATAAAATAAGCAATATAAATCCAATAAAAATACTAGTGTCGATATTCAATACACCCAATGTACCTAGTTGATGGATCCACCTTACCATAGACTATAGAATGTAGCTCTTCACTGTGCAACTGCAGTTAATGTATATAAGGTTCCTTTACAATATTTTATAATAATTGTCAAACACTTAAGTGTTTTTTGTGATGCATACTAGATTAAATTCACGAATGTTCATGGGAAGAAAAACATCCAAAAATGAACCCATTTGGAAATGTACTAGTCTAGACAACTAAAGCTATGGCAACCTATAGATATTGGCATGTCATAATTATCAACCTTCTTGGATATGTCTCCAATCCAAGTCAAATTTACTTGGAATTCTGACTTGCTAGGTGTTTTTTCTATGCAAGAAAGAAAGAGAAAAGGAGAAGTTATTTTTGTTTGTTTTTCTAACCTTCTATCATAGAAGACAACCAATCAATATGTCAACCATCCAGAATCCAGTACCTTTTGCAGAATATAGTATCATCTTTCTATTTTGAAAATACATAATATATGCATGATCTAAGCTTTGCAAGGCTAACTATGAATGAAAATCTATTTTATCATGAAATTTGTTGTTTTTATTTGAAGTTTTATGAGCCAACTCGTGTGTTTTTCTGTATCACTACTCAATCCTCATTCTTTAGCAAGTTGAGTCTAGTAACTTTAATCTAAACAATGGAACTATATTTGTGAACCCATACCTTCTATGTCATCCTGCATTGACACACACACCTATACCAGCACCCTTTCCAGATGTCTACAAAGAATTTTGATTATGGGATTCTGTGAAAATAATGAATGTTCATTTAGTTGTATGTGTACAGTTGTGTCTCAAGCATGTGAATGTAAGTTGTCAATGTCATCCTCAATAAAATTAAAAGATACTAGATCATAGTACAGGCATAAATTTGTTTGAGTTCTAAACAACATTGTTTGTTTCTTCTTGCATCTTTTTACTAAACCTGTATTCTCACAATCAAGAGTGCCATGCTCCTATGACAAACTTCGGTTTGATCCAAGGTAAGATTTCATATGCTCATTTACTTAAGAAGTATTATCAGTATGTGAAAGGATATTCAATAGATAAAGATGATTGTTGGTTAATCTATTTGTTAAAATATCTAGGAGTTATTATTAACTTCTATGATATGAAAAATCACTTTCACATTAGCAAGCAATACAAAGTTACAAACCAGTGTTATCAGAACCAGACTGGTTATAGGGCCACACTGCTCTAGTGGTAGGATTCAAACTAGAAATTCCTAGTTCCATGATAGAGGCTGCTGATTTCATATGGAACTGGCCATAATTGCCAAAAATAGATATACTATGAGTAGAATTTATTATAAATAACATGTCTTTCTAACAAACCCTTTGTCATAAACCTTTTTCTTTCTGTGGCTAGCAAATCCTACAATACAAAAAAGATATGTTTTTATCTACAAGATTGTTTTTTTCCTTCCAAACAAGTTTCTTAACTATTTCTTTCAACCTAGGGAACTCGATCTGAAGGTGTTTATAAACAATGAATTTCAATTTTATTTGTCAATCAAGTTGGGTTCTTTGTGGTTATGCATTAAACTAGATACTTAAAAGTTAAGAGTCAAGACACATTTTATATTAGGTATTCTCCACCTCGATAAGAATGCCTCAGAAAACATAAATGGTGGTTTCATGTTCTTGTGCTTCAATATCATATTGCAGTATCACAATGATGGTGTCCCACAATATGACATTGTTTAATCTCAATTCTCTATGATTAACTTGTTGGGCTATTACTTCTGTGTAACTCAACATAATCAGTTCTTGTAGTCAACCCTTGGATAACATAACAAGGTTCTTAGCATTTCATGCTTGGGTAGAGTGTACTTTGTTTAGTATCATCCTCTAAATGAGGTGCCTCAGAATTTGACACCATAAATCTCCATTTAGTTTTGCATTTTTTTACAATTTTGATGTATACATAGGACCCCTTGTTTAGTCTGGTTGTGGTTTATGCTTAAAATTTCCTTGTATTAAGGTTTGGTAGGTTTGGATCTCTTTCCTTTCTTGCCAACTTTAAATAGTTCTTATTTCATAATTTGCTTGTAAAAATCCTATTTTTCAAGGACTATTTTCTTTTAATATTTACAGGCTATGAAATGTTTAATGCAATCTTTACTTGTTTTTTCCACACTTGCTGCCTGTTTAATTGGGATATGATTCTTCAAACATGCCACAAGTCATCAATTTAGGAATGGTTGGGAAATAAACAATCACTTGTTTTATGTTTCTAATTTATACATTGTTTCTTCTCCTTTGTTGTGGGGAAAAATGCCTATTTAGGACGATCCTATCCACCTAAGGTGTGACAACGCCTTAGCAACAAACGAATACAGCTATCATGATTTCTTCCTTTATGAAATATGAAAGAGAGGAGATCGGCAGACTTACCGTTATCTTCCGTTTGTCCCTCGAACTAGATCCTCTTCTCTTTGTGTGTCCACAGCTACTTGCCTCCTCGCTCGATCAAGAGAACAACTGCTTGAATCCCACGAGATCACAAGAGAACAGCTACCTGTGACAAGAGAACAGCTACTTGCAACAAGAGAAGAACACAATACAAAGGCAAATATACATATTCATAAATGATTCAGGATTAGAAGTAAATCAAATATACCAATGCAGTCATACAAAATACACCAGCATATAGGAAAGAATCAAGATAGCTTTATTGAAAGTAACAGGGTTCAGGAAGAGATACAACCCATAGGGCTCCAACCCAGCATCTCCTTCCCAGCAGAATGGAATTCCTTCTTCAGCTCCTTTCAAAGCATAACACACCCAATATTTCTAGCCACAAACCAACAACAATTCTTTGCAAATACTAAATTCCAGCCTCCCTTGACCTCATGGAGAGAGATCTATATATAGGGATATTGGAGAGAGGATGAGTCAGCTTGAGACTGGTCTGAGACTGACTAGTGTCCTCTCCCACTTCAGTTCTTGAGTCCACTTGGAGGTTCTTGCTTCCACTTGGAGATTTGGAACCTCTTACTCATCACTAGTCGAATTCCCTGATCCAAGTGTCATTTTGGAAGCTTCCTGGGCATTGACACCTTGAGGAATGACTCTGACACTTGTCCAAACTCGCTCAACGCAGGTAGCCTTCTTTGCAGTTGACATTCAACGCAGGTAGACAGTGGAGTAGTTGACATTCAGCGCAGATGCTCAGTGGAGCAGTTGACATGATCCATAATTGCCTTGTTTTGAGTGTTTTCAGGTGGAGAACTTTTGTGAATTGCTGTGGTTACTTGGCCTTGTTCCTCTAGGGGTAGGAACAACATGTTTAGGGACTTTGGATCCCTTGATTATTGACATTTCATGCTCAGTGATGCCAGGCACAAAAATTTCTATAACAGTTGCCCCCTAAAGTATGAGGTCGTTTATCGGGTGAAATGCTTTATCCAGGAGGGTCTGAAGTTCATCCATCTGCTGGGAGGAGACCTGTAATAAAATACAATACAATACATTATGATTCATACTGCTTTCATGATCTAGCTGAGGCGGGCATTCCCATGCTCAGCTTTATAAATTCATTTTTGTACATAGAACAAACGATCGTCTGATGGTAGACTGATAATTTTGGTGAAAATTATCATCCTTTGAGTAGGATGATCATCTGCTGTAATGATGTACATGTCAAATGTCTTTATTTTTCCTGAATATATATCGTAGCCCGGATGGATGAAACTAGATCCGGGGTCTTCAAACTCATTCGATCTTCACTCTAAGTACAAGTCGATCCATGTGAGAATTGCGCTGAAGTCGAACATGGAAAGACATCGCTTGATTACCGGTCAATGATGTAAACCGTTAACAAGCGCGAGAGGAATCACCGATAACGATAATGACCCTCAAGGTACTGCAGTACAATTCACGTGGTGTGAATAAAGGACTTGGCGTCAAACACCACGCAAAATATTCTGGTCGAAGGTCATTGATGTATACCTGTCGCCGGAAGTGAGAAACTTGCCATTGAGGCATGCAAGCTTCAAAGTACTGAAGGGGGTGTTCCTAGATCAACTCCTTGGATAATGAGCTGATGTCGACAAGGAGCGATCCGTCAAAGGAGGGCCTTAATGAATCCCACATCAGTGACATTGAACGGAGCTAATGATTTTAATGGAGGTGAAAAACAATCTGTGACATATGATTCAGGGTGGGGGTCATGAATGGATGAAGGATAATGTATGGCAGTGGATGGGACCCGGTTGACTCTTTCTGAATGACTTCTCTTGAACATATGGCGACACTGATGCGATGGATTGGTAGCATTACCCCAAAAATGGATGGTATGGCAAGACAATGGTGATGTGACCGGTGAATGAAACAACCCAACCCGAATGTGATACAGAGGAAAAGTTTCATGTTCAAGAGCGACCTGCTACCATCAAAGTTTTCTTGAATCTTTCCCAATTTTTCCCCAGTCATTGCTGACCAGTACCTCTTTATTTTTGTCAAGCTTGAGGAGGATAACATATGCTTGTTCTATAACCTGCCCTTCGGGCAAGCCCATCGCTATGTTTTAACGAGCCTAGCGATAGTGAAACTCGTTCTCATCTAAAGACAAGTTTGTCGCTATTTAATAATTTTAACGAGTCTAACGACAAGGATAACTCGGTCCTTTTCATTTTTAGAGAGTCTGAAAATGTACATAAAGTTAACTCCACAATTCCTTTTTCGTCATCTAATCCCTTAAGTCTGGAAAAGTATAAAACAATACAGAAGGGATGAGTTTTCGATAACTTTAACGAGCCGAATAAAACAAGCGCTCGACCTTTTTGTGCAATAATCCCTCAGGTCCAAAAAAGATTAAAATCTAGAGGAGGGATAGCTCTTCCTGTCCTTTTAACGAGCTGGAAGGCCAAAACTCGGCAATCTTTTCATACTTTATGAGTCAATTGAAAAGAGCTTAAAGAAGACTCGTCTTTTGAGGAACGAGTGATAAACAGGGATAGCAACTGATTCTAGGTACATGTTGGAATTTTCCAATCACGGCAGTGTCACAAGGATGGCTAGGTGAAATCACTCTTCGCAGCTATTCCTCAAAATGGGTAAACAATCATATGGGGGTGAACGATCGGCCAAATGAGAAGTGGAGGTGGCAGGTGCAAACACGACCAAGGCTTTTATGGCTGATAAAGTTACATACTCAATGGTTATTTACCGGGATGGGTTCATTTTTTAATGAGCTTGAATGTGCCAAAACACTGCTCAATATTATGTTTATTTTTTAACGAGCATGAACTATGTGCTAAAATTGCTCGGATCTCGCTTTTCTATTTTTTAACGAGAATAAATTCCGCGGTAAAACTGCTCGATTATAAGTTTGCATGCCCCCAGCATAATAACGCAAATCGAGGTGCATGCCCCCCAAGCTTCATTGCATTCAACTCGATGGTTGGAATGAAGGTTTACCTTTGAGAAAGGGAATTTGTTTCATTTTTTAATGAGGTTGACACAAGATAAGAACCGTCCTCGGCGTCCAAATCCATTAGATGTAGAAGGTTTCATATTCCACTGTGGCCACTTCCGCCAGATTACTCGGAGGCGGTAGGGAAAAAGTACCCATTAAGGCAGGGTCTTTTAGGAGACCTACTCCGATATTTTGGAGCGAATGATTCCTTCCATGGATCATTGGAATGCTTCCCGTAACTTGCGAACTGTTGGGGATAAAAGTTTGTTGGTCAACGATTGTAATTCCTCCTTGGAAGGGAAATGCAATCTTCCTAAAATAGGTCGACACAACAGCTGCCATGGCATATATCCATGGTCTTCCTAGTAGGATGTTGTAATCTAGATTCCCATCGATGACTTCAACATCTATTTCTACCGTTTTTCCCTCTAGTTCAAATTTCAAGTTATTTAGTATACCATATGGGGTATATGTCCTTCCGTCGAATGCTTTTAACGTCATCGCAGACCTCAACAAGGTTGGAGATCCTAAAGTTTTCCAGCAACTCATCGACATAATACATGTAGATGCCCCCTCATCAATAATTGTTCGATGAACAGTTTTGTTTAGGGCTTTCACTTGAATAAGGAAAGCTAGTTGAGCTGGTAACTGAGGGTCATATCCTTTATGATCAAAGGCCACAAGATTGGAATCCATTGGGTCAATTCCACCTATTGCTGATAATAAAGCTTGCTCTTGGGAGAAGCAATTTTGCGGTACCTCAAGTGTCGACATAACGGACGGCGATTGGGCCAGGTCCTCTATCTGTGCTATTTTCGCACAAGGATTAAATGTCGATTTGTGTACTGCTCCCTTTTGCGACTTTATCATTGGCTCAGGGACGATGGGTGGCACAACTTCGGTCAAAGTTGTTGTCGAACTACTAGGTTTTTCATTAGCCTTGTTGTTCGACAGCTTTGGATTCCTGTAATCCTTATTCCTCGTCAAAGCATCATTTTGCTGCTTTGATACAGACAACATAAGCACTTGGGATTGGGAAGCATTTTGATTAGCAACCAGTTCGGTTCTCGGGCTTGGAAACGGATCAGTCAACACAGCTGAGGTTTTCGAACTCTTAAAGAATCTTTTAAGCTCAGCTTTGTATGGACAATCTGCTGTCCAATGATCCTCATCGCATATATGACACCCCGTAGGAGGTTTCCTTTTTCTCCCTTTCTTTTTCTTCTTGCCCCCTGGTTGCTTCAGTCGTTTGCCTTTGTCGTCCGACACGGCACTTACTTCCGAGGCAAGAAGTTCCTCATTTGCATTTTGACCTGAAATCATACGAGCCTTTTTAGATATAGCCTTTGTCGATTTCATGTCTGTTGCGCCAATCACGCCATCGCCGGCATGAGAGTCACTATTTGATTTAGGAGGAGGAGGAATTGAAAATTCCGGTCTAGGGGCGTCAGGTATTTTATCATAGAGTGTGCCGGACTGAGTATATACTAAGTCTAGATATTGTGCACGAGCAATAACTTGCTCCTCCGTTACGACCCCCCCCTTGGCCACATCTTCCGTTATGGCAGGAAGTAACGACTTTATAAACCATTCAGCTAACAGTTGATCTGGAACGTAAGTCTTTACCATCCTGCGACGACGACGCCACTCATGTATATGATCGGATATATGTGCGGGCCGTCGTCTGCTTGAATTTGGTTAAGATTTCCGTTCAAGTTTCATACCTTATCGGTAATTGAAAATGGGTTAAGAAAGTCGTGGCTAGGGAACTGAAATTGTCGAAAGAGGCTCTAGGTAATTCAATATACCATTTAGCCACTGGACCCGTCAATGTCCTCTAAAAAAGACGAAGCCTTATCGAATCATCGTTCAGGGTGTTCGACGAACACCACAGATGAAAAGTCATGACGTGATTCGATGGGTCTTCACCTGGATTTCCATTGAATTTAGGAATGTCCGATGGAAGTTTATGCGGAATCGCTAGCCACCAAGGGGCATAAGCAATTGGATCATTCGTCAGCCGGTCTAGATCTGGTAATTCTAGAGTTGCTACAAAGGGCAACTGTTGATTCAGGTTAGGCGGAGCATACCCAGGATAAGATGGAATCGCCTGAGCAGTGGGTCTTTTCATACCAGCATAATGTATTTGATGCTGGCAACTTTGACAATTTTGATGGGCATAACCGTTATTATACGGTTGCCCATTACTTACAAAGACTTGTTGCTCGGGTCCTTGATATGATTGCTGGAATTGCGGTTGTTGAGTTTGAACCAGCTCCGGTTGTTGGACCATTTGTTGTCGTCCAATACTGGATGATTGACCAAGATGAGGAGTCATAGTACTTGTTTGAGCCTGAGTCGCTCCAGATAAGGAGGCACTAACCGGAGGTTGTGATTGAGTTGTCGAGACAAGAGGCTGTTGTATGGCAACCTGAGAAACTTGGGGTTGACATACAACAGGTAGCGCTTGTACTTGCGAGGCAATCAACATACCAGGTATAGTGGCAACATTCGACACAGGGTGGACTGGTTGCATTGAATATGTAACCCTTGGTTGCTGAGGCAGTATTGGTACCCATCCGCTGGATGTAATTCCAGTTTGACCTGAACTTTGTTGTAAACTCCCATATGGTTGTTCTCCGGGGGGGAACAATGAAAAGGCATACTGCCCTCCATATGGTGGCAATCCAGTGCTTAAAGGGTAGATTGGCCTTTGAAGACACATTGGACCAAGTTGTTGAGTTTCAACATAAGAAATACCAGATGATAATCCGGATGAAGAAATAGGAACTAACCATGTCGTCGAAACAATCTCTGATTGGACTCCAGCTTGTTGTTGACAATTTGCCGGGACAGATGGTATACCAGCGAACATCGTTGGAGTAGCAGCAGGAGGCTCTGCCACTGCTATGTCGGATGACACAGTCCTGGATGTCGACGGTTGTTCAGACATATTTAGTCTATCCAAAAGATTTCCTAGCGATTCTACAAGAACTTTGTGATGAAGGTAGACTAACTTAGAATATCAACGCAGGAATAAAGGGTGATTGTTCCGTTTAAAATAAATTGTTAACGACGCTTTAGACACAACTTGCTTTTTCAGTTTTAAAGAGTCGAGAAAAAGCTAAAGATGACTCTAGTCTCCTTCGATGTTTTAACGAGCCCGAAGTGACAAATGCTCGGATGGACTTTTTCTGTTATAGAGTCTGAAAAAGGCCAAAAGGAACTGCTCTGGAGATCTAGGCAGAGGGTGTGCCAAACTTTTCGCAAAACCACAGAATACTTTTTACGGTATGGGTGGTCGATCTTCGTGAATGCTGTGTTCACTGCATTGCGATCAGTAGGGCGGCCGACACGGCTTCCTAAGGATAAAGGATATATGCCTATAGGGGTCTCCCAATATATACGCGACGGTACGTGGGAGCACAAATCCGTACTAGTGCTATCATCCTTCAAGAGGAATCACCCACCTTCCACGAGATCGACAGTCACTAGGCTTAACGATGCCGGAACACGTCTCTAACCTAGACCTCTATGTTGTGCGTTATGTTGCAAAGCGTTGTTAGGTTCATTCAGTTTATTTTAAGTTGATCTTTTTAAAGTTTGTCTTTCAGGATCACCACAAGATGTATGGTACAAATTCCTAAATGCAGTCTAAGATGATAAGCAAGCTTTATAATCTTTCAACTTTGAAAATCCTAGCTACTAAGGGAAAAGAGAGCGACTATCTTTTCTCAAAGAGAAATCAGCACACTTTAATGCACTCTTCCTAAACCAAGCATGCAAACTTATCAAAATGCAAATGCACAATGCAGGTGTTTGTTTTCCACTTTCTTAGTATAAATGCCTACAAAGAAAGCTTTTTGTACAATTTTGAATTTGCTTTTAAATGACTGAAACAAACATGTTTACTTTTTCCAAAATCAACAAGGGTAGAAGAGATTACAATCACTTTGTGATTTTCGAAATTAATACTTGTTTTGACATTCAAAAGTGACAAACTCAAACCAATAAGCAAAAGCAAATGTATAATCAAACTGCAAACAGCCAATGAACTCTCTCCTAAGATCACAATCAATCAATCAATTAGATCTGAATCAAGGGCTATAGGATGATAACTTTACTCATGCAAAGGAAAACTGTAAATGATGCCACAAACACATAAAAACACTTACAGTCTTTTTCTACAAAAATGAGGCGGAATTCAAGCAAAGAAAAGGGGTTATCAGACTGGTACCTATGCTGGTTAAAGGCTGCAAAAACAGAGATCAAAACAGGGCAAAAGATAGCAGAGAACCCCAGCTGCACAAGGAAAAACTGGTTCAGCGCAACCTCAACATTGTGGTTTTGACATTCAGTGTAGGTAGCCTTCACGGGACCTGCGCTGAAATGCAGAATGCCTTCATAGCGGTCGCGCTGAAGGAGAAACTCTCGTTTCTCTTGGTTTCCGGGTCATAAAATGCTCAAAAATCAACTGTTTCAGGCCAAATCAGAAACACAAGCAAGGTATAAACAGAGGGATGCTTTGATAGGGTACTAAAGACTATCACAAGGATCATCAAATCATTTGTGGATCTAGTTTAAATCATAGACAAGTCCAACAACTGGATCAAAGCAGCAACTTTCTACTTTGCATCCGGGAAAGATGCAGTTCAATAGTTGTTGTCAAGTCTATGAAGTAAACAAATGACGGAAACACAAATGAAATGAATAAACAAGTTCTCCCCAGCGGAGTCGCCAATTTTTTGTGGGGAAAAATGCCTATTTAGGACGATCCTATCCACCTAAGGTGTGACAGTGCCTTAGCAACAAATGAATACAGCTATCATGATTTCTTCCTTTATGAAATATGAAAGAGAGGAGATCGGCAGACTTACCGTTATCTTCCAGTTGTCCCTCGAACTAGATCCTCTTCTCTTTGTGTGTCCACAGATACTTGCCTCCTCGCTCAATCAAGAGAACAGCTGCTTGAATCCCACGAGATCACAAGAGAACAACTACCTGTGACAAGAGAACAACTACTTGCAACAAGAGAAGAACAAAATACAAAGGCAAATATACATATTCATAAATGATTCAGGATTAGAAGTAAACCAAATATACCAATGCAATCATACAAAATACACCAGCATATAGGAAAGAATCAAGATAGCTTTATTGAAAGTAACAGGGTTCAGGAAGAGATACAACCCATAGGGCTCCAACCCAGCATCTCCTTCCCAGCAGAATGGAATTCCTTCTTCAGCTCCTTTCAAAGCATAACACACCCAATATTTCTAGCCACAAACCAACAGCAATTCTTTGCAAATACTAAATTCCAGCCTCCCTTGACCTCATGGAGAGAGATCTATATATAGGGATATTGGAGAGAGGATGAGTCAGCTTGAGACTGGTCTGAGACTGACTAGTGTCCTCTCCCACTTCAGTTCTTGAGTCCACTTGGAGGTTCTTGCTTCCACTTGGAGATTTGGAACCTCTTACTCATCACTAGTCGAATTCCCTGATCCAAGTGTCATTTTGGAAGCTTCCTGGGCATTGACACCTTGAGGAATGACTCTGCCACTTGTCCAAACTCGCTCAGCGCAGGTAGCCTTCTTTGCAGTTGAAATTCAACGCAGGTAGACAGTGGAGTAGTTGACATTCAGCGCAGATGCTCAGTGGAGCAGTTGACATGATCCAGAATTGCCTTGTTTTGAGTGTTTTCAGGTGGAGAACTTTTGTGAATTGCTGTGGTTACTTGGCCTTGTTCCTCTAGGGGTAGGAAAAACATGTTTAGGGACTTTGGATCCCTTGATTATTGACATTTCATGCTTAGTGATGCCAGGCACAAAAATGTCTATAACATCCTTGCAGTCACCTATCCATTCAACACAGATTGCAACAGATATCTAGTAAATATGAAGGTCTACTTTGCAGGTTTTCCTCAACTAGACAGAGGTCCCAAATAGTCCCATATACAAAAAAGGTAAATGGATATAAGTGCAACTCCCAAGCCCATTTTCATCACAACTGGATATAGTGGTCCTTTCTGGAGTTGGAGTGGTCCTTACTCGTCATGATCTATGACTATGTATCACATGCTTACTGAGTAACAAATGTTGTCCTCTTCTAATTTATTCCTCACCCACCTAAGAAATCACTAAACATTACAATAGAAATGAAATCGAGTGGAAGCTATCTACTAGTGCTCACATGTGGTGTCACATTAAATTGCAAAATTTCATTGCAATGTACTCATTCAGCTATACCCAACTATAATTGATAGTTACCATCATGCTCATGAAGTAAGAAAATCGTTGTAGTTCAAATTTGGGACTTACTGGATGTCATCAAAATTCAAAATTCAAGCTTACTAGACTTCAATTGGTGAGGATCCGTGAGAGCTACCAGGTAATTCTTGAAAATCTATCACAAATGAAGAATCTATGGGCAATGGGACTTGAAAAATCTATCTATAGAAAAATAATAGAGCTAGGAAGGTGGGATATATAGCATTATGGGGAACAAGGGCCAATAGCCAGGGAATTTATGTAGTCTGGCCAATAGCTATTGAGTTAAAAAGCATAAGAGAGAGGGAATGAGGCATGAATCTTGGACTACTCCCTACAAACTTCTTATTGGTACACAACAAACAACACCAGGAAAAATCTTAAGGATGGAAAATTATCTTGAAGTTTAAAAACATGGGTGAATCTAACTATTCCCTAACATGCAAACTATAAAATTTGTATTGATATATTTGTAAACTTATTCAAATTTATAATGATTTTATATATAGTCTCTATTTAATGCTGGTGATTTTTAAGGTCAAATAATTTTATATTGTAAAATTTGGGTGAATCATTTTTGTGGAAAAATCATGGAATATTAGCCCACTTGTGAATATTAGCCCCTAAAATTTTCCATGAACACACTCAACTCCTCCCTTTCAAAACATGAAGAAACTAGAATACCAATTAATATACTACTATTCTTAATTATTGTAGTCTATATACATTTTTTCTTTCAGCCCCCGAAATATAGAATGTACTTCCATTAATAATTTTTGTAGTCTATATATGTTTTTTCTTTCAGCCCCACATAAATATAACTTCACTGTGATTAAGATTCTATATTTATTTGTTCAATATATATTTCTTGGTTCAATATAGCTGGAGCCTGGACTAATGTTTTATTCCACAAGCCATCCTCTGGGATCAATTACCTTACACTCTTAGCTGATAGTGGTTTCCTAAACTAGAAAATCTTTTCTGAACCCCATCCTTCTATGTTCTTTTGCTTTGAGATATTTTTCCATTGGACAAGGGCTATCACATCTTTCTCCTTGCTACCTGACCATAACAATTTGAAACTTACCCTTCTATTTTTTTCTAGAATGCCTTCTGGAATATAAACTATTGTTTTCCAGTAAATAGTAAATGCTTCCAAAACTGACTTTACTAGGACCACTCTAGAGTCTACCACCCCTAGATAACCATCTATGGCACTAGCAATTTATCTTTCTTTCCCTTTTCGACACAAGCCAAATCCAAACATTTTTCCCATATTTGTTGGGATGTATGTAAAAGTATAAACATTTGAATCCATCCTTGAACTCAATCCAATTGTAGGGAAACATTTGAAGGATTTCTCCTGCATGGATTTCTTCCAATGTGGAAAAACAGATAGAATATTTCTGCATGTTGACTGAAATACTTGTAGCAATACAATAAAGATCTATGATTTCCTTCAGAGCTCTAGTATCCCTTCTTGATCCATCCCCCAAAAGTAGAATATCATTAGCAAAAAGAAGGTGGGTTAGTTGGAAGCTTCTGCCTATTGGATCCCCTTTAAATTCACTATTCCTTTTGCTTCATCTATGCCTCTATTGAGGCCCTCATGCTTTTGATAGATCCAAATTTATTACCATAGTTATGTGCATACCTTCTTAACTTGCTACAATTTCAATATGGATTTGTCTACTTGGTAAGAAACCAAACTCTTCAGATTCCTAAAGAGAATGATTCTGTCAGAATACTTTGTACCCTTGATGAAATTTTTCTTGCTATGACCTTATAGATGAAATTGCATAAGGATGTGTACATTTGCTTTAATTTAACTTTGGTTCAATCCCACACTGGAAAGAAATGTAGAAGCTGATTTTTCAAGTATGTCACAAGAAGACCGCAACACCTCTCCATTACAATCCACCATGTAGATTGGTGAATGATATTTCCCACAAGAAAGAAATTCCTCTTTAGATACATGATTCTTGGCCATTTATTTTCCACAAGAAAAGAGGAATGTCCAATTTTTAGTCCAAGCAACGTGCCTTTATAGATAGTTTTAGTCATCTTCCTGTTGGAGTTCATTCTAAGGCACCTATTTTTGTTTTCATTGATGAGATGGATGTTGTTGGGAAACAACATAGTCTTATTAAAGGTTCTATAGGACAAGAACATGATGCCACTCTCAATTATATCTTTAAGGCTTACATGCTTGGATGGATTTGAAGGGAAAGGCAAAGTCATCACCATTGTTGCCACCAATAGGCTAGACATCCTGAACTAGCTCTAGTGCAACCTAGATGGTTTAATAGGAAAATTTACATTCTTAAGCACAAGCTTATTGGTCGAATTGAGATTCTCAAGATCCATGTGTGGAAAAAACCTATGGTAGATGATATTGATTACAATGTTGTGGCCAACATAACGAAAAGAATGGTTGGAGCCCAACTAGCCAACTCACTTAACATTGCAGCTCTCAATATTATGAGTGATGGAAGAACTAAGATCACTACAGAAGATTTATTGGTAGCAACCAAATATTTTCTTCATTCATGTAAAGTTGCATTTTTTTTCAAGGGTGTTGAACTTCCCTCGGGAATATCCCATTTTGTATGTCGAAATGTGTATGACAACACAAGCAAGTACTTATTGCCACAAACTGACTGAGAACAAAACAATGAACATCAAGAAGAAGTGGATTGACTACTAACTACAAGATGACCTAGCATCCTGAGAGAAACCCATATGGGTGAGTAGTCCCTTAGAACACTCAACGTGCATGGTCTATCTCAACAGTTGAAATTCAGCTCATAAGAAATGCATAATGGTTCATTTCTTTGTCAAGAGGAGAACAAAAAAAAGAGACTGTATTGATCATAATGTTGTTCTTGCTAACATAGAATGCTCTTCAAAGGGAGGTGATAGTTGTGTAGGAAATTTTAAATAGGGGCATGCTATAAGGCCAATTGAAATTGCTAACATTACTAAAAAATATGGAGGTCTGGAGAACTCAATGGGAGTTGAGCATCTTATTCATCTGATGCAAGAACATGTAGATGATAGTGCAAAGAAAGGAATTTCCTTACTTTCATGGCATAGCTTGTATAAGTAATTTAAAACAAAAACAAAGATGATTTTATTAATCGATCCATCCAACTCAGTGTACTTCTCATTACAGATGAGTGGCTTCAAGCGACACATAAAGGAAAGATGGTGAAGGTGATAGTCCAAAGGGAGGTGATGTCATTGATGATGAACTTATTTTAATGTTGCTAGATGCTTTCAACAAGTTACATGTAGATATTATGTTCTTAAAATGTCGAGTGTTGGAAGATCAATGAATTTATTGCATAGCCACAAAAATTTTGAGAATAAGAGGAGAGCTAAATATTTAGTTTACACATGGAAAAAAATGTGTGGCTACAAAACTGAAGGATAATGATGTAATATTTGGACCAAGTCAAGGTGCATATTTTCCTTCTAAATAGGCATTAGATGAAGAAGTTCATTTCCAATGTAAGGGTGAAGGATCATCCAAAGTAGTTCTTGAAGCATCAAAAACATTAATTGCCAAGGTAAAGGAAATTACAAGAATATTATTTGAAGCAGTTTCATGGAAGGTTCAACCTCTGCCACTCCAAGGTTAGTTGAAGAATTATGGTTTCACTCTTCAATCCATGGTTGCAAATATTGTTATTCTAAGGAGCCATTTATTAGTGTCACTACTAATATGTTAGTCCCATCAACAAAGGAAAAATCAGTAGTCCAAGCCTATCACAGAGTAATAGTAAATCAAGTTCCACACTTGGAAAGGCTTAGGGAACATCTTGGAGAGATTGTGATTTTTTGTTGTAATAGTTCTGAGATTTTAAATATGTTTTACCTAGGGGAAGATTTCCAGCTAGAGAGGAGGGATGGAAACAAGTTGTTTGTGAATGATAAAATGTCCTACTACAATACTCATGCAATGTGGAAGACTCTGTTGTTCATCAAAGAATTCCAACGAGAATTAGTGTTTTTTAAAGGTTATAAGGAGTTTTGGGAATTAGTGGTTACATGGGTCGTCATGAAGTCTTCAGAAGCGCTTGATTGCATCATACTTGAAAACGACACTATCATGTATTCAAACGGTCTTTAGCTTCTCCCCGTCAATTTTTCATTGTCGAAGGAGAAATTACTAAAGCTCTTAAATTTGGTAGGCTTGTTCCTCCAAACCAAGAAAGTCTTTTGGTTGACTCACACATTGTTGAGCTTAGTGTCAGCAGTATTGGAGTTCAACACAAAAATGAAGGCATGGCTTTATAGAACCATCGATTGATTTTTTTGCATCTCATTGCATGTTATCTGTGATAAATTGTGTTATTCAATGAGGAGGAAGGTGTATTCATTGGGTATATGCACCCCCATAGCTGAAGGCAAAAAAAAACAATAACAAAAATGCAATGGTGGTTCCTTGGTTAAATTTTGGAGAAGGAGAAACAAAAAATACCTTTCATTGTGAACCCATTTATATCTTATGTGTGTATGATGAAAATTATGCTAATTGCTTTGTGGATGTGATGTACTATGATGGTGAAGAAGGTTGGGTGGTTATGGTGGATTGTAAGAATAGGGAGGAGTTTATGAAGATGTGCACATTTTGTGCCTTCTTAGCAAGGAACCGTTCAGGTTCACTGAAATCATATGATGGTAAGAAGAAAGTGAAGGTTCATGAGTGGAGGGAGTGCATCCCACATTATGCAAAAAATGGGTATCCGCCCATCTATGAATAAAGATCAAAAAATGTAATTGTGACTGGCATCTAAGTCAAAGTTTTAAGACTGTTTAAAGGTTCCATTTATTTATTCTTCACTTGTTATTTTCTTATTTTTCAATACCTCATTTATGTAATTTAATCGCCTTCGAGGCTAATATTCAACAGACATGTGTGACTCAATGTTTCATCGAGTAATAAATCCTTGATTTTATTATTTCACCAAAGCATGATAGGAAAGGGTATCATAGGATATTCTATGCAAGGAAAGCAACATGAGTCTATAGGATGGGACACTATCAGATGTGGTAGAATATAGAATGTGAGGCAATGTTGCAGTCTGTGTTGGGTTGTGTTATATTCTTTCCACGACTAGCCCACGTAGTTAACTGGGGGGTTAGAGGGGGGCAGAGTCCTCCTTTGTTGCATTGATTGTGTAGCGGGTTGGGTCACAAGGGGGTTTGAGGCGTACCTGTAACCCCACTTTATGGAGTCCGGGGTAGCACCCCATAAAATTTTGGGTTTTGGACCCTATGTTAGGTTGGGCGGACCCACCTATGGTTTTATGCATGATTTTCACACATGTTTTTTGGACGTGATGGTTTTCGGTCCATGGTATTGGATGCTTTGGCATGTATAAATATGTAATATAAAATTGAAAGGAACATAATGAAAAATCAAGCTGGTAGTCCTGGTATTGGGATCCAGGGGAAATCTCTGTGTATATGTGCTTTATGTGTTATGCTCTCGCATTTTTATTTTATGTGTTTTAGAATTCGTATGCAGGAAATTTCTGTACAGGGTTAAAACCTACATTTGGTATCAGAGTTGTTTTGGCTTCAAGGGGACGCCTTTGTCACTGAGGCGTTTCGCTCGGGCCTGTGGTAGACCCTGTTTAGTGGGATATCTGTGAGATCGATTCTAGTGGTGAATGAAGATGGTGAGCAGTGGAAAGATAGAGATCGAGAAATTTAATGGTCAGAGTTTTGAGTTGTGGAAACTCAATATGGAGGCCATGTTGGTAGATAAAGATCAGTGGATCATAGTAGATCCGAGTACTAAACCAACGGGAATGTCTGATGAAGAATGGAAGAAGTTGGATCGGAAGGCAAGAAACACAATACAATTGTGTGTCTCAGATTCAGTATTGCTAAATGTATCAGGGGAAGCTACAATGAAGCCTTTGTGGGACAAGTTAGGGACTTTGTACCAATCTAAGTCTTCGGTGAATAAATTGTTCCTGTGGCAAAAGCTGTATAACCTGAGGATGAAAGATGGAAACTCAGTGACAGAGCATCTAAACGCATTTAATACTGTGGTAAGTTAGTTAGCATCTATTGAAATTAAAATTTCAAATGAAGATAAGTGCATCAGTTTGTTGTGTTCTCTACTAGATTTGTGCGATAGTTTGGTTATTGCAATAGGTAGCAATGCAACTGCCTTGCAGTTTGATGAAATAGTCTCATCCTTGCTGACGGAGGAGATGAGAAAGAAAAATATGGAGAGCCAGAATGGTGATGCCTTGTCTGTACGAGGACAGTCCCATAATAGAAACAAAAATAATTCTAAATCTAGAGGGAGATCTAAATCTCCAGGAAAACCTATAAAGGTGGTGTGCTAGAAATGCAGAAAAGAAGGGCACTACAAAAGGGATTGTAAATCTAAAGCTCCTAACAAAGGAAAGGGACCTAATGATGCTCCTTCTGCAGATGCGAAAACCACCTCAGATGAAGGTGGGGATGTGTACTTGGCTTCTTCAAGTACACATGTAGATCATGAGGCATGGTTGATTGACTCAGGTGCATCATTTCGCTTCACTCCCCATAGAGAGTGGTTCTACGAGTATGAGAAATATTATGGTGGTGATTTCTTCTTGGGGGATGACAAGAAGGCTAGAATCGTTGGTCGTAGAAAAGTAAAGTTGAAGTCGAAAGGTGGAAGGGTTAGAACACTTCTGGGTGTTCTGCATATTCCTGCATTAGCTAGAAATTTGATTTCTATAAGAAAGCTGGATGATGCAGGTGTAAAAATAGTGTTCGAGAAGGATACCTGCAAAATAGTTCAAGGAGCACTGGTATTGATGTGGGGAGTTTGGGATTGGAACTCTATACAAGCTGCAAGGTAGCACTATTATTGATGGGTGCAACAGTTTTGTGGTTCCTGAAAGTGGAGAAGAAAATCTAGTGGCCTTTGGTGAAAAGACCATGTTGTGGCATCAAAGGCTTGGACCTATTGGAGAGAAGGGCCTTCGAATACTTCATGGTAAATGTATGATAGAAGGTATGAGTAATAACTCTCTAGATTTTGATTTCTGTGAAAATTGCGTATATGGGAAGAAAAATCAGGTGAGTTTCCCCTTTGGTAGTAAGAGGGCGAAACAAATATTAGAGCTTGTGCATAGTGATGTGTTTGGACCTGTGAAGGTTCCATCACTAGGTAATTCTGTGTACTATGTATCATTTATAGATGACTTCTCAAAGAATACATGGATATATTTCCTTAAGAAGAAACCTAAATTCTTTGATAGGTTTAAAGAATTTAGGGCTCTCGTGGAAAATCAGACAGAGAAGAAGATAAAGGTGCTAAGGATATATAATTGTGGAGAGTTTTGCAGTAAGGAATTTGAAGAATTATGTAAGAAGTGTGGTATATCATGGCAGAAGACGACTCCATATGCACCTGAGAAAAATGGAGTTGCAGAAAGAATGAACAAGACGTTGATGGAAAGGGCAAGAAGCATGCTTAGTGGTGCAAGGTTAGGACATGAATTCTGGGCAAAGGTGGTGGATACTGCATGTTACCTGGTCAACAGGTCACCTTCATCACCGTTGGAGGATTAGACTCCACAAGACATATGGACTGGTAAGAAACCCTCTCTTTCACATCTAAGGGTATTTGGATGTGATGCATATGTACATGTTCCAAATTAGAAATGAACCAAGTTGGATAGTAAATCTGAAAAGTGCATCTTTATTGGGTATAAGGATGGTTTAAAGGGTTATAAGCTTTGGAACCCAGTATCAAGGAAGTTGCATATAGCCAAAATGTGGTGTTCAGAGAGGTGAAATATGTTATTAAACATGAAGTCCAACCAAAGGAGCATGAGAAGATAGAGTTTGAGCTAAAGGAGGAAGAATCAGACTCTACAGCAGAGGAGGAATCAGAAGATGAAGAGCCACAAACTCCGGCTATGAGAAGATGAGTTCGAGAAAGAAGGCAACCAAAAAAATATAGTCCATATGCTTTCTATTCAAATTTTGCTTTGTCTGTTATTGATGATGATCCCAAAACTGTGAAGGAAGCAGTGGATTCAGAGGATGGAAAGAGGCCATGGTTGATGAAATGGCATCATTGCACAAAAATGAGGCTTGGGATCTGGTGGAGTTGCCGGCTGGAAGGAAACCCATTGGCAACAAATGGGTGTTCAAAAAGAAGACAAATGTAGAAGGAAAAGTGGAGAAATACAAAGCTCGGTTGGTAGGAAAAGGTTATTCCTAGGTTCCGAGAATTGATTTTGGTGATATTTTTTCTCCTATTGCCAAGGTAACTTCTATTAGATTACTTTTATCTGTTGCTACTAATTTTGATTTTGAGGTAGAACAGATGGATGTGATGACAACATTTCTTCACAGGGATCTGGAAGAGGAAATATACATGAAGCAACCTGAAGGCTTTGCGGTGAAGGGTAAGAAAGAACTGGTATGAAAGTTAAAGAAGTCTTTGTATGGGTTAAAACAGTCACCAAGGATGTGGTATCAAAAATTTGATACATTTATGCAGGGACTTGGCTTCACCAGAAGCAAAGCAGATCATTGTGTGTATTTTAAATTAATTGGTGACCGTGTTATTTATCTGGTCTTGTATGTGGATGATATGTTGTTGGTTGGAAATGACAAAGAAATTATCCAGGATTTGAAGACCCAATTGTCCTCCAAATTCAACATGACAGATCTTGGTGCTGCAAACTATATTTTGGGCATGGAAATTAAAGGAGATCAGGCAAAGAGGAAGCTCTAGTTAATCCAGAGGAGGTATGTCGAGACAATACTGCAGAGGTTTAATATGCGGGATAGTAAACCGGTGAAGGTTCCTATTCTTGTAGGTGTGAGGATATCTGCTGAACAGTGTTCGAAGACACAAGAATAGGAAGAGGACATGTCTCGTGTTCCATATGAAAGGGTAGTCAGTAGCCTACTGTATGCAATGGTCTGTACTAGAGCAGACATTGCACATGCAGTGGGAGTATTGAGCAGGTTTATGTCAAAAACAGGGAAGGAGCACTGGACAATAGTGAAACAGGTTTTCAGGTATTTGCATGGCACTAGTGATTATGGTTTGTGCTACCAAGGAAGACGAGGATTGGACATAATGCTGGATATTTGTGGCTTTTTTGATGCAGACTAAGCTGGAGATTTGGATCAGAGAAGATCTACAAGTGGGCATGTGTTTAACCTATTTGGAGGTGTAGTCAGTTGGATGAGTAAGAAACAATCTGTAGTGGCACTATCAACTACAGAGGCAGAATACATGGCAGCCACTCATGCAAGCAAGGAAGAAGTTTGGTTGTAGATATTGTGTTCAAGTATGGGGTTAGTACAAGGAACTATAAGAATATATTGTGACAGCCAAAGTGCAATTTTCTTGGAAAATAACCCCGCATATCATTCAAAGACAAAGCACATTGATGTTCAGTATCACTTTGTGAGGGATATGATAGAAGACAAAAAGGTGTTGCTAGTAAAGGTGGACACTTTGAAAAATACCACAGATGCATTGACAAAATCTATGAGCTCTGAGAAGTTCTCTTAGTGTAGAGAGACAATGGGCATTTCAGGGCTGGAAAAATGACTAAACTCTCTTGTGGCCCCCTATGGAAAGAAAACAACAAGTGGGAGAATGTTGGGTTGTGTTATATTCTTTCCACAACTAGCCCACGTAGTTAACTGGGGGGGTTAGAGGGGGGGCAAAGCCCCCTTTCGTTGCACCGATTGTGTAGCGGGGCGGGGTCCACAAGGGGATTTGAGGCATAGCCGTAACCCCACTTTATGGGGTTGCCCTAGAAAATTTTAGGTTTTGGACCCTATGTTAGGTTGGGCGGACCTAGCTATGGTTTTGTGCATGATTTTCACCCATGTTTTTTGGACGTGATGGTTTTCGGTCCATGGTATTGGACGTGATGGTTTTTGGTCCATTGTATTTGATGCTTCAGCATGTATAAATATGTATTATAAAATTGAAAGGAACATAATGAAAAATCAAGTTTGTAGTCCCGGTTTTGGGATCTAGGGATATCTCTGTGTATATGTGTTTTATTTGTTATGCTCTCGCATTTTTATTTTATGTGTTTTAGAATTCGTATGTAGGAAATTTCTGTACAGGGTTAAAACCTACAGTCTAGAATAATGTGTGACAAGGGGTTTGATGTTGTGCATGGAGATAACTGATAATATGATCCGTAACCAAGCGGAAATTAGATTTTCAAACATGGGGGACAGTTTGGGTTGTGACATGCCTACAAAACATAATGAAAATAATGAATCTCTTTGTAATGTTTACCTATAGATTAATATTGAGTTGAAGAAGAGCACTAGAAATGAAGTTGGAGCTACTCGAAATGATAATGGATACAAATCCTTCACTTCTAATCATGCTGATGAATGCATTAAGAGTGTTGAGGAAGTTGGGAACCTAATACAGATTCCAGAAACAGATCAACCTTCTTCATCGGGATTCTGGGAATAGATAGATCCTATAGAGGGTTTGGCTAAAGTAGAGACATTATTTCCTGCTCCAGATGCACTTATTGGTTCAGTGCATGCATGTTGCAAAGCACCAAAGAGTTGCAAAAATAGATATGAAGACTGCCAATTATCATCTAGCAGCAAAAACCTTAATGGGTATAAATTTCTATGGAGGATTATGTTCTTCCAAGAGATGGTGCACCTATCCTTGGTCATGAATATCTCTCCCTTCTCAAAACACACCAGCCAAATTTGTTTTGGGATGAAGAAAACATGGATACTTCCAGCCTGCTCAATAACTCAATATTAGTTTTCTATGTAAAGATTATTATGGTTGAACTTGGGGATATTTATGACACGACTCATACAAATCCCCATTCCTTATCTCATAAAAGATTTCATGTAAACTCTTAAGGAAACTTCTCACTCAAAGATTCAAATTAGCTTTCTTTGCTAAGATCCCTAACTGAAATTTTCAATGCAATTGTTAAATGTTGATGTCTAGGAACACTGCTTAAAAATCTAAGAGCCTTTCTATGTGATATAACAATTTCCTATTATAGGACAGTAAACCATGCTAGTGAGAAGTTTGAATATGAGACAACCAGTTTTCCAATATGGCCTTGGGATCCATGGACTTTTATGCAGGAATGCTTCCATTATAGCAATGAGTATATGAATAGGTAACCAGGTAGTCCTCGGTTAGTGAAAAGCCCGTCAAAAGTACCTCTATTCCAAGTAGAACCCTACAGAGCGTCTATGTCCCAATGTTGGTGTCATCTGACTATATTCACAGATTTCAAGATCTTTCACAGACATGCATAGGCATATGTAGAGCATCTAGCTTGGTGGATCTCACAGTTTGTGAGAAAGAATGACAAATTGCAAAGTATATTCCAATTTCACTCCTTGCAGAATATTTACAATTTTTTGAGAGTAATTTCTACTTATGAATCATATGTTTTTTTAAAGTAAGTTATAATTATTTTCATAATTTAAGGGGTTTCACTAATTGAGAAATAGAGAGTGAATAAATGGAACAGGAACTTACTGATGTGACATCGTTGTCAGAGCCTTGAGCATCTTTTCTATTCCCTTTGGCCTGAGTGAGGTGGGGAGGGTTCTCGCAATGGCCTTGGCAACTACAATGTTGGCCTTCTAAACATCTAAGCCTCTGATTTGGTTCTTCTGCTCATGCTCCATTATTATGATAAATGAAAACTCATCAAGTTCCAATGGCATCCCTGCCAAATAGTAAAAAAATGAAACACAGAGATTAACCCCTAAACATACAAGCATGGATGGAAAAAAGAAAAGAGTGGAATTTGAACCAAGGCCCTGAGGTGCCTGTACACTCTGTGTGAAAGACTTAAAGTGACTTGAAAGTTTATTAAAGTTAGAAATGGAACATATCTTACTGTCAATGGATCCAATGGTGGGGTTCGAGATTAGGTCTGCAACTAATTAGCAACTCCCTTCAATCTTGATTTCCCTCCCGCCCTGTGAAAAGCAAACAAACCACTTCTTACTTCCCTCCTACCCTGTGAAAAGTGAACAAACTACTTCTTTTGGTTTGAGAGGGGTTTTTTAAAACAAAATTAAGAATTAACTTTTTCAAAAATGAAACTAATACCATTGTCCATGCTTTTGGTTTTGGTTGTGTTTAAAATGATTTCTAGCATATTTGGGATATTTATCATAATAATTATGTGTTTAAAAGTATTTCTGGCATATTTAGGATATTTATTATAATAATTCTGTGTTTAAAAGTATTTATGTCATATTTAGGATATTTATCATAATAATAATATTCTATTTTTAAAATAATTTTTTTATACAATAATTTTTTTGTTAAGATATTTATCATAATAATAATAATCTATTTTTAAGATAATTTTTTTATATAATTGTTTTGTTGTTAATGATTATGGAGTATACATGTACTTTTGGAATTTTATTGTGAGACTTGTCAAAGGAAACATGCTTTTAACTTGGTTTTATTGAAAACATTTAAGTGTTCTTATATATTACATGGGTGCAAACAAAAGAGAATATATAGTAAGTGGATTAAATAGTTAAAAACAAGTGTTAGTTTCTTAAAAGTCATATGTCAAATTTGGAAGCGGCAGGGTATGTACCCTTATTTAGGTTAAATATATTTGAATTGTTGGGTGACTGGGGTTGTAAGACTCTATGTTTTCATCTTGAGAAAATGGAGTCCTCTACAAGTCACTCACATAGTTTAGGTTGTCATAGTTTAGTTTAGGTGGTTTTAGCGAGGCATTAAAAGATGGAACGAGCATGCACATTGGGATGCTAGTGTTATTTTCTACTTGAGGCATGAGTGCACGTCTAATAATACTTTAACAAGGGTTAAAAAGGTTGAATCATTAGAGAGGTTGGGGGTTTTTAGTCTCAATTAGAGGTGTAGACAAGCAAGTTAAACACCATGAGAAGTTGTGAAGAAAACTTAAGACATTTCACAAACTGCAACACAACACCTTCGTAGTCGTACTAAGTGAACATTTCTTAATCAAATTTGATACCCTCTCCTTGGCACTACTACTTTGCAAGATGAAGATGAAATGTGAAATATATGTGCAACCCACTAAAGAATTTTGAAAGGTTGTTTCAACATATATAGGTGATTTTGTCGTGTTGCAAGAGGAGGTGTTGGAACTTGGAAGGTGACCATCAGAGTAGATTTGTCATGGAGTGTCAAGGAGGTGCAAGGATCCAATAAGGAGTGAATTACACAAATCTAACAAATAGGCCACACTGGGTTAGGATATCACTATTTTGGGACATCCAAAGTTGAAGGTTCATTTTATGGAGGTGTAACCTGAGCGCTTGGGTGTAGGCCACATCTTATGGATATGTTAGAATTTTGGTGTGTGTTAGTGGTGTTAGTGCATTGTGTTTGATGAGAACTAGCTAGAATGTGTTCCATGAATTCAAAAGGCCCGCAAGATTGAGATGTCTAAAGCATTTCGCATTGTAAAGTGTGTTATACCCTAGCTTTAAGGAGATAATTAGAACCATATTAAACTGTGATTGGTTATACCATGGATTTAGGTCCACTTGCATGGGTAGAGGTGGCAGGGTACCCCATGAGTTGAGGAAAATTATTGCAATTCTTACCTATATAAAGTGTTCATGGTATAAGACTAATGATTTTTTGTTGGGGAATGGAAGAGGAAGATAGGAAAGGAGAGGCATTGAGATTTGTTGTAAATCAATCAAAAGGAAGGAAAAATGTCTCCTATTGGTAGGAATTTTCAATTTTCCTCTTTAATAGGGTTAAATTTTAGTTAGATTTAGGGACTTGGCCTCAAAAGCATTGATTGGGTAATCTAGAAATGCAAGACCTAATATATCCATGCTAGTCAAATAGATAGATTCATCTTGTGCAAAGGTTGTAAAGGCTAAGGTGCAAATCTTCCATTTTTAATGTTGGTTTTAAATCTTCCATTTGAGAATTCTCAAGAAAAAGGTCATAATCTTGAAAGTAGGTCCTTGAAACTCAATGCTAGTGCTTAATCCATGGTGTGATTATTTCTATTTGAGTTTGGCCTTGAATGTTGAGATTTATCTTTAGGTCTAGTTATCAGTCTATCATTTCATTTATGTGTTGAGAAGGTTTTAAGGGATATGGGGGATAAGATGGTTATTTTCCAATACCTCTCCCTTGAAACCCTATAAAGAGATGGTGTGCCTCAATTTTTTTTACGTAATATTTCAACCATGAGCTCTTCCTATGAGGATGCACTTGAAGGGAGGGTATGTAAAGGAAGTGGAAAAAAACAAAATTTCATGTTGAGTCAAAGGAGGGGTATAGATTGCAAGTGTCTCTAGAGGTCTTGACAAAAGTGAAGGGAAATGAGTTTACCCCATATTAAAATGCCTTCTATTCCACCATTTGAGGTGCTAAAGGTCATTGACTTTAAGGGTCATAGGTGAAAGCTCACGAAGATCTTAAAAATGAGAAGGTAGGTGTGATTTAGTGTAGGATTGATTCTTCAATGATTGCGTTTTTGGGTGAGATTTCCCAGTGAATGGAAACAATTGAAGGCCTACCACCTATAGGTTAAGTAAAGTATAAGAAAATGTTTCCTAAGATTCAAAGAGTTTCTCCATATTTTGTCAATGAGATCCATGGTAGTTATGTTCAAGTGTCGATAACTTGTGTTAAGATATCATCTTTGATTTATGACACGCATACTCTTTCAACTATTAGTGGAGAGTCCAACCAATGAGTAGGAAAGGTTATTCATTTACAAGGTTTTTATTAATCAATTATTGTCCCTCTTTGCCCATATCTAAGAAGAGGAGTGTGCATAATGGACTTATTGTTGTAAAGAATTGTAAATATTGGATTATCTTGAAGTTCAAGGGCTTGAAGTGGTTGCCTCAACCTACAAATATTTAAAGGAGCTATGTGTTTTTCAATTAGACCTTTATCGTCACGGAGTCTCTATTCATGCTTGATCATGATAGAGTCCAATGATGGCTCTGACTTCCTACCTATGATAAGCATGTCCAGGCCCAATTTTGAACTTGGATTCTCTGATACCACTCTATAAAATACCCGATCCCTTAGGCTACCATTAGAGGAATGGGGTAATTTCTTTTTTGTCCAATCTATGAACAAATCTGAGCTACTCCTCTTATCATCCTTCTAATAATTTGTATATTATTGAACTAGGATCACAAATCAGCCAATAACAATCCATTGGCTAATTGTTTATATGTTGCTTTAGATCTCTATCCAAAACTCTATGGAAAGTATACTAAAATCAACTCTTCATGTCAATCCATTCTTCATATGGCATGTTTCTTTTGGTCAATCTTCTACTCAATTTCCACTCTCTTTTGGATTTTCTATCTCCACAAATACTTCAGAAAACCTATTGGAAATAATACTGAGAGGTGGGCGTGAATCAGTATTAGAAAATCAATATAAAATTTTCATTTCATATTCTGATTTATATACGCTACTTTAGTTAAGGGAACTTGCATGTACACACAACTGTGTTTAATGAAACTAGCATATATCCAGTAAACTTATGATTCAGTTAATCCATCATAAGTTGATCTTTAGTTAGTGCATCAGAACTGCATTAACCATATAAATAGTAAGCAGGTGCAGTAAAACATAATAGACCAATCACACATATAAACACAAGATATAAGGTGGAAACCCAATGTGGGTGAAAACCACCTACTATAATCATCTCTATCTTTTTAATAATAAGAAACTTGTTTTTACAATTTTTGTATTGGTGCAAACTTATACCAGTACACAGGCTTCTACCTGCAGAAGGCTACAACCTTCTCTCGTTCTCTAGCTTCTCCTAGAAGGGAGCTACAATCCCCTAGCTCTTGTACTAGCTGATATGATGACTAGTACGTAGGTGCTGGCCTACATAAGGCTACAACCTTCTCTTTTCTTCCAGGGACCACGTTTCATAAATTTTCAGATTAGATCCATGAATAACATCATTCAATCATCAAATATATCTGTGTCACCAATCTCCTATGAGCCAACCACAACCAAGTCAATGAATCACTTTGACAACCCATCAATTAGATATTTCTGAATGTTGTCAACAGAATACAGTAGCCAGAACCCAAGCTAGAACCCAGAACACTGCAACAACAAACAACAACAACTAAAACATAGATTATAAGGTATACGCTACTTTCTTGTGTCGAACCTATGTGTGTAAGCGCTTTCCTCAAAGTCAACCAGCATATACATCTGCAAATATTAATTCTTACTTCTACAGCTATTCCCGACTTCAGTTATACCCAAATCATGTCATTTACAAAATAATATATGTGTTAATATTCAAATCTAGTATATACATGAGCAAAAAACACATAATGATAGTTCACTTTATGCCTTAAGATCCCGATTCATCATTAGATCTGATTAGCTAAGGTTCATCCTTGGTTTAGATCAAGTTGTGCACAATAGCCCAATAACCTGCATACTAGATGTTGCTCTTCATCAGATATTCAATTCGTGAGTACTTTGGCCTAATGATATTCCCTTCCTTTTATAGCCTTAATCCTTAATTAATACCATGGACCAAAACCAGTTAGGACCAATACCTTGGACCCAGTTCTTGGGGTCAATGCCTCGGACCAAATACCTTGGACCAATACCATGGATCAAAATACCATGGACCAAATACCACGGACCAAAACTTAGTTTTCCAACATGTACATGCCTTTCCTTCTGTGAAGGTGCGTGTGTACATTATACGCTCCTTTTGGTCTGCTAACCCTCATGTATACGCTCCTTTGTCATGGTGAACCTACGTACACCTCTTTCTGAACATTAATTCTTTTCTATTGACCTACTGCACTATGATCTGTCATCTAAGTGAGTTGCCATCAAGGACAACACATGTATCATAATGCCAACAATCTCCCCCTTTGGAATTAATGGCAACAACAACACCAATTAATTCTCCCCCTTTGACATCAAGGACAAAGGGTGAACCAAGATATTCTCTCCCTTGTTATACATTCTGCTATCCATACTCCCCCTGAGTACATGCTGAGATCTATGATCGAACTCCCCCTTTGTACATGCCAAGATGTACCAATCCATCCATGCTCCCCCTAAGCACATGCAGAGTCTGCAAAAATATTTTTGAAGAGAATATCATGACTCTACAACTCAACTAAGTGAGTATAATCTACCAATGACATAGACATACATCAATCTCCCAACCAAGTGGGGATACACCATTTTGACTCGTCCACCCAACCAAGTGGGGATATACCAAATGTTTATACATGACTAAAAATAGAAATTATTACATCATCATTCCCATACATAGTGGGGGTACAAATTAGGTCTTTTCATGACCTTTTCATCAAAACAACAATCAAAACAGCAATCTAAACAGCAATCTAAACAAGACCATGATAGTCATCAACAACTATCATACGCCATATATGATCTCCCCCATAAGCATCTGTCAGGAACATCAACAACCTTTAACTTGCAATACCATTCTTGACCAACCAACAATAACTAGCAAGATGTATCATTTAGCCACATAAGCATCATCACCAAAGACTTCAAACCATAATGCCAATAATGAATTATTCGAAGCATATGCCCCCTGAACCTACTCCATCTATTCATTGTCAGATCTGATCATGCATATATCAGCAAGAAGTATCAAGGCATCATCGTTAATCAGATACACATCAAGTTACGACCAAAAAGAAAAAACTTCTAAACAATATCTCAAGCCATTTCCACATGTCATCCACAGATTGTAACCATCATCAAGCAGCGTAGATAATCCACTGAACCATATCAGACCACTTTCTTCCACTGCTTTTCCTCAAACCAACATATACGCGACTGTATCCATAGAAACCAACATATGTACACAACTATGCTTCATGAAACTTGCGTATCCCCACCTATCTCTGAAACAGATAGGTTTTAACAACAGGATGATGCATCAAATACTCCCATCTTCTGTTTGAGATATTCAAATATCTCTGTGGGCAGTGGTTTGGTGAATATATCAGCAACCTGTTCTTTGGAGGGAACATACTCCAATTTGACCTTTTGTTCAAGCACTTGTTCACATAGAAAACTATATTTGATGGGTATGTGCTTGGTTTTGGAATGCATGACTGGATTCTTTGAAATACTGATGGCACTTGTATTATCACATAGAATGGAGATGGGTGAAGTACATATGATCTGAATGTCTTGCAATTTTTGCATCATCCAAAGGAGTTGTGTGCAGCAAGTTGCAGAAGCCACATATTCTGCTTCAGCTGTAGATAATGCAATTGAGCATTATTTCTTGTTGAATCAAGACACTAATCTGGAACTCATATAGAATGCACCACCACTAATGCTTTTTCTATCATCAACGCTTCCTACCCAATCTGCATCTGTATATGCATGAAGTGTAAGATCTGTATCTCTAGGATACCATAAACCAAAGTTTTGTGTTCCTTGAAGATATTTAAATATCCTTTTGACTGACTAAAGGTGTGATTCCTTTGGATTTTCTTGGAACCTTCCAACTATTCCCACTGCATCCTTGATGGCCGGTTGGGTACCTATTAGATAAAGTAAGCTACTAATCATGGATCTGTAAGTTGGTTGATGCACGGCTGCTGATTCATTATTTGAGCTAAGACTGCATCTTGTTACCATTAGAGTACATACTGGTTTAGAATCTTCCATGCCATACTTTTTCAGGATCTGTTTGAGATATTTGGTTTGTGACAGAAAGATACCATCTTTGTTTTGTTGAAATTGTAGACCAAGAAAATATGTAAGCTCACCAAGCAAGGAAATTTCAAATTCTTGCTGCATTATCGAAGCAAAATTTTGACTCATATCTTCTTCATTGCTACCAAAAATGATATCATCAACATACACAACAAGTATTAGCAATTTATTATTGTCAATCTTTCTGTATAAATTGCTATCAGCTGATCCCTTTGAAAAACATTTTTGATGGAGATATTTGTCAAGATGGTAATACCAGGCCCTTGGAGCTTGTTTTAGACCATAGAGAGCCTTCCTGAGTCTGCATACAAGTTTTGCATCATTTCAAAGAATGAATCTATCTAGTTGCCCAATGTAGAATTCTTCTTCTAAGTCTCGATTAAGAAAGGCAGATTTTACATCCATTTGGTATACTTTAAATTTCTAATGGCTTCAAGTCTAACAATAGGTGAAAAACTTTCTTCAAAGTCTATTCCTTCTTGCTGAGCATATCCTTTACAAACAAGTCTGGCCTTGTTTTTAATAAATTCTCCATTTTCGTTCAGCTTGTTTTTGAATATCCATTTAGTTCCTATGATATTCTTATCATTAGTTATAGGAACTAATTCCCAAGTATTATTCTTCTCAATTTGGTTAAGTTCTTCATTCATTGCCTTGACGGAACATTCATCTCTACATGCTTCATTTACATTTTGAGGTTTAGTGGAAGATAGTAATGCTAGATAGCTTGAAGCTTAGGCAATGGTTCTTCTAGTCTGCACACTTGCCCCTTTTTCTCCTAAGATTTGAGCTTCTGGATGATTTTTCTGAACATACCTGGATGAAGTCTTTTCTTCTACCATTATCTCTTCTTCTAGTGCTTCATTGGCTTCTTCTTCAGGGTTAGTCTGATTTGATGTGGGAGGATAATCCTAATCTTCTTCATAATATTCGATTTTTATTTGTTTTGGATTTTTCCATGCTTCATCAATACTTTCAATGATTTTCCCAAGACTTTTATTATAACATTTATAGCCTTTACTTCAAGAAGAGTAACCAAGGAGAATACATTCATCTGCTATGGGTTCAAACTAACCAAATTTTTCATCAGCCCTTTTGATGTGACATTTGCTTCCAAAAGCTTTGAAGTATTTTACAGAAGGAGTCTTACCATACCAAAGTTCATGTGGATTTTGAGTGTTGTTTACCCAAACATTTTCTTTGTTGAGAATAGTGACCGAAGTGAATGCAACTTCACCCCAAAAGGTTGCAGGAGTTCTAGACTCATCTAACATAACACGATCCATTTGTTGAACAGTTATGTTGATCCTTTCTACCACTCCATTTTGCTGAGGAGTCCTTGCGGTGGAGAATTCCCTTTTTATTCCATGTTCTTCACAAAAGTCGAAGAATTCATCCAAGGTAAATTCCCCTCCTCGATCAGATCTGAGACATTTGATTTTTTGATCTTATTCATTTTCAACCAAAGCTTTGAAGGCTTTGAATTTTTCAAATGCTTCATATTTATGCTTTAGAAGTCCTATCCAACACATTCTGGAAAAACCGTCAATGACCAATATAAAGTGTTCTTCTCAACGAGGTGACTTTGTCCTTGATGTACCACATAAATCCATATGAACAAGTTCAAGAGGCTTAATAGCTGATCCTTCCTTTTTCAGGGAAATGTTCTCTGGTTTGCTTACCAAATTGACATGATTTGCATATTGTATTTTCTGAAATGCTGATATCAGGAAGATCATGAATATCCTGGAATCTGCATGGTTTTCTTATTTGAGAGAAGCTTAGATGCCCCAATATTCTGTGCCATAACCAGTGTTCATCATTTTTGCCTAGATAGCACTGTTATTGTCCTCCCTTGAATATGTATAAGTTGTTTGGATTCTTATACCTTTGATCACTATTTCTCATGTATCAAGCTCACGAACCACACATCCATTTGACCGAAATACTACTTCATTTCCTTGATCACACATTTGACTAACACTCAACATGTTATGATTTAGACCATCAACATACATAAAATTCCCAGCTTTAACTTTTTCTTTTAAGAGAATAGAGCCTTTACCTTTTATGACAACAGGAGTGTCATTTCCAAATGAGACCTTCTTTTCCTCTTCTAAGGCATTATATGAATGAAGTTTTTCTTTTTCACCTGCCATGTGTTTTGAGCATCCATTGTCGATGTACCACTGATTTTCTTGTCCTTCTGCATACAAGGCTATACCACATATTTTTGTTTGCGGTTCTTTCTTTCTCCATATTTTGGGACTCAATGAAGTTTCCTCCTTCTGAGATATTTGCCAAAATTTACTCCTACATTTAGATTCTTCATGACAGAAGTTGTTACAGATAGAGCATTCTATTTCATTTTCAATAAGAGAAAAGTTATTGTAGGTACTTTTCATGATCCCTGTCACATTCCTTTGATTTTGTGCTTCTCTAGTCATGATGGTTTTGTAAGCAACACATTGAGCAGCATTGTGTCCAAAGTTATGACATGAAAAACATTGGCCATTAAAGAAGTTCCTGCGATTATCGAATCTACTGACCTCGTGATTGTAGTTTCTATTAACATTCATTCTTGAAGTAGATTGAGTATGATTTACCCGAGGTTGGTTGTAGCTTCTGTTCATCCTTGAAGTAGATTGAACCCGATTTACCTGGTGATCTGCTTTATGCTTTTGCTGATGATTGTCAAACTGTTCATGACTCTTTGTTGCATCAAGATAGCTTTTAGTGGAGGTTGACAGCTTCTGTGCTTGAGATGCTTCTTCAGTATATCCAAGACCTGTCTTTATCAAAGGAGAACGTTGCACTTTGATAATTTCATTTAGTTGGTCCTTTAGCAAATCTATGATTGAGAGATTTTGTTTTCTCAATATCCTTTCTTAGACCCACAATTTCACATTCCAGTTTTTCATTGTGTTTTTCTCTTTCAGCAAGTTGGAATTTCAAAGTATTTATAATCATATTCTTTTCTTCTAAATAGATTTTGAGTTTAGAGATTTCTTCATAAGGGTCATCTTCATCTAAAGCATCCAAGAAATCATCATCTTCAAAAGCCATTAGAAGTCTATAGTCATTACTATTTTCATCTTCATCACTATTTGATAAACCATCGCTATCTTCATGTGTATAGTAGGTCTTCTTACTTACGCTTTGTTTTCTATTCCATTTTGCAGATTCCTTACCTTTATCAACCTTATCTTTATGAGGACATTTGGCAGCATAATGACTAAATCTTCCATAAGAAAAAAATTTGAAAGGTAGTTTACCTCTGAATCTTCCGGAATCCCATTGAAGGTTCTTGACAAAGTTTGCTTCTTCTTCTCCTTCTGATTCATTGAGTTCTTCTTTTCTTGAAGCTTTGAATGCAACGTCTCTCATATCTAATGGACCTCCTTTTCTCATCTCGAAAGCAGTTAATATTTCATGCAGTTGTGTTATAGTAATAGTCTGAAGATCCTTCTTTTCTTCTATGGCAGATACTTTTGATTCAAACTTAATAGACAAGGATCTAAAACATTTTCTACTAAAGTAACTTCTTTTATCTCTTCACCCAAATTTTTCATGCAATTAATAATCTCATTTATACGTAAGACGTAACTAGTTATACTTTCATCATTGTGCATTTTGAAAGTTTTATATTGAATTATGACAATTTAGAGTTTTGCACATTTTACCTGAGAGTCTCCTTCATAGCTTAGAACGATTTTGTCCCATATTTCTTTGGTGGATTTGAGCTACATAACTTTGACAAATTATGATTGTGACAAACTTCCCAATAATGTAGTGACATCCTTGGCATTGATTTCATATTGCTTTTTACCTACCACATCTGTAGGAATTGTTGATGGAAATGTATATCCTCCTTCCATGATTTCCCAAACATCTGTTCCAAGAGATTGAATATAGGTCGTGGTTCTTACCTTCCAATAAACAAAGTTGCTTCCATCAAAGATTGGTGGTCTAGTGGATCCCTCTCTTTCTTGATTACTCATGATGATGGATCTTCCTTCAAATGATCAAGCTTCTTTTGAAGTACCTGCTCTAATTCCAATTGTTTGAAATAATAATCAGCGGGGGGGTGAATCAGTATTGGCAAATCCATATAACTTTTTCATTTCATACTTTGATTTATATGCGCTACTTCAGTTAAGGGAACCTGCATGTACATGAAATTGTGTTTAATTCAACTAGCGTATATCCAGTAAACTTATGATTCAGTTAATCCATCATATGTTGATCTTTAGTTAGTGCATCAGAACTTCATTAACCATATAAATAGTAAGCAGGTGCAGTAAAACATAACAGGTCAATCACACATATGAACACAAGATATAAGGTGGAAACCCAATGTGGGTGAAAACCACCTGCTGCAATCGTCTCTATCTTTTTAATAATAAGAAGCTTCTTTTTACAATTTTTGTACTGGTGCAGACTTATACCAGTATGTAGGCTTCTACCTACAGAAGGCTACAACCTTCTCTCATTCTCTAGCTTCTCTTGGAAGGGAGCTACAACCCCCTAGCTCTTGTACTAGCTGATATGATTACTAGTACGTAGGTGCTGGCCTACAGAAGGCTACAACCTTCTCTTTTCTTCCAGGGACCACGTTTCATAAATTTTTAGACTGGATCCATTAATAACATCCTTAAATCATCAAATATATTTGCATCAACCAATCTCCTATGAAGCAACCACAACCAAGTCAATCAATCACTTTGACAACCCATCAATCAGATCTTTTTGAATGTTGTCACCAGAATACAATAGTCAGAACCCAAGCCAAAACCTAGAACAATGCAACAACAAACAACAACAACTAAAACATAGATTATAAGGTATACGCTACTTTCTTGTGTCGCACCTGCCTGTATATACACTTTCCTCAAAGTCAACCAGTGTATGCATCTGCAAATATTAATTCTTACTTCTACAGCTATGCCAGACTTCAGTTATACACAGATCATGTCATTTACATAATAATATATGCGTCAATATTCAGATCTAGTATATACATGAGTGAAAAACACATAATGATAGTTCACTTTACGCCTTAAGATACCGATTCATCATTAGATCTGATTATCTAAGGTTCATCCTTGGTTCCGATCTAGCTGTGCACAATAACCCAATAACTTTCATACTAGATCTTGCTCTTCATCAGATATTCATTTCTTGAGTACTTTGGCCTAATGATCTTCCCTTTCTTTTATAGCCTTAGGCCTTACTTAATACCATGGACCAAAACCACTTAGGACCAATACCTTAGACCCAATTCCTAGGGTCAATGCCTTGGACCAAATACCTTGAACCAATACCATGGATCAAAATACCATGGACCAAATACCACGGACCAAAACTTAGTTTTCCAACATGTACACGCCTTTTCTTCTGTGAAGGTGCGTGTGTACAGTACACTCTCCTTTTGGTCTACTAAACTGCGTGTATACACTCCTTTGTCATGGTGAACCTACGTATACCTCTTTCTGAACATTAATTCTTTGCTATTGACCTGCTACACTATGATCTGTAATCTGAGTGACTTGCTATCAAGGACATCACCTGTATCGTACCTATATCATAATGCCAAAAAGACCATCTTCCAGATCTGCAATATATATTGCAGAGGTAAAGCTCACTCTAAGGGTCACAACCCCTATTCTTATACGCAGATTTATTACAATCTTAATGGCATCCAATATGGAATAAACAGGTTAGGAAACCGTCCTAACTAGGGAATTATAATTCTATTCTAATTTCTTTAGGAAAAACCATATCCACCCATGTAAAAAAAAAAAAAAACAACTCTTACCTCCATAAGAGACTTGTCCTAGCTCATATGGATCCATATATTTTGGGCATTTTTTTTACTAAATCTTAACATGAACTTCAGATCTCTATGACCCTTAAACTATAGTTACCTCAGTTAATATTACCCCTACACCTACTTCTCTTTTGGCCCTAAATTCCAATGTAGACCCTCCTCCATTTTTGTTTGTATTTATCATGGACCTGCGACCTACTAATCACCACAATATAGGGTCTGAACCATCTCTGCTATTTCATAATTTGATGTGGCCTTTACACAAAGACACCACTGAAATCACATTTCCATATTCTCATGAGCAGAATCTCTTGAGCTCTATTTTCTAGAAGAGAACCAACAATATGTCATCCTACTTCTTATCTCAAAACCATTAAGGTATGTGGCATTCTTTTGAACCCTCACATGATGTCTTTACTCTTGGTGGATGATCATGGCCTCCCTTTAGCAGCCCTTACTGAACCCTCTAACTCGACCTACTTTAGGACAACATCTTCGTTGTCCTCCTTGATCAAATGAGCTCATTCTCACTTGATGTTCTTGCATTCACCCTAAGACCTCCTTAAATAGGTTTTCCTAGGCCTCTTAGGAACCCTCTAGAACTTACAGGTTTTATCCACTTATACCTTAGGAAAGATTAATTTTCCTTTAGATTTTAAACCCCATATTGGGTCCAAAACCCCTTAATTTGGGTTCTTTTCCCACAAATCCTTTTGTGACTAGACTCGCACCAACCCATCTCAAATTCAACAACATAGTCTAGTTGTAGTAATTATGACTTGGTCAAGATCTCGTAGTCAAACAAGGACTTGGTTGGGTTCCCAAGTTGCAAATTAAGGGTATTTGTGAGGGAATGATAGCTAGGTCGGGTCAGGGTATGCTAGGGAACGAAAATGTGTTCTAACACACACCAGATAATGCCAATTAATGTTGAGGAGTGTTAAGTAGTGTCAAGGCATCACAAGGGAGAATTAGGTCAAAATGCATGGGAAGGAACAAATAAGAGTGTGTCAAGGAGTGTCAGTGAATTCAAGTGTGCCAAGGACGAAGTGTGCTAGGGTAAGTTCAAAATAGGATTTGTAGGAGGCAATCCTACAACTATGATAAGGGCCTCGACATAGTAATTTTAGACAAAGGGAGACCTTGTGCTGGGAACAACACTATTTTTCCTTTAGCTATTATTTTTATATGAGATGTGGCACACTTTGATTGGATATTCATGTTTTAAATTATTCTAGATATTTTCATATTGTACATTGTTGTTTATAACTTTTGGGGCACTCAGCTTTTGTTGGCTTATATATTGTGTGTCTTGTGCATCTTTTGGTTATTGCAAACTCTCAGTTAATGCTTTTTTATTTATATGAACTGGACATACATGTGAAATATTGCATGTGTAAGATATGTCTCTTAGTCGTTTTATAGGCATGGTTAGATGCGATCCTTGTCTTGGTAACTAGTTAAATGGGACAAGTTGAGCTTGTGTGGAAATTGAATGTGTATATTCAAAATGGTTCATGAAATTTACTATATCACAAGACTTTAATTTACTCTACTCATGTGTGGAAAGAAAATCAAGATCGAGAACACAAATCATTAACATGCATAAAGATTCAACAGAGATACAGAGATATTTATCTAAGGGAAAGAAGTTATTCAAAACCCCTTACTATTTGTACTGCATTAATAAAAGAATAGAGAATAAATACAATGCTTAATGCTCAAGCCTAAGCAAACTCTGATCTAGTATTATCTATGTTGTTGCCTCACAAATTGACTTAAGGAAACACGTAACCAATTTCTCAACCTACCAAGATCTTATTTCCTTATGTTGTTCCCTTGGGAATCAAACCCCTATTAATTAGGAAATTCACCGATTTGGATTTCAGAATTGCTTTAGGCCCTTGTTTGACTACATGCACCAGCTGTACAACTTGGGATAGTTTACAATTCATAGTACACTGCCATTGAACTCCAATCTCAACTAGGTAACTCAACTTATTTGTATTCATGAGTAAATTTGGGTTGATTGGCCAGTTTAACTGGATGATCACTTAGTGTGAAAATAGTTACATGCCCTTGATTGAACCTCCACTAGTTCTACTAACATTGAGAACTAGTTACATTGATAATAACTCAAATTAACTGAAATAGATTGCTACAAATTACCAATCAATCTTGTAGAACTAAACTCAAGTGTCTTCAACTCGAATTTATTGATTTAATTGAGTGACAAGACCCATGTCACCTCAATTAACTACCTCCAAGTATTTTACTAAAATTGAAATTCAAAATTCTCCTAATTTAATCAAGACAAAATTAAATTAGGAATTTCTTGTTTCATTTTCAACAGTCCCTCTTAGCAAGAAAGGGATTATCAGATGCCCTAATCCTACTTCTATGGAACTTTAATTTTCCTCTTGACAAAGCCTTTGTCAAAATATCTACATGTTGTTCCTCTATTGTATTGTACTACAACAACATAATCCACCTCCACACACAATCTCGTAGATGGTGATCTCAGATGTCAATATCCTTGGATCGATCATGACATAATGGATTCTCAGAGAGTTTGTTACAACTTTGATTGTCATAGTAAATTATTATAGGATACATCTTCTAACCAAAAATCCCAACAAGAAGCTTTCTCATCCAGATAGCCTCACATGCTACTTAAATTGTAGCCATGTATTCTGTTTCCATTGAGTTGAGTGCCACAAATATTTTCTTTCTATTGTACCAAGAAACTGTTGTTGACCTAAAACTAAAAATTCCTCCTGAAGTGCTCTTCCTATTGGATAGACTCCCCGCCCAATCTTCATATGTGAAGCCTTGCAGCTTCACTCCCTGTGTCTCTATGTACCAAAGACCAAACTGAATATTTCCTACGAGGTATCTCAACACATGATTTGCTACCTTCCAATACAGTTTGGTTGGCTTAACCATGGCATGACTAAGCTAGTTAACTACATAACATATGTATGGACATGTGTTCACCAAATACATAAGTGAACCCACAAGCTACCTGTAAATGGTAGCTTCCACTTCCTCATCTGATGTGGCATCCTCTTTCCTCCAGTTACGTGCTAGAGGAGTGTCCATGGGTTTGCTACTTTCCATGCAAAAATTCTTAAGTATCTAGTTGGGATATTTTCCCTGAGATATAAACAACTCCCCGTCCCCTTGACATACTTCCAAAACGAGGAAATAATGCATGAGTCCCATTTCCTTCATCTTGAACAATCTTATAAGGTCCTCCTTGCAAGATCTTATCAGCTACTCATCACTAGTAAGAATCAAGTCATCGACATGTAAAACAATAATCAACAATTTAGCTTCTACCACAATATGATAAGGGTTTTTGTTTCCTTGACTTTTCGTGAAGCCCAAACTGGTGAGATAGTTATTGATCCTAGTATACCAAGCACATGGTGATTGCTTGAGTCCATACAAAACTCGCTTGACTCTGCACACATGCGACTCTCTATCAAAGGTCTCAAACCCCTTTGACTGCTCAATATACACCTCCTCAACAATAACTCCATTAAGGAAGATTGTATTCACATCCATCTGGTGGATCTTCCACCCCATTTTCATTGACATTGCTAGAATTGACTTGGTTGATGAGTACCTTGCTACTGGAGCAAAGGTCTCATCACATTCAATTCCCTCCACCTTCAAGAACCCCTTGGCTAGTAATTTGGCCTTATGTTTTTGTATGATACCGTCTGCTGCATGCTTTACCTTGTAATTCCATCTCGGATAAACCACTGATTTGTCTGTTCATCTTAGGACCACTTCCCAAACACTGTTTCTAACAATGTAAACATATTCCTATACCATAGCATCAACCCATACTGATTGTTCCATTTATTCCTCGAATGAGGATGGTTTTGTCTCAACTATCTCACTCATCAGAGCCATGTACCTAGTGTACTGATCTGGTGACATCCTCTTCCTGCGTTGTGATGTGTCTGCTCCCACATTCTCTCTAGCATCCTACAATTATCTGTCAACTTCCCTAGTGACTGATGAGTACCTTCCTACTGGAGCAAAGGTCTCATCACATTCAATTCCCTCCACCTTCGAGAACCCCTTGGCTAGTAATTTGGCCTTATGTTTCTGTATGATACCATCTGCTACATGATTTACCTTGTAAATCCATCTCAGATAAACCAATGATTTGTCTGTTCATCTTAGGACCTCTTCCCAAACATTGTTTCTGACAATGTAAACATATTCCTCTACCATAGCATCAACACACTGATTATTGCATTTATTCCTCAAATGAGGATGGTTTTGTCTCAACTATCTCACTCATCAGAGCCATGTACCTAGTGTACTGATCTCGTGACATCCTCTTCCTGCGTTTTGATGTGGGTGCTCCCACATTCTCTCTAGCATCCTAAAATTATTTGTCAACTTCCCTAGTCTACTTCCTTCCTTCTTGGGATGTCTCTACTTGAGTGGATGTCTCCACTCTCTCCTCCTCTGCTTGTGGATGCTCTACAACTTCCTGAGGTCTTCCTTTGAAGCCAAAATCTTTTGGTTTGACTGCAACTGAAGCTCCCTCTGAAGACAACACCTAATTTCCTTCTCCTCATCAAACTTCACATCTTGTCTAACCATTTTCATCCCGAGGGATGGAAAGTACATCTGATAGTTGTGAGGTGTATTAGTGTATCCCAAAAATATGCCCAACTCTGCTGTCAAATCTATATTTTTTCTTGCTTCGTTGGAAACATGATAGTAAACTGATGATCCAAAGATCTTGAAGTGTGACACATCTATTTTCTTCCTTGAAAAATCTTCCTCTGGTGTACTCATGCCAAGAATCCCGTCAGGCCTCTTGTTCTGCAAATAAACCGTTGTGTTGAATGCTTCAACCCACAAGTGTAGAGGTATCCTTTGGTTATGCAACATTACTTGTGCAACTCCCACAATGCTTTTGTTCATCCTCTCAACCACCCCATTATGTTATGGGTTATGAGGTGTTGTCAACTACTGTATAATTCCTTCCTTTACACAGTTTTTTTAAACTCATTCGACACGTAATCACCACTATTATTGCTCATAATACTCTTCACGTTTTTCCATTCTCTTTTTCGAAAAGTGCTTTAAACTCAACAAATTTGGAGAATGTCTGGTCTTTCTTCTGTATGAATTAGATCCAGCACTTCCATGAGAAATCATCCAAAAATATAACACAATACTTGTGCTTGGCTATGGAGGTTGTCAAGAAAGGTCCATATACATCAAAGTGGATCCCTTCAAGGATTGCATGCCCCCTACTATCCCGATCATTGAAGGTGGATTTTGTGTACTTCCCTAGTGTACACCCTTTCCATGTATCTCACTACTCTAGTGCTCTGTTGGGAAGTCCTGTAGAAATCTCTTGCATGATCTTCAAAGCACCATTATGCAAATGACCAAGTATTCTATGTCATAATTTTCCGACATCTCGGCTCTGCACCTTCTCTACTTTTCTGCTCAATGTTGCACAATATTCCACATATAATTTCTAGAGTTTCTTCACTCAAACCCCAATTTTCTTCACTTGTGCCATGGCGATGTGTCTCAAGAAAGCCTTTCTTTTTCTAAATACCACATCGTAGCCACAAAATTCCATCACCATGACAAAAACTAGATTCTTCTTCAAACCTAGTACATGCATCACATCCTTGAGCCTAAGAGGGGAGTCAGACTCCCTCTCAAAAGTAACAATACCAATGATGATTTCACTATACCTTCCATCATCTCCCATATCGATGCGCATCTAGATATACTTCTCCTCTAAGTCATTGAAAAAGTCTTTTTTTACCGTCATGTGGAATGAGGCACGGCTATTGAGATACCACACACTACCTATCAATGTGCTTTCCATGCATGAAATTAGGGTAAAATCAAGATCAAATTTTGAGACAAGGTTTCACCCACTGCTCCTTCTGGAGTCTTCTTCGTAGCATATTGTCCTAGTTCATGACAGTAAAAGCACTTGGTTTTGGACAAGTCTTCCTTCTTGCCCCCTTGACTTGATTGAGCTTTGGATTGGGATTGCTTCCCTTTCCTTTTCCTTTTCCTTCCATCCAAGGCATAGTTCTCCTCATCATCACCCTTAGACAAGGTTTCATCTCTGGTTTTTTGCCTTATCTCCTCCTGTACCAAATTAGACCAAAGGAATTCCTAATTGGGTAGCTTCTCCCTCCCATTTGCCAAATCCTAGTAGTTGTGCCAGCTCTTGGGAAGACCTAGAAGTGTTAATCTTAGTAGATCACCCTCTTATACAGTAAGACCAACTTGACCAAGTTCATCACGACATTGTGTGAACCTGTTGAGGTAATTTTGAATTGTGTCACACTTCTGCATCTTGATATTCTAAATCTTGTCCTTCAGTGCCAACTTCCTTTGATCACAACTATTTTAGAAAAAATCTATAAAGGCCTGCTACATTGCATATGGAGTCCTTTTCCCATGGATATTTGCTACAATATGGTCTTGAACTCCCTCCAATATGGTCCTTCTCAACTTTTCTACACACTTCTTCCATTCTCCTAGATCTTGAGCATGGGATGTTGGAGGCTTCGAGATATCATTGTCTATGAATTCCTTTAGCCCATTATCTTCCAACATTGCCTCCATATGATCCTTCCAACCAACATAATTTAAGGTAACCTCAAGGGCATACCTGAGTCTCAGTCCATAGAAAGCCATCCTGCTGATATGAATAATTGATCCTACAAATTCGATCCACCGACAAAGAAAACTTTGAATTCTCTTCTCTATTGTAATTCCTGCTCTAATACCTTGTATAAAATTAATGTGTAGATTCAAAATTGGTCATGAAATTTACTAGATCACCAAACTTGAAGCTACTATACTCATCTACAGAAAGAAAATAATGATCAAGAAGACAAATCATTAACATGCATCAAGCTTCAACAAACATACATAGAGATTTATCTAGGAGAAAGCAATTTCTCAAAACCCCTTACTATATGTATTGCATTAATCAAAGAATAGAGAATAAATACAATACTTGCTCAAGCCTGAGAAACCTCTGCACTAGTATAATCTATATCACTACCTCACAGACTGACTCAAGCCAACACTTAGCCAATTTCTCAGCCTTCCAAGCTCCTATTTCCTTGTGTAGTTCCCTTGGGAATTAGGACCCTATTAATTAGGAAATTCACAAATTTGGAAACACTTAGCCAATTTCTTAGCCTTCCAAGCTCCTATTTCCTTGTGTAGTTCCCTTGGGAATTAGGCCCCTATTAATTAGGAAATTCACAAATTTGGATTGCACAATTCGTGTAGGCCCTTCTTTGACTACATGCACTAGTTGTAGAACTTCGAATAGTTTACAACTAATAGTACATTGCCCTTGAGCTCCAATCTCAACTGGGTAACTTGAATTCTCTGCGTGCATGAGTTAATTTAGGTTGATTGATCAATTTAACTAGACGATCATTCAATGTGAAAAAAGCTACACTAGTTCTACTAATAGTGAGAACTAGTTACACCGACAATAACTCAAATTAGCTGAAATAGATTGCTACAAATTAGAAATCAATCATGTAGATCTGAACTCAAGTGTCTCCAACTTGAATTTACTAAGTTAGTTGAGTGATAAGACCCATGTAACCTTAGTTAACTACCTCCAAGTATTTTACTAAAATTGAAATTCGAATTTCTCCTAATTTAATCAAGGCAAAATTAAATTAGGAATTTCTTGTTGCATTTTCAATAGCTTGGACATGAGTGGCCTAAGATGAGTTATAAGAAATTCTTAGGTGAACAGGGAACAATCTACTTTTAGTAGGTACAATTAGTCAAGTTGTTACGGCTGAAACATGCCAATGTCACATCAACTGCAGTACCCAAGGACTCGTTTGGGTTCCCAAGTCATGAAAAAATGTAAGGCTAATTGTGAGGGCATGAGTGCCAATGCATGCTAGGGAATTCTAGGGAAAAGCTAACATGTGCTCTAAGATGTGCTAATTTCTAAGGCATGCCAAGATGTGCAAGGGTGTGATAATGTGTGCCAGGGACTATCAATACAACAAAAGGGAGAAAAAAGTTAAACTACAAGGAAATGAACACATAATAGGGTTAATAAGGCATCAATTTACCTTTTCTAAGAGGGGCATGATAGGCACACCAACACTAGATTCCAATAGCTGCCAAGTGACAAATATTCCTTTGTTGATTCTCATCTATTTTCCAATAATTGATCTCAAATAAATTTAATATTAAACCATGACAAATCATACCAAGGCATCTCAAAGCATGCCAAACATGGTAATACTTTCCATGCACCAACACATGCCAAGTGCCAAACTATGTCAAGGATCTTATGCATGCTATGAAGTGGCAGGGCATGTAGAAGAGTGCTAAGGTGTGGTAGAGAGTGCCAATGCATGCTAATGAGTGTTAGGGAGTACTAGGACAACACAAGGGAGCACCAAGTCAAAATGCATGGAAGTGAATGAATATGAGGTTGTGTTAAGGAATGTCAATGAATGTTAATTGTCATGCCAAGGAGGGAGTGACAAGGTACGCTAATGATGCAGAGCAAACCCTGCAATACCCAGAATCTCAGTCTACCATGCATATAAAAATGCAATTCCAAATTCATCTCAACTCATTAGCCATTCCCAATCATACAAGAGGAAGATTAAAAATTTATCTTCAAAGATAACTATCACTTTATGGTTATGAACCCATTCTCATGTTTAAACTAGCAAATTAATACCACTGTTCGGACTCAGGATTGCAAATATGTGCGCCTTTACCTTTTTAACCTGCCAAACAGTGTGAAGACCCACGCATTCTATGATGACATCGGTTCATAATCATGCAAGAACCCGCCTTTGTTTGATGTGCATTCCATCTGTGATGTGTTTGTATGGAATCATGATTCCATTCCAGCAATTCCACTGTTTGCTACACAGCTTCTTACCCGCTCAACGATTTACAATTCTGAGCAATCAAACTTCCAAATTGATTTCTCCATTCTGTGTCATTCACTGACTGGCACTTTCAACATCGAATCAAGTTCACCGACATTAACATTGCACTGCCCAACGCATATCCAAACTTCCCTTTCCTATATCTGATCAACACACTATCAGACAATTTAAACTTACTTTCTCTGCGCCTTCATGAGACCATACAGCTCCATTTCTGCGGTCATATAAGAAGGTTAGCACTACAATATTTCACTCACAAAATCTATCAATTTCATTAGAGGCTTGTTCCTCTGTTTTGCTCTTTGGCGCTACACCACATGCATTCAATTATATATTTTCCCAACTAATATTAAGTTTCCAATGCCCACAAAACTCACCTTCGTTCTTGGATTAATTATACAAGTACCTATTCCATTCAATGCCTCAGGAGACCAGCCATGGCTTTTATATATGTTGATCGATACAAGGACGACTTGCCTTGCATTCTCCAATGACAAACTTTCTTGTCATTCCGCTTTTCAAACATTTAGACGTTCTCACTGTGGAGTCAACCTCATCTCTACAGCTGATTAAGTTTGCTCAGCACTCTCTTCCGCATTCTGTTCAATCGACTACTCTCCGACATTTCAAAAATCGACTTTTAAACCTTCACTCTGCACCTCCGACATTTATCGGTTATTGTTCCATAGACAGAAAACAAATCCTACGCCCTTTTTGCATTCCATCTTGTTCAATGTTGTAATTCGACTTGAAAACCTTCTCACATTTCTACAATTGAATCATCGACCTTCCATTCATGATTGATGCTTCGAATTTCCATTTAAACTTATGGAAATCGCTGTGGGTATTACATTTCAATTGTGCACTGTCTACAAATCTTCAGAAGTCGAGATTATTTAAACAATATCAATTTTCCCTGCAAAGTTTTGTCTACTACAATTAATAACATCGATGATTTCAACTTATGTGCAGAGTCACATCACAAATATTATTAAAACCAACATATTCATACAAATCGAATTCAGTTTTCACAGGATTGTGTCTTGTGGCTTCAAGCGCTAAATCAATAGCGATTACTGCAATTGATTATACTCAATAGAACTGGTTCAACATAAAACTACAACCTCAAATGTATTAGAATACCACCATTCACGCAAAGATTTAACACCATTTACATTCAATGATTATGGATTGCAGTTTTCACACAAATCGATGTGGATTCAAGCATATCGAATCAGTTCTTCATATATTGAACACATAAATTCAATAATGGCATAAACTTCAGAACATCAAACATTGTATTAATACATACACTACTTACATAAAATCTCCTTCCTTGGCCTGATTTCCAATCGGTGGCCCTTTACAATTGCCCAAAGGCTTCCAAGTAGAACCCCTGCGCTCTACTCACACTCTCACTCTCTCTTCAACTATTCCAGTGTGTTCTCCTCACAAAAACCACTCATATATATGAATTTAATTCACTCCAAAAATCTCTCCACCTAATCCTCAACTAAATCTACATTTTAGGTGTGGACTCAACAAAGTCCCGTACATAGAATACCTACTCCCTAATTTTCTACCTAATTCTATTTTCTCTCATATCCTTTTAATTAATAAAAGAATATTTACAAAATCCTCACTTTTATAATTTATCTCCTATTTTATTTAAAAATAACAAATTAATTAATAAAACAATTAAAATGTCACACCCCCCTTTATTACACATTGAAAAAATGAAAATTGGCCTTGATGCTCCTGCATCAGCTAAGCACTGGTAAGGCATGCTACAAAATATCAGGGCATGCCAAGAAGTGCCAAAGTGTGTTAGGGAGTTCCAAGGTGTGCTGACATGTGCAAAATAGTGCCAAGGAATTCCAAGACATGCCAAGTGCTAAGGCATCCTAGGATGTGTAGAGTGTCGGGACATGCCAATATGTGTGAAGGAGTGTGAAGGCAACAAAAGGAAGAACCAAGCTAAAATGCAAGGAAATGAACACATAAGAGGGTTAATAAGTGAAGACTTTATATTTTCAAAAGGGGCATGCTAGACACACTAATAATAGGTTCCAATACATGCCAACTACCAATGTATGCCAAGGGCTAATATATGTCAATACATGCCAAGGTGTTCTAGGGAATGCTAGGGACTACAGGGCATGCCGACACATGGTAGGAGAGTGCTATGTTGTGTTACGACATGCCAACATGTGCTTGGGCATCCTAGTCCTGGCAGGTTGTTCTAGGTGCAAAAATTTTCCAAGATGTGCGAGGTGCCAGGGAATGCTGGTGTGTGCCAAAGCATGTTAAGGTGTGCGAGGATTGTTGATGAGTGTTAGGTCTCTCTCATTAATAGAACTAAGAGAACTTGATTATGTATTAAATAATGTAGTTACTACACACACTAGAGGAACTTTATCTAAAGGGAATTTACGAGATAATAAACCTAATAGAGATGAATCATGTGTTGACTCATAGGAAAACTATATTCTCATTACTTGAGGAAAAGGATACACACTAATTACTTCTTAACAAATTGACTAAACCGAGCCACTATGGCCTTGGCCACATAATGAGAAGGACTCCACAAAAATTCTCTTAAATCATTATCTTCTGAAGAAAAATATAGTAACGAGCACATAGCATCATCAAAAACTCATTGGAATGATCAATGATGACAAACATTTTTTGATCGTCAGAAAAAGTAACCAAAAATAGCATTGGTGTGGGTCAATAAAATATTGTCACTAGAAGTGTAACCAAAAAGAGAATTAGTTATGGTCCTTTAACGATCCTCACCAAAAGTTTCATTGAAAATGGATTTGATGACAAACCTTAAAAGACCATCACTATATACACTTACAACAACACTTTTTATGCACCGTCTATCAGTTATGGAACTTAAAGGTATGTCATGCGCATGACCCTCAGCAATGACCTTTTTTGTTTTAGTGGGTACTTTTGAAATGTATTGCAAATTGTCTCACTATGATAGGCCACTCGATGCCCGTGTTGGGTAAGGATTGCACCAATAACATAGTCCAAGGCACATGTCTTGGTTTAAAATGGTTGTTGTAGGTTTGGTAGTGTAAGTATAGGTGTAGAGTAGACGCACCACTTCAACCCAATTAATGACTTCTATTCAGACTCAAACCACGGAAATTTTTCTTTCATCGCACACTTAGTAATTTGACTCAAAGGCCAAGTGATATGAGAGAATACCAACGCGAACTTGTGATAAAAATTTGCAAGGCCCAAAAATATGTAAAGCTACGTTAGAGTGGTCCAGCCTGACCAATCCTGAATGACTTGGATCCTGGTTCGGTCCACATGCACACCAAGCTCATCTATGATGTACCACAAGTATTCGACCCGGCTCATGTCAAATGTGAATTTCTCCAAGCTGGAACACAATTTGTCTTGTCAAAGGTTTTGAAGGACCTATTGAATGTGTTGCAAGTGTTCTTCCCAACTCTTCCTGAAGATGAGGATGACGTCTAGAGAAACCACTATGAATGAATTGGTGAAGGGCCACAAGGTGTCATCCATTAGCCTCATAAAAGTAACGGGGGCATTTATCAACTCAACGAGGATAACCAACCATTCAAAAAGGACTTCCTTCGATTTAAAGGCAATCTTCCATACATCTGTGTGCCCTATTGCAACTTTGTGATAACCAGACTTAAGATCAATCATGCTGAAATAATTACCCCCCTTGATTTGGTCTAGTAGGTCATCAATCCATGGGATTTGATACCTGTTGCTGACAGTGATTTTCTTTAAAGCCCGATAATCAATGTAGAGCCTCTAGGTTACGTCCTTCTTTTGTAACAATACAACTAGGCTCCCACAAGGTGAGGAACTTGGTCAAATGTGCCCTTTTTGCAGCAACTTCTGGATTTTCCACTTGATATCTTCATTCTCGATAATGGAGTGAGGGTATATTGGCCCGCTGGGTAGAGGTGCTTTAGGAGTCAAATCAACTGAATGCTTGACCTAAAAATGAAAGGGTATCCCTGTGGAAGAGGAGAATATGTCCATGTATTCTTCCACGACGACATCCAGCTACTTTTGCTTCTTGGAGGAACCCTTCCAGGGGGTCGTGGATGTGGCTACAAACTTCTGATTACTTTGAGAGTGAATAAGAAAGAAAACAAAATTTCTAGTTTGGGAGATGACCTTCCTACATTACTTAGCAGAGATAAAAAAGATGGCGGTAAGTGCGACCACCTCTAGTATCCTATATAACTTATTACCTAAAGAAATAATAATAGAGATAGGTCTAGACTCATATACATCATGCCACTTATCTAAGTATGGTTGTCCTAATAATACATCAAAAAATTCAATAGGAGCAACATCACACATTACCTCATCCGTGAAGGGCATGATGTTGTAGGGAAGGTGACATTGCTAGCTGACGCATAGATCTCTTCCTTCGTGAAGCCACATAATGGTGTATGGCTACGGATGCGTTGTATTCAGTAGGCCCAACTGCTTCACGACCTCTACTTAAATGAGGTTCTTTTGGCTACTGCTGTCGACAATGAACTACATCGAAGAACTCTTCACCCACATTTGTAAGGGGAGTAGCCGCTCCCCCTCTTCTGGATCTTTGGGCTCAATATTTTGGATCTTGGTGGTGGTCATAGTGTCATTGGGCTCTATGTCAATGATTTGCTTCCCTTTTTTGTTCCCCTTGTCTAGTTCTGACTTAGATTCATAGCATGTGTTAGAGTCAGAAGCCTTCAACTTAACCACCAGCGACTGCTTGGCCCGACACTCACTTGTGTTGTGAGTGGATCTCTTATTGAAATCACACCACTTTCCCGTGTCCTTCTTTATCTTCATGGTGTTTTTATTTTCTTGCAACTTTGGCAGGTTATCTTAGGTCTCCTCGCCTTGGATTTCCCTTTACTCTGTAGTTGTGAGCACCTTTCCCTTTCTTCGGATTCACAGATCCAAAGCTTCACTTTTTCTATATGAGCTTCTGCTCGATCTTGAAATCGTGTCGGTATGCCTTGCTAAGTGAGGAGATGTCTAGGAAATCGATCTCATCCTGGATGTACCTATGTAGGTATCTGCAATACTTGAGTATGAAATGTTTCTCAGAATCCTTGATACCCAACTTCCTGCGACGGGTATGAAAATAATTGGTAAACTCTAACACATCTTGGTCCCCTCCCTGTCACAGTGTGGTCCACTTTATGTACTTGTCCTCATAGCTCTCAAAAGGGTATTACTGCTTCTTTATGGCATCCTAGAATGAATATCAAGTGGTTTTTCCCAAAAATAGTGAGGGCGTGCTTTCATCCTTTTGCTCGCAGTAGGTTTCCCTCTAGTCCTTGACATGGTGGGTGGCCTTGAGAAGAGAAAAAGTAATCTTTTCTTGGTTGGAAAATCATGAACAAAAAAATATCCTTCTAGCATATTTAACCATGTATCTATGGCGTCCAGATCTATCTAAACCACAAATATGGAAATGTCAATGTTAACTTGTACCTTAAAGGATGTGGCGCTTCCAGAGTAGTTGCTGGAAGTATGTGTGTCACCCCTCGATAGCCACTAAAGGATCTGGGAAAAGTTGTCCATCATTGCATTCCTTTGCCGCTCAAGGGCTTCTTCAAGAAATATTTTGATAGGATCCCCTGCCCCCTCATCTTTATTTTCTTCTTCCACGGGAGGCCGTCAGGATTTGTGAGGCTAGTCTTGCAAACATTTGACCAATTCAAGCCATGACTCCTTATATCCTGACCTCATTGGGAAAATGCAGAGAAAAAGAGAGAAAGAGAAAACTACTATGCTACCACTAATCCAAATTTAGATAGGAATGCAAAAAATTATAGATATAACCATAAACACAAAGATGTAATATAAATAATACTTCATTTCATTAATATAAAATATTGAAATATGCTTACAAACAAAATGGAAATAAGACTAGCTCAGGCGATGGTAGCTTATCTCTGAGAAGTCATGTGGCGGTTACATGCTTGTGAACTATGTTACAATGATGCTTGAAGCCTTATTTATTATTGAGAAACAATGGAAAACCCTAAACATACAAAACCCTAACCCTAGGAGATGAAGCGCCAAAACTGTGGGCCTCATTTGGGTAAATTGATACATTAACTTCCCGAGGTTGTAACTTTGGCATACGATTTTCATTTGACGTGTACAATACCTCGTTAGCAATATCAATCTAAGGACTACAACTTATGAGTGACCAATATAGCTCCATGATGCATGTTGGCCCTGTGGTACCAAAAAGCGTCATTTACTGCCTCAAAATGACTCCGGAAGTTCAGGACCTGAAAAACTGCCAAAAATAGTAAATTATGCTACAGTTAAGGAAACTGAAAAAATGAAAGAGATAGTGGAGGGGGTCCAAGTGGAATAGGCTAGTGGCCACCAACATCTTCCTGGATCATTTTTCCCCCCTTAGGAAGCAATGGTCCACATTGTGTTGAGTGCCTCCATGAGATGGGGAAACTTCCATTGAACTTGGCCCCTAGTGAGCCACTTGCCTTGGTGTAGGAGTTGTCCAACTTGGACAGCCTGATATAGTTCGATCTTCTGTTGGTAAGTGTTCTTGACTTGTGTGTCCATAATCCGATATGTTGTGGCCTGTTCCATGTAGTATGGGTTTAATTCTATTGTTTTGAGCTATTCTACAATGTCTGACATGTCGAAAAATGGTGGGAAGTATGGTCATAGGTGGTCCACATTGAACACTGACTACAAGCCAAGGAATGGGAGAATGTTGAGCTAAAACAAATTGTCTCCCACAACCTTGGTAATGGTGTAAGGACCATATCAGAGTGGTCTAACCTTCTCATGGGCTTCGGTAAGGTGTTATTTCTACAAATGTAACCGTACTTTGTCACCCACCTGAAACCTGTGCGGCATTCGACGTTGATCATGCCGCTACTCGTATTGGCATTTGAATTTTTGTTAAAATTCGCAACTAGGTAAAAACTCCATGTGGGTCACCTTATTCGTGGCTAATAATATTTTTCCTAGATTCCTCTAATTGACAGGTGTAGGATTGATCTAAAGATCATCTGACTCCGATAAGTATTTATGGAGATATGAATTTATTTTGGTTATGGAATAATTATCAAGCCGACCAACAACTCATGTAGTCTCAGAAGTGCAACAGACACATCTATTCATCATCAACATTTGTATATAAATACAGGAGGTATTTTCCTATATAAATACAAAGGTCTGTTAGAGTGGTTGAGGCTAGCCAATACCAAATGATTTGGATATTGGTCTGGTCCACATGAATCCCACATTCATATATGATGTACCCTAAGTATTGGACTTGGCTCATGCCAAAGGTCCATTTCTCCAAGTTGGCATATATTTTTTGTTGCCGAAGTGTTTGAAGGACTTGTCAAATGTGTTGCAAGTGTTCTTCCCAAATCTTGTTGAAGATGAAGATGTTGCCTAGATAAAGCACCATGAATGAGTTGGTGAAGGGCCATAAGATGTCATCCATTAGCCTCATAAAACTAGTGGAGGAATTTTTCAACCCGAAGGGCATAACAAACCACTCAGAAATGCCTTCCTTGGATTTAAAGGCAGTTTTCCATACATCTGTGGGCTCTATTGGATCCTGGTGACAACCAGACTTCAGATCAATCTTGCTCAAATACTTTTCCCCCTTGAGTTGGTCCAGCAGGTCATCAATTCGTGGGACTGGATACCTGTTCCTGATAATGATTTTGTTTAATTCCCGATAATCAATGTAGAGCCTCCAGGTTTCATCCTTCGTTTATACCAGTACAATCGAGCTCCCACAAGGCAAGGAACTTCGTTGTATGTGCCCTTTTTGTAGAAACTCCTGTATTTTCCACTTGATTTCTTCATACTCTAGAATGGAGCAGTGGTATATCGGCTCGTTGGGTAGAGGTGCTTTGGGAATTAGATCGATTGAGTGCTTGATATGACAATGCAAAGGTAACCCTATGGGTGACGAGAAAATGTCCTTGTATTCTTCCACGATGACATCCACCTTCTTCTGTTGCTTGGAGGAACCCTTCCCGGGGGTCATAGACATGGCTACAACCTTCCCTATACATTGTGAGCGAATAAAAAAAAGAACAAATTTCCCAGTTTCAGAGATGACCTTACTGTATTTCTTAGCAGAGACCAAAGAGATGGAGGTAGGTGGGGCCACCTCTGGTATCCTATATAAATTAGTACCCAAATAAATAATAACAGAGTGAATTTCAGAATCATATACAACATGTCACACCCATAAGTATGGCTTTCCTAGTAATGCATCACAAACTTCAAGAGGAGAAACATCACACAGTACCTCATTCAAGAAGGGATTGATGTTTTAGGGAAGGTGACACTGTTGGCCGATGCAAAGATCTCGTCCTTGGTGAAGGCACCTGATGGTCTATGGCTGTGGATGTGGTGTAGTTGGTAGTCCCAACCGCTTTAAGACCTCTACTGAAATGAGGTTCTTTTGGCTCCTGCTGTCGACAATGAACTACATCGGAGAACTCTTCACCCACATCTCTGAATGGAATAGGCTCAATATTCTTAATCTTGGTGGTGGCCACAGTGGCACTGGACTTCATGTCAATGATTTGCTTCCCTTTTTCATTCCCCTTGTGAGGTTCTAACTCACAGTCAGAACATGCATTGGAATTAGAAGCCTTCATCTCGGCCACTAGTGACTGCTTAGCCTGACACTCACTTGTATTGTGAGTGGAGCTCTTATGGAACTCACACCAATTTCCTATGTCCTTCTTTGTCTTCGTGGTGTTTTTCTTTGCTTACGACTTTGATGGGTTATCCTAGGTCACCTTGCCTTGGATTTTCCCTTTGCTCTTGTTAAATTGGAAATTAGGGACAAACTCCATGTGGGTCAACTTATTTATGGCAGCTGATATTTTTATTGGATCCCTGTCACCGAGAGGTGTAGGATTGATCTAAATATCATTTGATTATGATAAGTATTTATGAATTTATGAATTTATTTGTATTATAAGACTAATTATCAAGTCGGCTAGCATCTTATGTAGGCTCGGAAGACCAATAGTCATGTCCATTCATCATCTATGTTTTTAGTATAAATAAGAGAAGACTTGAAGTCATTTGATAGAAACATCCTTGAAGTGAACTCCTCCTCTCCACGTCTTGGGTTTTTGGAGAAGGAGAAGACACAAAAAGAGAATGTGTTGGATGCCCTACCTGCAGATGTAGTTGTAATAGAAAGAGCCGCAATCCATATGCTATATTGAAGGAAATCTATACGCTGTGTTGGTGACCATATCCACGCAGGCATATGAGGATTCCACGCAACAGAAAAGGATGAATATCCACACAGCAGATGGTGACCATATCCATGCAGGCATACAAGGATTCCACATAGTAGCAAAGGATGAATATCCACACGGCAGATGATGACCATATCCACGCATGTATATGAGGATTCCATGTAGCAGCAAAGAATGAATATCCACATAGTCGTGAAGGCCTATCACGCAAATCATGGAGTCACATAAATGCAACCAATGGAAGAAGGCTCAATGCTATCAGCATGAGGAGACATATACGCTGTCAACATGAGGAGACATATACGCAGCACAAGGAGACAATACACAGTCAGCATGAGGAGACATATACGCTATCAGCGTGAGGAGACATATACGCAGAACAAGGAGACATATACACTGGTCAATGGAAACTCCTACAACACAGACATCATAGCATAGGAGGAGACCTGTTCTTGCTGTCAAAAGGAGACACAGAACTTCGCATATTTTGGACTCATGTATAGGCTACAAAGAGAGGAATAGAACTCGGGTTTCATCTCTGAAATTTCATGAGAATATGGGTGCAAAGATCCGCTAACAAGAAGGGACAATACCTCTAAGATCTTCCCATGTTAGGGCAAGCCGCAGTAAGGTTTGACTGCACCTGGTTGTTTTAAGTGCAGTCACAACCTTGATACATGAAGCAGCAAATGAAACCCTGTATGATGTCACCGCTGTAAGTTAAAAGTCTCAGCATATCTAAGATCTGAAGGTGATATTATTAGTATGAAGAAAGCAAAAAAGGGGTGTGTGTGATCAGGGCATATATAACACAGTCATATGCAACAACATGATGTATGACATAATACATGGAGAATGGGCAGCAACATGATGTATGAGATAATGAGCATGGGCAGCATAATGATACATGGAGCATGGACAACATCATGATGAATGTAATCATAAGCATGGGAAGCTTGATGATGAATGAGACCATGGTAGATGCATCATGATGAGCAGCATGAAGATGAGAGCAACTCAGTCATCTAGGTCCAGTACCATGATAGGGCAGCATGGTGCTACATGGTAAGGTGTGGAAAATGGACGAGATGCAACACTACAATAGGTGAAGGAGTCACCTTGGAGAATCAGCTGAAGCAAAATGTCTTCAACTGATCTCATCATTATATGAAATGATCTATGCTAGATCTAGATAAGTCAAAGTGTTGACTTCTATTGTAAATGTACTATCTCTCTCTCTCTGTTGAACTTTGAAGAACATAAAAGAAGAATTGATCAAGGGTTTCCCCACACATTGTGTGGTTTGTCCCCGGCGAGCGCCACATCTTGTGTCCTCTTGTCTTGGCTTGTCATCTACGATTTATATTTATGTTCTATCTGTAGTTTACTTTATGCTAATGTGATTGCTAATATGGAAAGGAAATTAAATAAATTGCTCTAGCATAGAACATACCCAAAACTTAACATGGTATCAGAGCTGATGTGAAGACAATGCCTAAGCAAGAGTGAAGGAGCAATCACTGAAGACAGTTGGGACAAGACAAAAGGATCATTGGGTTCCTCTAATTCACCTAGGGTGAAGCTAAAGTAGAGAATATTATCAGAATGGCACAACAGAAGTTTCTGATGTCACTTCATTCAGATGTTCGGATACAAGGTGGAAGGAAAGGAAAATGCCTTGAAATAAGGTCAGCCATTATGCAAAGGAGTGTCCAAAGGACAGGGACACATCTCTTGATGAAGATAATAATCATTCTAGGGACATCTTCAATAATCATAGGAATGACAAGTAATGCAAGTCATCAAGAAAATGGTCGACTCTTCAAAGAAAGCAAGGAACCCTAGAATCTGTTTTATGTACCTAATCGCAAGAAGAACCTGCTGTCCATTTCATAAATGGAAGACAAAGGTTTCAGGGTGGCACTCATCAATGGAAAGGTATGTGTTTGAAATAGAATTTTCAAATGCTTTTGAGTTCAGGGTTGTATCAAATTGCAGGAAGTCCACTGGGGACCATGTCCATTGTCACGTAGCACCAGAGGTCTATGAGTTAGATGGTGACAAGGATGCCTGAATTCAAAAGGATCATGAAAGTACATGTCTGAGATGTACCAAAGGAAAATATTACAAAGGCACCATTCTCCTCATGTAGCAGGTCCACAGGTGTGGAACAACCCGAGGAGTTTGAGATTGATAATCAGGAATCTCACATATGTAGCTGGAAGAAAGCCCTCTATGGATTGAAGCTAAACAACCCAGGCATAGTATGAGAGGATCAATAATTGTCTGATAAAGATGAGATTCAAGAGGAGTGAAACAAATCAAACCATCTGAAGGCTATGGATGATAGACCTCTCATACGAGCACCTTATGAGGGTGACCTATGCAGACCCTCTCACCTACAAAAGAAAGAGGGAGTTGGATTCCGGATGAAAAATGATAAATTGCAAGCCTGTGACTACCTTGAGGAAGTTATATAGTAATAATGTCGGACCGACTTAAGAAAGTTCTTGGTGAACTTCTGTCCGGACATATGTTTTGCAGTTAGCACGGGGGGCTCATATTTGGTTGAGCCTCACTAGAGTGGTGCCTAGAATCTTCTGAGATGTCTTCAGGGCACAATCACTCATGGATTGAGATACACTACCAGAAATATAAGACTGCATGATTATTTTTATGCTGATTGGGCAGATAGTGTGGAGGATCATTGGAGCAATTCTTAGTACTGTTTCTCTTTGGATTCTGCTTCAATATGGATGAGCAGGAAGCAGAAGTCGGTTGTTGTAAGCACCACCGAGATAGGATACATATCTACAAGTATGATCTCGTATGAAGTTGCCTGGTCGGGGAAGCTCTTCAATGATTTGTTTGTACACATGATGAATACCACTGTAATTCTCTGTAACAACTAGAGGTGTCATTAAATTATTGAAGAATCCCATATCCGACGATTGCTCCAGTAGATAGACAACAGATACTACCTTATCTGGGATATGGCAAGTCGATGAGAAAGTTGGCTCCATCACATTGAGACTGATGTGTAGGTCACTGACATTTTGACAAAGCCTCTGTGGAAAGATAAAATTTGTGATTTTTCCAAGCGACTTGGAGTCGTCAAGAGACCCTTGTACAAGGGTCGTGTATGTTGCATACATGGAGCTGGGGGCTTGCGGTTCTTACTGGAGCATCATATGACCACAGGGTGACTCAGCCTCCCCTGGTGGTGCACACTGGGACAGGATGATTCACTCTCCTATGGAAAAGATGATTCACTCTCTTGTGGATAAGATGATTCGCTCTCTTGTGGGACAAGATGATTCACTCTCCTGTGTAGCAGGATGATTAGTTCTCCTATGAGGTCTGGATGATATGTTCTCCATGACAAATTGTAGCAGGATGATTAGTTCTCCTATGAGGACGGGATTGATTAAGTTCTCCTGTCAAGGCATCCTACCCATGCAGTCTGAGACTCATGGGAAGTGCCTCTCATCTGATCAATGAGCAGGGAAATGAGGATAGGGACCATAGTAGTACCGATGGACGCATTGTCGTATCTACCATATTCCCTATGCTAGGATGACCTTCATTGATCTGGGATCAATGGACTGGTCTGGGACCAGTGGTAGGAGTTGTACCCCCTATGACACTAACTTCAGGTCGGTTGAGACTGGTCTGGGACCAGTGTACATACTCTGAGACTAACTCCGTGTCAATACAAGACTGGTCTGGGACCAGTGAGAGTGGTACATACTATGACACTATCTTTGAGTTTGTTGAGACTGGTCTGGGACCAGTGGTACACTCTCTGAGCCTGCGATACTGGTCTGGGACGAGTGGTACCCACTATGACACTGAATTTGGGTCAGTTGAGGCTGGTCTATGACCAGTGGTATGCACTCTGAGACTGACTTCGAGTGAATGGAGAATGGTTTGAGACATTCTCGATCAATTCTTCTTCTTCTTCATAGTTCAGTAGAGATAAGCTAAGCAAAGCAGAGTAGAGCCAACAGAGCTGAGTTGAGCAGAGCATAGCCAACAGAGTTGAGCAGAGCAGAGCCAGTAGAGTTGAGTAGAGTAGAGCAAAGCCAACAGAGTTGAGCAGAGTAGAGCAGAGCCAACAAAATTGAGTAGAGCTGAGCAGAGCTGGGAAGAGCAATGCAGGGCACTGATGGTAGAGATAGTACAGTGAGACATATAGATCAGCGGATGGAGTTCTCCCTAGTTGAGAGGGAGTGTTAAATTGGAAACTAGGGCCAAACTCCATGTGGGTTACCTTATTTATGGCAGTTGATACTTTTATTGGATCTCTCTCGTCGAGAGGTGTAGGATTGATCTAAAGATCATCTAATTTCGATAAGTATTTATGAAGTTATGAATTTATTTGTATTATAAGACTAATTATCAAGTTGGCTAGCATCTTATGTAGGCTCAAAAGACCAATAGTCATGTCCATTCATCACCTATGTTCTTAGTATAAATAAGAGAAGACTTGAAGTCATTTGATAGACACATTATTCATGTGAACTCCTCCTCTCCACATCTTGGGTTTTTGGAGAAGGAGAAGACAGAAAAAGAGAATAAATTAGATGCCCTAGCTGTAAATGTAGATGTAATAGAAAGAGCCGCAGTCCATACGTTTTAATGAAGGCAATCTATATGCTGTGATGGTGACCATATCCACATAGGCATATGAGGATTCCACACAGCAACAAAGGATGAATATCCACACAGCAGATGGTGACCATATCCACACAGGCATATGAGGATTCCACGTAGTAGAAGAGGATGAATATCCACATGGTAGATGGTGACCATATCCATGCAGGTATATGAGGATTCCACACAGCAACAAAGAATGAATATCTACGCAGTCATGAAGACCTATCACGCAGATCATGGAGTCACATAAACGCAGCCAATGGAAGAAGTCTCAACGCTGTCAGCATGAGGAGACATATACGCAGCACAAGGAGACAATACACAATCAACATGAGGAGACATATACATTGTCAGCATGAGGAGACATATACGCAGCACAAGGAGACAATACGCAGTCAGCATGAGGAGACGTATACACTATCAGCATGAGGAGACATATACACAGAACAAGGAGACATATACGTTGGTCAATGGAAACTCCTACAACGTAGACATCATAACACAACAAGGAGACTTGTTCTCATTGTCAAAATGAGACACAAAACTTCACATATTTTGGACTCATGTATATGCTACAAAGAGAGGAACAAAACTCGGGTTTCATCTCTGAAATTTCATGAGAATATGGGTGCAAAGATCCGCTACGAGGAAGGGAAAATACCTCTGAGATCCTCCCATGTTAGGGCAAGTCGTAGTAAGGTTTGACTACACCTGGTTTGGGTTTTAAGTGCAGTCACAACCTCGATACATGAAGTAGCAAATGAAACCTTGTCTGATGTCACCGCTGTAAGTTAAAAGTCTCAGCATATCTAAGATCTGAAGGTGATATTCTTAGTATGAAGAAAGCAGAAAAGGGGTGCTTGTGATCTAGGCATATATAACGCAGTCATAGGTAGCAACATGATGTATGACATAATACATGGAGCATGGGCAGCAGCATGATGTGTGAGATAATGAGCATGGGCAGCACAATGATACATGGAGCATGGACAACATCATGATGAATGTAATCATAAGCATGGGCAGCTTGATGATGAATGAGACCATGGAAGATGCAGCATGATGAGCAGCATGAAGATGAGAGCAACTCAATCATTTAGGTCTAGCACTGTGATAGGGCAGCATGGTGCTACATGGTAAGGTGCGGAAAATGGATGAGATGCAGCACTATGATAGGTGAAGGAGTCACCTTGAAGAATCAGTTGAAACAAAATGTCTTCAACTGATCTCATCATTATACGGAATGATCTATGCTAGATCTAGATAAGTCAAAGTATTGACTTCTATTGTAAATGTACTATCTCTCTCTCTATCTTTCTCTGTTTAACATTGAAGAACATAAAATAAGAATTGATCAAAGGTTTCCCACACATTGTGGGGTTTGTCCCTGGCTAGCGCCACATCTTGTGTCCTCTTATCTTGGCTTATCTTGTATGATTTATATTTATGTTCTATTTACAATTTACTTTATGTTGATGTGATTGCTAATATGGAAAAGAAATTAACTAAATTGCTCTAGCATAGAACATACCCAAAACTTAACAGCTCTGCAGTTTGGGGACATTTTTCCTTTTCTTTAGATTCACAGATCCAAAGTCTCACTTTTTATGTTTGAGATTTTGCTCAATATTGACAGTGTATTAGTACATCATGCCAAGTGAAGAGATGTCTAGGAACTCCATCTCATCCTGGATGTACCTATGTAGGCAGCCATGGTACTTGAGTACCAAATGTTTCTCACAATACTTGATACCCAACTTCACTTGAAGGGTATGAAAAACATTAGTAAACTCCAACACGTCTTGGTCCCTTCTTTGTCGTAGTGTGGTCCACTTTATGTATTTATCCTCATAGCTCTTGACAGGGTAGTACCACTCCTTGATGGCATCTGGAACGAATCACAAGTGGGTGCGGCTGAAAATAGTGAGGGATTACATTCATCCTTTTTATCGTAGTAGGTTTCCCACCAGTCCTTGACATTGGGGCGGCTTTAAGAAGAGAAAAATTAATCTTTTCCCGGCTAGAGAAATCATGAATAGGAAAATATCCTTCTAGCATATTTCATCATTTATCTACGGTGTACACATCTATCTAGCCCTCAAATATGGGAATATCAAAGTTAACTTATACCTTAAAGGGTGAGGCACTTCCAAAGTAGCAACTGGAAGTAGATGTGTCGCCCCTGGGTAGCCGTTGAAGGGTTTGGGCAAAATTGTCCATTATCACATTCCTTTGTCACTCGAGGTCTTCTTCAGGCAATATTTTGATAGGATCTCCTACCACCTCATCTTTCTTTTCTTCCGCAATGGGAGGTCGTCAAGATGTTTTAGGCTAGTCTTGCAAAGGTTTGACCAGTTCAAGCCCTAACTCCTTATATCCCAACCTCATTGAGGACATGCAAAGAAAAACAGATAAAGAATAGACCACTCTCATACCATTGATCCAAATTTAAATAGTAATGCAACAAATTATAGATATAACCATAAATACAAAGATGCAGCAGAAATAACACTTCATTTCGTTAATATCAAATATTGAAACATGCTTACAAACAGAATGGAAATAACAGTAGGTCGGACGATGGTAGCTTACCTTTGAGAAGGGATGTGGTAGCTACATGCCTCTGAAATGTGTTACAGTGAGTCTTAGAGGCCTATTTATTATTTAGAAACAATTGAAAACCATAAACATAAAAAAACCTAACCCTAGGAGATGAAGCACCAAAACTATGCGCCATGTTTAGGTAAATTGATACATCAACTTTTTGGGGTCATAACTTTGGCATACGATCTTTGTTTGATGGCCACAATACCTTGTTAGAAATATCTATCTGAGGAATACAACCTATGAGTTGCCATTATAGGTTGGGGTCACATGATGGCCCTAGTTTTCTTAAAAACGTCGTTTAGGGCCTCAAAACGGCTCTAGAAGTTTAGGACCCAAAAAACTGCCAAAACTAGTAAACTATGCTACAATTAAGGAAACTGAAAAAATGAAAGAGATAGTGGCTGAAGTCCAAGTGGAATAGGTGGGTGGCGATCAACATCCACTTGGATCATCCACACCCAACAATATCCCACTTGGAGACTGATTATAACAACTCCACTACTGCTTCATTTAATGGACCATGACTCCACTATGGATCTAGTTGTTTCTCATCTTCATCATCATACTTGAAAACCAACTAAAAATGTGTAAAATATAATTTTCTCCCTAGTTACAACTTTTGTTAATATTTATGTGACATTCTGGCTAGTGTGTATTTTTTCCAACTTCAACTGTCCATCTTCCAACACTTGTCATATGAAATAGTACTTGAGTTGTATATGTTTAGTCCTGGAATGAAATGTTGGGTTCTTTACAAGATGAATGGCACTCTGGTTGTCACTATATACCTTACTCATCTCTTGCTTCTTACCCAATTCATCCATAAACCTTTGTAAGAAAATCATTTCTTTACTAGCCTTTGTAGCAGCAACATACTCTACTTCCATTGTTGAAAATGCAACAACACTTTGCATTTTTGAAACCCAACTGATAGTTGTTCCACCTACAGTAAACACATACCTTGTGCTACTCCTCCTATTATCTCTATCACCTGCCATATTTTCATGAACATATCCCTGTAAAGAAATGTTTAAACCACCAAAGCATAATGCTTTATTTTTGGTACCTCTTAAATACCTAAGAATACACTTCGTTTCCATTCAATGTTATTTCCCTGGATTGTTCATTTACTTGCTTACAACTCCCACTACATGTGCAATATTAGGCCTTGTGCAAACCATTGCATACATTAAGCTTCCAACTGTTGATGCATATGGAACTTTAGACATTTAATCCATATCTTCCTGAGTATTGGGACACATCTCCTTACTTAGCTTGAAATGGATAGCCAAAGGTGTACTAATTGGGTTTTCATTTTGCATATTAAATATTTGCAACACCTTTTCCATCTACTCACTTGGATACAATGTTAATTTGTGATTTTCCTGTCTCTAGTTATTATCATACCAAGGATTTGTTTTGTAGCAACCAAGTCCTTCATTGCAAATGAATTTGCCAATTTTTCTTTGAAAAAATTTATTTCTTACATGTTAGATGCTGCAAAAAAAATTTCATCTACATATAATAAAAATATAATATAGTTGCCATGATTTTTCCTTTTGAGATAAACACAATGATCAGAGTGACATCTAGTATAACCTTGTTCATACATAAACCTGTCAAATTTTAGATACCACTGCCTTAGAGCCTGTTTTAGACCATACAATCTCTTCGTGAACCTGCACAATAGTTTCTCATTCCCTTTGACCTCATACCCTTGTGGAGGTTACATACATATCTCTTCCTCCAAATCCCCATGAAGAAAGGTTGTGTCTACATCCAACTACTCAAGAGGAAAAAATTTTGTTGCTACTATACTTAAAATAGTTTTGATTGAATTCATTTTTAAAATATGAGAAAATATTTAATCAAAGTCTATACCTTTCTTATGTTCAAACCCCTTCACCACAAGTCTAGCTTTACATCTTTTTCTACCTCTGTCTTATTCCTTCAACCTGTAAAACCATTTATTTTACAATGTTTTTTTACCTACAGGTAACCTGCCTAAGTCCCAATTATGGTTATGTACCAAGCTATCCATCTCTTCTTTCATGGCTAGCTTCCACTTCTTCTTGGTTTCTACCTGCATTTGTTCTTCATAACATTCTGTTTCACCATAATCATTCAACAATACATAATATAATGAAGGAGAGTATTGTTTAGGGGGTCTACTTATCTTTGTAGATATTCTAACACCACTTTCAAGTGTTTGAGATGTCTATTGTTGTTGCTGTTGTGGTTGTTGATCATTATGATTTTCAAATACCTTTAATTTTTTTGTGAACTCATCAAGCACTATGTATTCTTTATTTTCTTTTCCCTGTTTCTTTTCCTGCATTTGAGCCTTATACAAGACCCTTTCATTGAATATGACATCTCTACTCCTAATGCTTTTGTGATTTTCATAATCATATAAGAAATAACCAAAATCATTAATTCCATATCCAAGAAAGGTACATTTCTTTGATTTTTCATCATGCTTTGTTCTATTTTCTTTATTAATGTGGACAAAGGCTTCACAACAGAATGCCTTTAAAAATGAGTAATTTACCTTTTTACCTATCCATGCCTCCTTTGGAATACCACCATCCAAGGAACTTCAAGGCCCTTTGTTTATTAGGAAAACAATAGTATCTACAACACCTTCCCAAAATTTTAAAGGAAATCCTGCATGCAATCTCATGCACCTTGCACTCTCCATGACTATCCTATTCATCCTTTGTGTCACAACATTTTCCTGTGGTGTTCCTCGAACTATCTTCTCTCTTCGAATTCCATGCTCTAAACAATACTTATCAAACTCTTTGTTGCAATATTCTACTCCACTTTCTGATCTGAGATACTTCAACTCATTTCCACTCTAATTCTCAACGAAATTTTTCCATTTCTTGAACGTATCAAATACATCAGATTTATTTCGAATACAATAAATCCAAGTATTTCTGGTTGCATCATCAATAAAAATAAAATAATAACGAGAGCCACCGATGACACCTGAGCAAGTGCCCATACATTTGTATGCACAAGCTCTAATTTTTTTCTCTTCTTTTCTTTACCAACTTTGAGAAATACAACTCTCTTATGTTTACCATAAACACAATTCTCATAGAAATCCAAAGCAACATGCTTCAAACCTAGCAACAAATTTCTTGAGCGAAGAATCTGCATCCCCTTCTCAGTCATGTGTCTGAGCCTATGATGGAACAATGTTGTATCTAGTCCTGTGGAGGTTAAAACATTAACACAATTAGAAATACCATTGGTTAAATACAATGCACAAACCTTTTCTTCTTTTATTATTACCAGGGCTCCTTTAGTGACCTTCCAGGTTTTATCTGTAAAATTAGTTACACAGCCTTCACTTCCCAACTACCTCGTTGAAATTATTTTTTTCTTTAGATCTAGAACATGAACATAATGATAAAAATCTTTCCTATCAATTGTGGCATGGAATGAGGCCCCTAAATCTACCATCCATGGATCAATAAAATTATATAATGAAAGAATCAAATCATCTTGCAACACATCACCTGTCATATTCGATTTATGATTATTTTCTTGTTGTTCATCTTCTTCTTTTCCCTTCCAAGACTTATATTTTTATTTTAGGTCTCCTTTCCTCCTGCATTTCTAGCACACTATTTCCAATCTGGACTTGGATTTGCCTTTCCTCGACTTACTGCAATATCTTGGGCTATTTCATATTTTTAAATAATGAATCCATACAGGTGACGATAATTTTAGGTAGAGGAGGAATGACCTGTTGTAGATTTTTATGAACCCAAAAGAGCCCATAGCCACACCATGAGTTTGCTCATAAATTTTACCTTTGAAGCTGAAGTAAGAGGATTTCAAGCATAGTTCCAGAAGATCCACAGTTTCTTTATCAGTGATGTTTCTCATGATCTCAATGGCTTCATCAATAGGAATCATGGTATAAAGGGATACAAATATCAAAGCTAACCATAAGGTTTTCATATTTCATTTCTATGTTATTAATCCATTGAACAAATGAATAGGAGTCTTTAATATAAGAAGGGGTATTGCCAGATAGGGGTCTGAGTTTTTTGGCTAAGTGCTTTGCCAAAAGGTAAGTAGGGGAACCTATGGTATTAACTATAGGTCTGAGAGGAATGTTAGGTTTATGGACTTTAGGAGCTCCATAAATTTTAGGAATAATGGAACTATTAGGAATGATTTTCTTTTTTGTTGCATCATCCAAAGATGATTCTTTGATTTTCTTAGTTACTTCACGCATGATTTTCTCACTGGGATATTTATTGATAATTTTATAGCATCCACTATTATTTAAATGTTCTTCCATTTTATTGTCATACTCCATTCTGTTCATGATTACAGTAGCATTTCCCTTATCAGCTTTTAGGATGACTATGCTTTTATTTTTTCTGAGGTTGTTTAGAGCTCTTTTTTCTTCTCTCGAAAGGTTAGATGTAGGCGGTTTAGAGGTTCTCAGAATTTTTGCAATATCTTGTCTGATTTCTTCACTTTTTGCTATATCTAGGTTTTTAATAGCTACTTCAATATTACTGATGACTTCCTCTATAGGAATTTTATTCAGGGTTATGGAAAAATTTAGACCTTTTTTCAAAATGGATTCAGTTGCATAATCAAGACTAATGTCTGATAAGTTAATGACCTGGGCTTTGTCTGAAATCCTATTTTGATCAGGATGAGAGGTTTGAGATTTTAAACTGGTAGATGGCCTGATGGTTTTATCTACATTATTACTCATATCTACGCTATTCTCATCAGTTGATTTATACCTTTGTATTTTCTTAACCTTTATAGCTGGGTTGTCATTATTTTCTATAACATCTTCATTTATACATCCATCGATCTTGACTACGCTGTTTTTCTTCCCCTAGTCTCTCCAGTCAAAGCATTACCTAATGTCTCACTAGATATTTTCCGTCACATTTCCTTGGGAAGGATGCACTGACTACATCATCAAACTTTAAAATACTCGATCCAGAGATAAAGTTAGTAATGGCCATAACTAAACCATTCCAACTCTATGGTAATGAGAATAGAAATAACATAGCCCTAACTTCATCATCAAAATTTACCCCTACATAATTTAACTAACTCATAACCTTATTAAATTCATTTAAATGGTCAACAACAAATCCACCTTCTGACATATTCATATTAAATAAATGATTAATAAGAGCTACCTTGTTTTAGGTCGAGATTTTTTCATATAGTTTGGCCAATTCCATCATTAAACCCTATCTTGTCTTTCCTTTGAAATATTAAAGGCCATCGACGTTGCTAGGCACAACCATATTGTTCCAAGTGTATTTCTGTTGAGAATCTCCCATTCTTTGTTTCTCGTACTCGTCGGCTTCTTTGTTTTTCCTCTCAATGGTCAGTACAGATCTTTCTGATACAAATAATCTTCCATCTGCATCTTCCACAGCTGGTATTTTTGGCCATTAAATTACTCGACCCTAAACCTACCATCATACCCATTTTCTCCCACTCAAACCAAGAACCCTTCTCTCCTGTGAATTTAACAACCAAATAGACCTTCGAATCTAATACCAGTTGTTAGAAAATTATACATTAAAGAGAAATGGAACACATATAATATTGCAGAAACATAAACAATGAAAACACATAAAACCATAAATTAAACATAACTTCTACCTTCAGATCATCTGCTTAATCAACGACCCAGATTGACTACAAAATTACAATATTTAACAAGGTAATTTTACATCTATTTTTAGCATTGTGGGCACTACCCCCAAACCCCCGCAGGGGGCATGCTGGCTCCTAGACCCCATAAGCAGGGGGGGATGGGGGGCAATCCCCTCTGCACCCTCCCCCCCCCACATGGAGGGGTGTATAATCTTCTTGGGATATTCATCTGGATGAAAAAGTACCTCTGAAGTAGGAAGATAATCAAGCTCCACACCCAACACCATTCAAGTTTAAATATTTAGTGAAAGCATTCCATTCCATAGAAAGTGCACTAGATTGACCAAGCTCAACCAAGGAAAACCAATAGTTTGAGGAAGGATGAGATGGGTCTGCTTTCCTTATGATGTACAAGTAGTATAGTCCTTTGGAATATAACCATTGTCTTAATTCAATGGACAACTTGTAGACATGTCCACCACCTATAAATGGGTCCTTGCCAAGGATGACTTGCTTTCCATCTCCCACTTTCCAAACTAGCCATTTATAGAGAATGGAGAAAGTGGTTATGAGTGCTTTCCATACTATGAAGCCTATTTTGGGAGGTTTAAAGGCATGTCCTCTAATCCAATCCATCAATAACAAACTTCTTAAATATTTTTCCTTAATAATTTGACTCCAAAGTCCCTCTCCAAACAGACTTATCCACATATTTTTTAAGGCTAAAGCTTTCGCAAACCAGATGATAATTTTAAATCCCCAACCTCCTTCACTTTTTGGAATAGATAGAGAGTATCAGTTTGCAAGATGTACTCCTTCTTTACTAGATTTTCCAGCCCACAAGAAATTTAAAATCAACTATCTAATGGTATTGAGGATAATCGAGTGGATTTTAGCTAAAGACACCTAGTAGACAGGAATGTTTTCTAGAACATATTTCGGTAGTATCATTATTCCCGCATGTGGTAGCCAATTGCTACACCATATAATAATATTTTGATCCACTTTTATTATCATCCACTTCCAATTCTCTTTATCATAATTGTTTGGTTTAAGAAAGAAGTTGAGATACTTGATACCGTTTTTGAGTGAGACATTCTACAATAGAAATAAATACTAAATCTACGAGAGTGTGTCTAGGCTAATTGTTTATTGATGAAAGGAGGATTTATTAAGATTGATCTCCATTTCAGTGGCACTGCAAAAGATGTTTATTATTCTATTGAATGCCATGCATTTCATTACAGTTCCTAAACCTACAAGAAGTACATCCTCCACAAAGAGTAGAGTAATGAAAAGTTTTTTGGAAATTTTAATGCCCTTTATAGCGCCAGCCTACTTTTCTTTCATCTGAAGGTGATTTAGATCTTCCAGCACAATTAAAAATAGCAAGGGAGACAAAGGGAATCCCTTCATGGGACCCTGAGAGCCGGTGAATTTGTTGCAAAGGAACCATTGATAGGGAAGGAGAAGTTGGTTGATGATACACAACCCGTGATCTAGTTTGTAACCTCTAAGATTAACCTAATTTGAAGGAGAAACAATTAGAGGAAAGTCCAATCAACTTTATAGAAATGTTTATTAAGATATATTTTAAGTACAAGAGATTTATGTTTTTAAGACTTAATAGAATGGATGGTTTCTTGAGCAATGCCATTGACATCATGAATCTTCCTATCAGCTATGAAACTAAATTGATTCGGTGACATATTTTCTGCTAGCAATGTCTTGATCCCGTTTTAGATTATCCTGGAGATTATTTTATATACCAAGTTGAACATGGAAATGGGTATGAAGTCCAAAATATTCTTGGGATTTGATCATTTTGTAATCCTATATAGGTATTATTGATGTCTACTAACACTTTCACTTATGTTTCATATTCCTATACCATCATGCAGAGATCTGATCTCATGATATCAAGAAAGGAGAGGAATAGTTCCATTGTCCAGCCATCTGATCCTGGACTTTTTTCTTTAAAGAACCTTTTCATAACTCTTTGAATTTCCTCTAGGGTGACAAGGCTAATAATAAAATTTGATTCCTCTTGAGTGAAGAAGCACAAATAATATTGAATTAATTGTAGCTATGAGCTCATGTTTGAGAACCCCAAATATTTAAAAAGAGAGAATTAATAGGAGAAAGTTGTAGCTTTTAAGTCTTTAGTGGGAGAATCTATTTTTCCATCTTCAACCTCAAGCTCCCATATGGTATTTATGTCCCCCTATGACTTGCATATCCATGGAAAATTTTAGTATTGAAATCTCCCTTTTTTATTGAAGTAGCTCTGCTTTTTAGTCTCCATGCTTCTTCCTCCATATTTAGGATCTAAGTTTTCCTAGCTTCCAGAGTGCTTAATTTTTAGGCTATTTCTACCAAGAACGATGAGGAGAAAATATGAGAAAGGCGTTCATATTCAAATTCTATTTTTGTGAGCTCTTTTTTCTATTTCTTTTTCTTTTACTCTCCCAAATAAAAACTTCCTTCTTTAGCTCCAGGAGCTTTCTAGCCAACATAGCCATTGCTGATGAGCACTTTGAGACCAATTTTTTCTACCATATTTCCTTTACCAACAATATAAAATACTCTTCTTCCAACCTTGAATCATTGAATTTAAAAGGGTATTTATTTTTTGATATGATCAAAGTCCATATCGAGAAAAACGGGCATGTGATCCAACAACTTATGTTGAGTTGTCCAAGATCTTAGCCTCCCCTCTATTTTTGCCAACTAGTCAGGCATTAAGAACCTATCTAGTATTTTGGTTATCCCTTCTACACCTATCCTATCATTTCTCTAGGTAGGGTTTAATGGGAAGGGATCTATGTCTCAGAGTTCATGATTCTGTAGCATCGATGAAATATAGGAGCTCAGAGGGTTTAGTCTAGGTCGAAGACCCCAAGTCTCTCTAGGAGATGTAGTGAAGTTAAAGTCTCCTTCCATGACAAGGACTTGATCCAAGAGAAGGTAATTGGCTTGTACCGAGTCCCAGAAATCAGGTTTGTCACTATATATTCCATAACAATCGATTAATTTTATGTGACAAGGACATCCTCTTAGTTATCCTTCTAGAATAATACCCAATGAGGAGGAGAAAGCCTGAAGTGCTACAAATTTGGTTCCCATATAGTGATTAACCCGCCTCACATGCCATTTGATTCTAGAGCATGTGAATACCAACCTAGACAAAGCTTTCGAAAGCACTCTCTAGCTTTTTCTCTTGATACCATGGTTTCTTGAAGACATATGGTAAAGGGGTGATGGGTGCTGATAAGTCTGGGGGAGGCAAATTTTGAGTGACCCCCAACCCCTCGGATGTTGAGAGAGAAAATTATCATTATTTAGGAGAGAGAATGGGCGTTTTTTCTATAAGAACCCTTGAATTAATATCCAAATAATCAAATGCAGAAAGGCTAATTCCACGGCAAATAGGCTTAGGATGATTTCCTTCTCTTGCCATTGCCTTTTTCTTTTTCTTTTTATTTCTCATAGTGACGTTTTGAAAGGAGTAGCTAGGGTCTTTCAGAGTTATTAACACGAGTAATCCTTGTGAATGTGAAAATGGGGGAAATATTAAGTGAATCTTTATATGAGAACATTGGTGCAGAGGTTATAGGGTGTCCAGGTTAGGAAGGGAGATAGGTGCACCAAAGTTCTCTGACTTTGAATATGTAAAACCAGATTTGAATAGGGAAGTTGAAGGGCATCTATTAATTTTTAGAGCTATATTGATACACGTCAATTATTGATTTGGCTGGTCAAGGTTGTCTGGAAATTTGGAGGATGTTATAGGTTTCAAGGAATTTAGTGCTGAGTTTTGTGGAAAAGATTGTCCCCTAGAATGTGAAAGAGAGAAATTAGTTATAGAATGAAGTGCATTCACTTAAATCTGATCCATAAGTAGGGAATCTTCCGCATAATTTTTTTGAATAAGAGAGTCTGGATCAAAGAGAGACTTACTAACTTGAACCATATCGCGAGAGTGGTCGAGCCCAAGAGAAACTTCAGGTGATTGATTTGACGAGATACTTACTAACTTGAACCATATCGCGAGAGTGGTTGAGCCCAAGAGAAACTTCAGGTGATTGATTCGACGAGATGTCTTCAACCACTTTAGCAATGACTTTTTCAATGACAACAACAACACTATCCTCAGACTTGTTGAAACTAAACTCCTATACCTCCTCGGACGCAGACTCTGACCCTTCTTTTGATACCCGCTGAAGTTTATAAGGAATTGGATTTTGCGGAAATGATTGTTAAGCTCACCTCATAAGGATTTTTTAATGGGTATGGGTAGTAAGATCCCGACGCAGAGGAGCCTCACAAGAACTAGCTAGATGACATACATCTCTGCAATTTATACATCTAAAGGGAGTCTTCCAGCAATCTAGCGGTTGTATGATCTCGTTATCGCCCCAAATAATTTTTAAAAACACTGGTAATCCTTCAACAACCTCCATCTCAACTAGGATCCATGTTGTACGTTTATATACCGCCTGGAGAGGAGCTTCATTCAAGTAAATGAACCTACCCAATGAATTTTTTACCTTGATAAGTACCTCCTGTGACCATAGGTCGAGAGGGAATATCGACAACAAAACCCAAAGATGCTTTCATGGCTGTTTTTCGGTCCTTGAGTAGAAAAGAGGATGCCACTGTTGCAGCCACATAGAGTCCCCGCCTATAACCCATTGCTTACAGAGTATTATTTCAAGGTCATCCTATGACAAAAAGTGAAAGTGTATCCATTTGTTGACCAATATACTCACAATCAGAGTATAACCCACTAATGGTTTCCATGTTGCCCTAACCCAGGATATAGCTGTTCGTGCGCCATTTTTATGTAACTAAGCCTACCCACTAAAGCTCTCTTAGACAGGGATTCCACTCTATCCAAGTTGATGTCTTCCCCTAGGGTTAATTCCTTCATTTCCGCCAATGCCTTTACATGTTTTTGGATGTGTTTCTATTTTTCCTTCCCATTACTAAAGTTTGAAAACAACCCTTCTCCTCGAGTTCCTGGAACCTGCGAGAAACCCTGACTGAGTTGTTCTTCACTCACAAAGTTAGGAAGACGCAACTTTTCTGCTGACAGGTGGGAATTTCTATGAGATAATTAGCACCCCATTCTGACCATTGGGGAAATTCGTTCCTAGCTTTCTGACATAGCACAAGGAAGGCACGAAGGATTCTGTGCTTTTTGCAAGACCTATTTGGGTGAAAAGTCAAATGAGGGCCATTCCAAACCTTTAACCACCAAAATCCTACCAAGAACCGCCTTCGAGGAATAAGAAGAAACTAAAAATAGGAGATAACATTACCAGAAGGTAAAGGACGAGGAACCAGAGTTTATGTTTCTGAAATCAACGCCGAAAAAAAGCACTTTTAATAATATAAATAATAATTATTAATAACACACAAAAAAACCACAACTCATTTCAATTTTAAATTCTAATATATATTAATAAAGTCATTGCAATTAAAACAAAAAAAAGTCAAACAAACTCATTTCATTTTTAAAATCTATGGGGTCGTGAATTTAAAATAATAAAATACCTCCCCTTCCATGGAAAATTGTTTTTTCTTTTTAACGTTCTCGGAACTTTTTATCATGGATATAACGTTCTTTTAGTTCGAACCTTTTTTATTATTCATCTACCCATTGTTGCACGGCTCTCAGAATTTATGGTGGACCCACGGGGCAACTGCGGCGAAGTTTCCCGTTAGTATTTTGCATACGCCCATGAATCACATGACTGTCACAATTTACACTGGACACACTATCCGTTGTGTAGGGGTTTCGCAATTTACCCTGAACCGATGGGGCAACTACCGCGATATTACCCTGGACGCACTATGCAAAACCTTTCGCAATTTTACGTATTAAGGCTAGTTTAAGGTTGGAGGGATGGGTTTTTAGTTGGAGTCTGGGATACCAGTTTTAGTACTGGTCTGATGTTCAGCAGAATTACAAATTTTTGATATATATAATTTGCAAACTGTTATACATATCTGAAAAAATTGCTCATTCCCTATCAAACATTTTTAGGGGCAACTGCCATGAAGTTACCATCGATGTCCACTTAACCTGATCCATCCATTCCATTCCAGATTTCCATCGTCCGACCTGGACCTGGACCCACGGGGCAACTGCCATGAAGTTACCATCGATGCGCACTTAACCTGATCCATCCATTCCATTCCAGCTTTTCATCGTACGTTCGATCTATTTGGATCTAGTGTTGATCCAGAGATGCCCTTGCACTATATATTCAACGATTTTTCCAAGGTTTCTCGGAAACTAGTGTTTCGCGATGACAGTGTTAAAGGAGAAAATGTGATGCATTACCGTGGGAACGATATGCGTGGAAACTTGTCAGTCATTTCTTCCATGTCGCATCGTTTTAGAAATGTGGGTAGCCTTCTCGAACTACCCTTCTGTTTCTGTCGTTCGGTCTCCATCATGAAAAAAGTAATGCTCCGACAGATGCAACAATTAAAATACCAAAAATTGAAGCTGGCTTTTGTTCCTATTATTTTTCTACTAAATCTCGCTTAGCTTTTGTTCGTATTATTTTTCTTAGAAGCAGTGATAGCTTTCGTCTGTACCATTTTTATGGAAAGCGCACATGGAATTTGACTTCGTTAATTTGGTTATCAAATTCAGCTGAAAAAAACCATTAAAAATATAAAACTTTTCATCCAATAATCAAAATGGTCCAATATAATCTGTTTTCAGATTCTAAATTTACTTAGTAACCAATAAAAATAACCTTCAAATTTTGTAATGTTAAATTTTAACATATTTGATTTTGACCTAATACCCAAAAAAAAAATTAACATATTTGATTTTGATTTCAGGCAAAAAAAAATATATTGGGATGTGAATTTTTAACATATTTGATTTTGATTTCAGGCAAAAAAATATATTGGGATGTGAATTTTTAACATATTTGATTTTGATTTCATACATGAAAAAATTTAACATAATTTGATTTGATTGCAGCAAAAAATATATTGGGATGTAGACTATATGGTGATAGTTGTAATATAAAGGAAAATCAGTTATGTTAGTTCTAAGACTTTTGTGATCTATAATATAGATATAAGTTTTTTGGATTAATCACATTGATAAAATTTGATGAACTTTCAAAAACAACTAATTTGATGAACATTTCAAACTAACTTAAAAGTCAGTTAGTTATATATATATATATATATATATAGAGGATTGATTTAATTTTTTATTTTTTTAATTATAATATAGAAAAATATTAAATAAATAAAGATTTAATAATAATAAAATATTAATAAACTCTTTTTTTTAAGTTTGGTGAGATTATATCTTCATCATATTCAAATTATCACTTGGATTTGGGCAGGGAATTGAACCAATTACTTCACGGCAAGAAATGCCTTAATAAAGAACCTGATCACCCAATTACTTCACATCAAGGAGTGCCTTAACAATTCACATCAAAGAATGCCTTAACAAAGAATCTCATCACCCAATTATTTCACATCAAAAAGTGCCTTAAAAGAGAACTTGATCACCATCCATCCAAAAACCTGTAAACTTATAATGGATTTGTTTTATTTTTTTTTTATAAATGCATATAAATTTTTATAAACCTAACATAATTTTCAACTATAAATATTAATAATTTCGTTATTTGTGAATTGAATTTTAAGTTCGAAATCTATTATATTATAATAATTTAAATAATAATGTTTAATAGGTGCTGACCGTAGCCATAAATTTCCCAATTATATTAAGCAGTAATAAGTTCCTGGATTTGTTTTATTTTCTTTCTTATAAATGCATATAAATTTTTATAAAATTTGAAGTTAATATAACCTGTCGTGGAGGTCAGCCAATAACAAAAGGACCAAGATGACATGGAAGCATGTTGTATGGAAAAAATGGATTAAAGTTGGCCACAAGTGTTATTGACTCATCCTAGAGGTTAAATCCTTGCATGCTTTCGGAAAAGGCCAAAGTTATGTGTAATCCTTGCATGCTTTCGGAAAAGGCCAAAGTTATGTGTAGAGGATATATGTGCCGGGGTTAAATAAAGTGAGCTAGCCCAAAGGTTTTTATAATCCTTTTTCTCATCGAGGCAGGTTATTGTGAGTGGACCGGAGGATTCAAAACCTTTTCTCCATTGGGACAGCCTAGTACGAATGGGCTCATGTGGCATTAACTGATCGCGAGGTCAAAGTGCGCTATCCAGAAGGTATAAGAAGTGGCTATTAGAATTGTAGCGGGTTTGCATGTTAAGGAGAACGAACGGGCTCACGTGTCAAGGTAGTAAGTGAACGCCCAATAAGAATTAACCAAAGTGGGGCCATGTGTAATAGATGCCATTGATGACTTGTCCCCAAATATTTCCAGCTTGGAAGATTAAAGAATTGTGCAGGTAAGGAAAAGGCTAGGTCGGGCATCTGAAGACCAAGGTTCTGTGACGGTTTTGTGGTTAAGAGGGAAGGCTTCAGGCGCTGGAAAACATTCATTGTATGTTTGGTTTATAGTGAAGGTTGAGGCCACGGTGGTTTTCTTATGGTTTGGCCGCCCATAAAAAAGGAGAAAGCTTTGGCTGCAGTGGCTATGGGGATTTATTTCCCTCAAGAAGATTGGAGGAAGCGCTTTTTTCGAACATAGACTAGGCAGTGTGGGTTCTAAGTCCACCAACTGACACCATCGGTATTGGATGGACAACAAGTGGTATCATACTAGGATTTTAGATTTGCTTGTTTCAAAACAATGACATTATTCAAATTAAATCAACAAAAGAAGGATAATAGGCGAATGATCAACGGAGAAAGCATATATACATATAGGAGCTATACGATCTAAAGAAGTCTCATGAAGGTAAAATGTTTTAATTTTTAAATTTGTATAAAAGTTGAGGATGGAAGGTCGTAGGGAAAATTTGAAGAAATTGTTAGAGTGTTTAAGGTGGTGAAGGAACATGGGAACACAACAGTGATGAAGGAAGAGCAACCAAATTAGAGGTGCAATCACTGGAGGAGGAAGAAGAGAAAGCATAGTAGTTTAGGATTGAGGACTCAGCGGATAGAAGAAATGAGGAGATGGTAGCCTTAGGAGAGCAGAGATAGCATAGCAAAAGTATGAGCTAGGAATTTGGTAGTTGCAGAGAAATGAGGAAGAAGGTAATTTTATTTTTGACAAAGAATAGAGATTTATTTATTTTGAAGGAAGAACTGAGAGGTTGTGGAACAAGGAATTTTGTTTGTCAAATGGAAATTGAAAGGTTGCAATAGTGGAGGAAGAATTAGCAGAGGGTTGAAAAATTTGAAGATAATGGTAGGAATTTGGAAGAGTTGATACACTATTAAAGAGGATTACATTGAAAATGCAAAGAATATGTGATTTTGGGAGGAGAATCTAGTTCACGGAAGAGAACCAAAAATAAATTGTTGATCAGAAGACCTCATCATAGATCTAATGATTTTGTGATAACTCTGAGGAGTTGTGATTGGATGAAGTGACAACCATACAACATGGAGCAGTGATAAGAAAGTAAAATAGAACCATCACAAAAACAAAGCCATGGGAGGAAGGAAGAAACAGTGAAATAATTCAAGTGATAATTGTATCAGAACCCAATAGCAACAAGTGAGATAGTTGAGATGAGAACAACAAAATTCTCAAGATGAGTGAGAAGATGAAGATGCAAAAAACCTAACAACTTTGAGAGATGAGGAATAGACGTGCTCTAGAAGAGGGATAAGAGATTATGTTGTAGGGAACTAGAAAATAGGGTCAACTTCCAACAAGAAAAGGTTGGGTAGAAGTTGCCAAACAACTCCATAGTGAGTGTGGGTAGAATTGTCTAGAAGAAGAAAGAAATAACCGTGAGGAGGACAAGGTATTGGCATTGAGCAATGAACTTGTTACAAAGAGGGATAGGTTTCTTGTATCTCATAGGTAAACGAGAAATTTCATAAGAAAGAGAGATGAAAATGGCTATTGATAGTGATGTGCAAGGTTCAAAGGAAAGTCACAAGGACAAAGGAAAGGATGCCAAAGAAGTTGGCATGAAAAGGAGAGAGAAGAAGAAAGCGGGAACAAAATTTCTAAGTTGAGAGTAGATTTTAACATGTTGAAACATGAGTATGCATAATGGGAAAGAAAAAGGAAACAACATTATGGCCGGCCAATGAGGAAGAAGGAGGTAAGATGGCCTTCTTTATAGGTAGAATTGAGACGAAGGAAATATAACAGGTTGGAGGAGGAACTCATAGCAGCTGAGTTGGAAATAAGTGTGTTCTTTCATGCAAAAGAAGCGAGAGATATTGAGGAAACATTTATAGATAGTCTGTAAAATGAAGAATCAGTTGAAGCCTTGAAGGAAGAAGAGATATGTGTTTTTTAATCTAACATTTGTGTGTTTTTATAGGTTTGGAAAGTGTTTCTCATTACTTTACTGATGTATTTATGCAAGCTAATGAAGAAATGAGATTTCTTAAGGACATGAGTGAGGCAGAAACATTTTGTAAGCATATGTTTAATAACTTTGAAAAGGTCAAAGTTATCAAGGAAGTTGTTATGCTAGAGGAAATTGAAGGAGCACCATCCTTGATTTATGATTTAGAGGAGGATGAGATAACATCATCTACTTCTTGGATTATGAAGCAAAAATATTATGCAAGACTAGAAGATGCAACAACATTTGAGGCAACAATTATAGAAAGGGGGTCACTTCATGAAGATATGCTCAAGGAGATTTCAATTGGAAATCTAATGCTTGTGGAAGAAGACACAAATGAAGATGAGGAGGATTGACCGGAAAGAAATTCAAGCATGGAGGACACAGGGAAAACTAAAAGTAATTTGAATTATTTGAAGAATTGAACTTCTCGGAGAAGAGGACAGAGAGCGAAAATTTGTAGATTCACTTTCCAAAAGTAGAGATACAGGAAGAAAGAATAACGTTTAGAAATGATGAAGAGAAGACTAAAAAGATGTAGACAATAGGCTGGTAAAGGGATGGACAAGCTATAATTGAAAAATAATTTTATAACTCTTGTCTAAGAAGAGGACATGCACTAGCCTGAGGAAAATTACAACAGTGAAGTTGAGTCAAAGATGGAGATTGATGAGGTAATAAAAGAAATGTGGATGTTGGGGAGAAAGACATCAAAAAGAAGGCACACCAAAAGGAGGAGGACAACCAGCAAACAATTGCAGCTGACTAAATAACTATGTATCAGTAGAGTAAAATGGTAGAAGCAACATAAAGTATGGAGACCTGGAGAATTGGAAGCAGAAAAGCAATAGTAATACAACAAGGAGGAACACCAGTTGCAAGAAAAATTTTAGGACCCAAGAGGATTTCTCATCAGCATATGGAAGCGCATGGTCAGGAGACCATGAATCTTTTTCACCTTAGGAGTCTAATGCAGGAGGATTCGACTTCCAAGTCAAAATCATATTTTGATTAGACTATGGATATTTCATTTACCAAGGGTGTTGGTTCCCTAAGTGAATGTTTTTCTCTAATTATTTAAATATTCTATGTATTTAAAAGAATTCTAGAAGAATTTGTAATTAGGAAAACAATTTTAATGAGATCTATTCGTTAGGATGGATCTTGAGAATATTTGAGTGAGTTGGAGAAATTTGAGTTTAGTTGGATTCCTTGAAAGATGTGTGTATCTAAGAATCCTAAATTAGAGGTTTAGGTGAGGAAATTGTGGATTTGAACTTAATTAGTTTAGAGTCCTTTTGCGTTTCATTATTTAAATGAATGATTGATACGGACTTATGCAGGAATGCAAAAAAATATAGAAATACCCATATGCACAAAGATGCGGAAGAAATAAAAATTCATTTCATTAATATCAAAGAACTAAAATATTCTTACATATAAAAGTAAAAATAAACTAGCTTGGGCGATGGTAGCTTATATCTGAGAATAGATATGTTACAATGAGGCTCAAAGACCTATTTATTCTTCAGAAATAATGGAAAATGCTAAACATCCAAAAATCTAACCCTAGAAGATGAAGCGCCAAAACTGTGGGCCCCGTTTAGGTAAATTGGTACATCAAATTCTCGGGGTTGTGAATTTGGCATATGATCTCCGTTTGGCTATCATAAGACCTTGTTTCGAAGATATTGAAGAGGAGGCAAAAAAAAACACATAAAATAGATTGGGACTTTTCTAGTCTCCTCGTTTTCCCTAAAAACGTCTTTAGTCCCTCAAAACGGCTCCGGAAGTTTAGGACCCGAAAAGTTGCGAAAAATAGTAAGTTGTGCTACAATTAAGGAAAATGAAAAGAAACAACTGTTGGTGTCCAAGTGGAATAGGTGGGTGGGCACTAATATCCAACTGGATTGGTCCTCCCCCCTTAGGAAGAAATAGTCCCCATTGCATTGAATGCCTCCATGAGATGGGGAAATTTCTATTGAACTTGGTCCCTGGTAAGACAATTGCCTTGGTGCAGAAGTTAGTTAGCTTTGACAACCCAATAAAGTTGGATCTTCTGCTGGCAAGTGTTCTTGATCTGTGTGTCCATGATTCAATCAGTTATGGCTTGTTCCATGCAATCTGGGTTTAACTATAATGGTGTGAGTTGTTCTGCAATGTATGATGTTTCCAGTAATGGTGGAAAGTATTGTCGAAGGTGGTACACATTGAACATTGGGTGCAGGCCAAGGAATGGTGGAATGCTGAGCTTGAAAGCATTATCACCTACAACCTTATTAATGGTGTACAACCCATATCAAAGCAAGTAAAGCTTGCAGTGGGTCCCAACGAGGAAATCCTTCTGCAAATGTAACCAAACTTGGTCGCCCACCCAGAACTTGTGTGAAACCTAATGTTGATCATGACACTACTTGTACTTAGCATTGGCTCCTTCCAATATGTCATGGACCTGCTAGTAGATGTGGTGAATGCGCTCAATGAAGTTGTTATCCCTGTCAGGTTCAAACTGTAAATGAGTTGAATATGTGTGACTAGCTGCAAATGGTATGGCCACATCAATGGGACATAGTGGCTAGAATCCCAACCCCACTTGAAAGGGGTTGTGGCTAGTTGAGCTATGGAGAACTTGGTTGTAGCAATGTTGGACATAGGGGAGGATTTCATCCCATATGCATGGATGCTTCGAGTTGTACATAAGCAGAATGTGTAGGATCATCCTATTGATGACCTTTGTTTGGCCATGAGTTTGGGGGTTGAAAATTGTGGACTTAGTGAGCTTGGTATCCAACATCGACCAGAGAATTCACTAAAATGTACTTAGGAACCTATTGTCCTGATCTGAGATAACGGACTGTGGGATCCCAAAATGTACCCACACTTGTTCAAAGAAGAGCTTACATTGGCTTCTATTTTGATACTCTTCTTATAGGTCGCCATAATGGCCATCTTGGAGAATTTGTTGATGACCACAAAAATGTAGTCATTTCCATGCTTAGTAGAAGGAAGGCCCAACATGTAATCCATGGAGATGGATTCCCAAGTTCAACTACGAGTAGGTAGATGAGTATATAAGCCTTGCTTCCTTATGGTCGGTTTGGAAATGACAGAGGCAATGTAGGATCTTATGTACTTCCCAACATCTCGTGGAAGGTTTGGCCAATAAAAATAATTTTGTATCACTACCACTATTTTATCTACCCAAAATGTCCAGTGACCCGACTGTAGTGCGCCTCCCAAATCATCTTGGCATGCTTGCTTGAAATAACACTGATGTGTCCCAAGTGGCATAACAGTGCATCTTAAAGGTGAAGATTTGGAACTCGTTTACTTTCGAGGAGTGTCTGGTATGTGCTGCTGAATTCTGGATCATTCTTATACAAATGATGCCACCCCACAATCTCGTACCCACAAGAGTCAAGCATAGTGGTCAACGACATGACTGGTGGTCGGTTGAGGAAATCTGCAACATTTTTGTTGTTTCCCTTAGTGTACTTAGTGTTCAAATGGAACTGTTCCAAGTATGTGGACCATTTTTTATCACAATCATTCTGCAACTTCCCTTATGTCTATATGAACTGCACAGGTCAATGGTCAGTGTGGATGACCATTTCCTTCCACAAAATGTAATGGTTCCATTGTTGACAGGCCTGTATAATGGAATCCATTTCTTTGTCATAGGTAGGATACTTTTGGACTGTGTCTGCATGTTTCTCACTGTGATATGCCATTGGATGCCCTTGTTGAGTAATAAATGCACCAATAGAAAACTCAGAGGCATATGTCTTGATCTCAAATGGTTGTTTCCGGTCAAGTAATGTGTGCGCTGGTGCAGAGCATAGGAGATTCTTCAAATCGGAAAAGCCTTTTGTTGGGATTTAGAACAAAAGAAATTTTCTTTTACTTCACCCTTAGTGACTTGAATTAAAGGCCAAATGATATGAGAGAATCCCAACACGAACCTGCGCTAGAAATTGGAAAGACCCAGAAAGTTTTGGAGCTCTGTTAGAGTGATTGGGGCATGCCAATTCCGAATGACTTGTATCTTGGTAGGGTCAACATGCACACACTCCTCATTAATGATGTACCCCATATATTAAACCTAGGTCATTCCAAAAGTGCATCTCTCCAAATTGGCACACAACTTGCGTTGTCACAAGGTTTGAAAGACATGTCGAATATGGTGGAGGTGCTCTTCCCAGCACTAGTTGGAGATCAAGATGTCATCTAAATACACCACCACGAATACATTGATGAAGGGTCGCAACATGTTGTCCATCAATCTAATGAAGGCTGCGGGGGAATTTTTCAACCTGAAAGGCATGACCAACCATTCGAGAAGGGCCTCCTTGGATTTGAAGGGAATCTTCAACCTATCAGAGGGTTCGACAGGCACCTTGTGATAATTGGACTTCAAGTCAATCTTGCTGAAATATTTGGTCCCCTTGAGCTGGTCTAGAAGGTCATCAATCCATGGGATTGGGTATCTATTCCAGATAGTGATCTTTTTCAATGCCCGATAGTCAATACAGAGTCTCTAGGTCCCATCCTTCTTCTGTACCAATACAACTAGGCTCCCACGGGGTGATGAGCTTGGCCTAATGTACCCTTTCTGCACTAACCCCTGAATCTGCCTCTTGATCTCATCGTTCTCTAGAATAGAGCATCAATAGATAGGTACATTGGGTAGTGGCACGCCCGACGTTAGATCAATGGAGTTCTTGACCTAACAGTGTAGAGGTACCCCTGTAAGTGAGGCACAAATGTTTGTATACTCCTCCACGACCTTGTCCATCTGCTACTATTGTGAAAAGGAGCCCTGTCTAGAAGTCATGGCCACAATCGTTTTCTTGCCCTAAGGGTGAATCATAAGGAAAATAAATTTCCTGCTCTCAGAAATTATCTTACTTCTTTGCTTTGTAATGACCAAAGAGATGGTGGTAGGTGGGGCTACCTCTGGTATCATGTACAACTTATTTCCCAAAGTAATAATCATGGAGCGAGGTCTAGACTCATATACAACATGTCTCTTCCACAAGTATGGTTGTCATAATAACACATCACAATCTTCAAGAGGAGAAACATCACACAATACCTCATTTTTGAAGGGCTTAATGTTGTAGGGAAGGTGGCACTATTGGCTGACACAGAGATGTCCTCGTTGGTGAATCCACTCGATGGTGCGCAATTGCAGATGTGCTATAGTTGGTAGGCCAAGCCGCTTCATGACCTCTGCTAAAATGAGGTTCTTTTAGCTCCCACTATTGATAATGAACTACAGTAGGGAACCGTTCACCCACATTTGTGAGTGGAAGAGGCATTTCCCCTCCTCTGTATCTTCAGGCTCAGCCTTCTCAATCTTAGTGGTGGAAATGATGGCACTGTTGGGTGTTTGTTATATTCTTTCGACAAATAGCCCTACACGCTAGGGGGCGGTAGTCCTTCATGTTCATTGCTCTGAGCGCAGCAGGGGGGTCACAGGGTGGGTGGCATCCCCCCCCCCCCCATCGGGGGGTTTGAAGGGGCCAATAGCCCCCCTCTATGGGGTGCGGGGCAGCACCCCAGGAAAAAAATATTTTTGACCCTATATTAGATGGGCAAACCTACCTATGGTTTTGTGCATGGTTTTCGCACATGGTTTTGGGCATGATGGTTTTCTTCCCATGGTATTTTGTAGATCTGGTCAAGGGAGCTACGGTTATGTTCTAATCAAGGGTTAATGGATTGGGGTTTATGGATTCTTCGGCATGTATATATGTATTGTAACATTGAAAGGAATATAATGAAAAATCAATTTGGTAGTCCTGGTTTTCAGATCTAGGGGAAAATATTTGTGTATACTTGTTTTATGTTTTATGCTCACACCATTGTCTATTTTCTATTTTTATAATTCATATGCAGGTAACTTTTGTGTTGGGTTGTGTTATATTCTTTCCACGACTAGCCCACATAGTTAACTGGGGGTTTGAGGGGTGCGGGTAACCCCACTTTATGGGGTCCGTGGCGGCGCCCCGGAAAATTTTGGTTTTGTAACCAATGTTAGGTTGGGCGGACCCACCTATGGTTTTGTGCGTGATTTTTTGCACATGCTTTTTGGACACGATGGTTTTCAGTCCATGGTGTTGGATTCTTCGGCATGTATAAATATGTATTATAACACTGCAAGGAATATAATGAAAAATAAAGCTAGTAGTCTTGGTTTTGGGATCCAGGGGAAAATCTCTGTGTATATGTGTTTTATGTGTTATGCTCTCGCATTGTTTATTTTCTATGTTTTAGAATTCATATTCAAGTAATTTCTATATGGGGTTAAAACCTACATTTGGTATCAGAGTTGTTTTGGCTTCAAGGGGTTTCCATTGTTGCTGAGGGGTTTCACTCGGGCCTGTGGTAGACCCGGTTCAGTGGGAGATCTGCAAGATCGATTCTGTTGGTGAAAGAAGATGGCAAGCAGTGGAAAGATAGAGATCGAGAAATTTAGTAGTCAAAGTTTTAAGTTGTGGAAACTCAAAATGGAGGATTTGTTGGTGGATAAAGATTAGTGGATTGTGGTAGATCCGGGTACTGAACGGGAGTGTCTGATGAAGAATGGAAGAAGTTGGATCGGAATACAAAGAACACAATAAGATTGTGTGTCTCAGATCCAGTATTGCTGAATGTATTAGGGGAAGCTATGGTGAAGGCTTTGTGGGACAAGATAGGGACTTTGTACCAATCTAAGTCTCTGGTGAATAAACTATTCCTACCAAAAAAGTTGTATAACCGGAGGATGAAATATGGAGACTTGGTGACAGAACATATGAATGCATTTAATACTATGGTAAGTCAGTTATTATCTACTGATATTAAAATTTGAGATGAAGATAAGTGCATCAGTTTGTAGTGTTCTCTACTAGATTCGTGGGATAGTCTAGTTATTGCAATAGGTAGTAATGCAACTGCCTTGAAGTTTGATGAAATAATCTCATCCCTGTTGACGGAGGAGATGAGACGGAAAAATACAGAGAGCCAGAATGATGATGCCTTGTCTGTACAAGGACGGTCCCAGAACAGAAACAAAAATAAGTCATTGAATGGGAGATCTAAATCTAGAGGGACATCTAAATCTCCAAGAAAACCTGTAAAGGTGGTGTGCTATAAATGCGGAAAGGAAGGGCACTACAAAAGGACTATAAATCTGAAGCTCCTGATAAAGGAAATGGATCTAATGATGCTCCTTCTGCAGAGGAAAAAACCACCTCAGATGAAGGTGGGGATGAATACTTGGCTTCTTCAAGTACACATGTAGATCATGAGGCATGGTTGATTGACTCAAGGGCATCCTTTCACTTCACTTCCCATAGAGAGTGGTTCTGTGAGTATGAGAAATATGATGGTGGTGATGTCTTCTTGGGGGATGACAGGAAGGCTAGAATCATTGTTCATGGAAAAGTAAAGTTGAAGTTGCAAGGTGAAAGGGTTAGAACACTTCCAGGTGTTCTACATATTCTTGCATTAGCCAGAAATGTGATTTCTGTAAGTAAGCTAGACGACGCAGGTGTAAAAATTGTGTTCGAGAAGGATACCAGCAAAATGGTTATGAGAGCACTGGTATTGATGCGGGGAGTTCGGATTGGAATTCTGTATAAGCTACAAGATAGCACTGTTATTTATGGGTGCAACAATTCTGTGGTTCTTGAAAGTGGAACAGAAAATCTAGTGGTCTCTGGAGAGAAGACCATGCTGTGGCATCAAAGGCTTGGACATATTGAAGAGAAGGGCCTTTGAATACTTCATGGTAAAGGTATGGTAGAGGGTTCAAGTAATAGCTCTCTGGATTTTGATTTCTATGAAAATTGTGTATATGGGAAGCAGAATCAGGTGAGTTTCCTCTCTAGTAGTAAGAGGGTGAAACAGATATTAGAGCTTGTGCACAGTGATGTGTTTGGACCTGTGAAGGTTCCATCACTAGGTAAGTCTGTGTATTATGTATCATTTATATATGACTTCTCAAGGAATACATGGATATATTTCATTAAGAAGAAATCTGAAGTCTTTGACAAGTTTAAAGAATTTAAGGCTCTCATGGAAAATCAGACAGAGAATAAGATAAAGGCGCTGAGGACAGATAATGGTGGAGAGTTTTGTAGCAAGGAATTTGAAGAATTCTATAAGAAGTGTAATATAGCATGGCAGAAGACTGCTTCATATACACCTCATCAAAATGGAGTTGTAGAAAAAATGAACAAGATGTTGACGGAAAGGGCAATAAACATGCTTAGTGGTGACGAGTTAGGACAAGGATTCTGGGTAGAGGAGGTGGATACTGCATGTTACCTGGTCAACGGGTCACCTTCATCACTGTTGAATGATAAGACTCCACAACAGATATGGACTGGTAAGAAACCATCTCTTTCACATCTGAGGGTATTTGGATGTGATGCATATGTACATGTTCCAAAGGAGAAATGAACCAAATTGGATAGTAAATCTGAAAAGTGCATCTTTATTGGGTATAAGGATGGTTTAAAGGGTTATAAGCTTTGGAACCCAGTATCAAGGAAGGTTGTCTACAGCTGAGATGTGGTGTTCATAGAGGTAAAAGATGTTATTAAACATGAATTCTAACCAAAGGAACCTAAGAAGATAGAGTTTGAGCTAAAGGAGGAAGAATCAGACTCTATAGTAGAGGAGGAATCAGAAGATGAAGAGCCACAAACTCTAGGTGTGAGAAGATCAGTTCGAGAAGGAAGGCATCCAGAAAGGTATAGTCCATCTGCTTTCTATTCAAATTTTTCTTTATCTATTACTGATGATGATCCCAAAACTGTGAAGGAAGCGGTAGATTCAGAGCATGGAAAACTCTGGAAAGAGGCCATGGTTGATGAAATGGCATCTTTGCACAAACATGAGGCTTGGGATCTGGTGGAGTTTCTGGCAAGAAGGAAACCCATTGGCAGCGAATGGGTGTTCAAGAAGAAGACAAATGCGGAAGGAAAGGTGGAGAAATACAAAGCTCGGTTGGTAGCAAAAGGTTATTCCCAGGTACTGGGAACCGATTTTGGTGATATTTTTTCTCCTGTTGCCAAGGTAACTTCTATTAGATTACTTTTATCTATTGTTGCTGCTTTTGATTTGAGGTAGAACAGATGGATGTGAAGACAACATTTCTTCATAGGGATCTAGAAGAGGAAATCTACATGAAGCAACCTAAAGGATTTGCACTGAAGGGTAAGAAAGAACTGGTATGCAAGCTAAAGAAGTCTCTGTATGGGTTAAAACAGTCACCAAGGATGTGGTATTAGAAATTTGATACATTTATACGGGGACTTGGCTTCACTAGAAAAAAAGCATATTACTATGTGTATTTTAAATTAATTGGTGACCCTGTTATTTATTTGGTCTTGTATGTGGATGATATGTTGCTGGTTGGAAATGACAAAGAAATTATCCAGGATTTGAAGACCCAATTGTCCTCCAAATTCGACATGAAAGATCTTGCTGCTGTAAACTACATTTTGGTCATAGAAATTAGAACAGATCAAGAAAAGAGGAAGCTCTGGTTAAACCAGAGGAAGTATGTCAAAACAATACTGCAGAGGTTTAATATGCAAGATAGTAAATCGGTGAAGGTTCCTATTCCTGTAGGTGTGAGGTTTTCTACTGAACAGTGTCCCAAGACACAAGAAGAGGAAGAGGACATGTCTCATGTTCCATATGCAAGTGCAGTTGGTAGCTTGATGTATGCAATGGTCTGTACTAGACCAGACATTACACATGTAGTGGAAGTATTGAGTAGGTTTATGTCAAAACCAGGGAAGGATCACTGGACAACAGTGAAGCAGGTTTTCAGGTATTTGCGTGGCACTAGTGATTATGGTTTGTGCTACCAAGGAAGACGAAGATTGGACAGAGTGTTGGATATTCGTGGCTTTATTGATGCAAACTGGGCTGGAGATTTGGATCAGAGAAGATATACAAATGGGTATGTGTTTAACCTATCTGGAGGTCTAGTCAATTGGATGAGTAAGAAACAATCTATAGTGGCACTATCAACTATAGAGGCAGAATACATGGCAACCACTCATGTAATCAAGGAAGTAGTTTGGTTGCAGAGATTGTGTTCAGGTATGGGGTTAGTACAGGGAGCTATAAGGATAGGCTATGACAGCCAAAGTGCAATTTTCTTGGCAAAGAACCCTGCATATCATTCAAAGACAAAGCACATTGATGTTCAGTATCACTTTGTGAGGGATATGATAGAAGACAAAAAGGTGTTGCTGGTAAAGGTGAACACTTTGAAGAATATTGCAGATGAATTGACAAAATCTGTGAGCTCTGAGAAGTTTTCTTGGTGTAGAGAAACAATGGGCATTGTAGGGTTTGATAAATGACTAATCTCTGATGTGCCCCCTTGTGGAAAGAAAACAACAAGTAGGAGAATGTTGGGTTGTGTTATATTCTTTCCACAACTAGCCCACGTAGTTAACTAGGGGGTTTGAGGGGTGAAAAAATTTTGGTTTTGTAACCTATGTTAGGTTGGGCAGACCCACCTATGGTTTTGTGCATGATTTTTCGCACATGTTTTTTGGACGTGATGGTTTTCGGTCCATGGTTTTGGACGCGATGGTTTTTGGTCCACGGTACTGGATGCTTCGACATGTATAAATATGTATTATAACATTGAAAGGAATATAATGAAAAATCAAGCTGGTAGTCCCGGTTTTGGGATCGAGGGGAAAATCTTTTTGTATATGTGTTTTATGAGTTATGCTCTCGCATTGTTTATTTTCTGTGTTTTAGAATTCGTATGCAGGTAATTTTTGTACAGTGTTAAAACCTACATTTTGTATGGTGTTAAAAGCTAAATTTGGTATCAGAGTTGATTTGGCTTCAATGGGACGCCTTTGTTGTTGCGGGGTTTTCCTGAGGCCTATGATAGACCCTGTTCAGTGGGAGATCCACGGGATCAATTCTTATGGTGAATGAAGATGGCGAGAAGTGGAAAAACAGAGATCGAGAAATTTAATGGTCATAGTTTTGAGTTGTGGGAACTCAAGATGGAGGATCTACTGGTGGATAAATATTAGTGGATCACGGTAGATTGAGGTACTAAACTGACAATAATGTAAGTTGAAGACTAGGTGAAGTTGAATTGTAAGGCAAATAGCACAATATGGTTGTGTATCTCAGATTCAATTTTGTTGAATGTATTAGGGGAAACTTCGGCAAAGGATTTCTAGGACAAGTTAGGCAATTGGTACCAATCTAAGTGTCTGGTGAATAAACTGTCCCTACGGAAAAAATTGTATAACCTTAGGATGAAGGAGGAAGACTAGGTGAGAGAGCATTTGAACATCTTTAATATTGTGGTAAGTCAGTTGTTATCTATTGATATAATATTTCAGATGAAGATAAGTGCATCATTTTTTTGTGTTCTCTACTAGATTCATGGGATAGTCTAGTTGTTGCAATAGGTAGCAATGCGACTTCCTTGCAGTTTCATGAAATAGTCTCATCCTTGTTGTCAGAGAAGATGAGACAGAAAAATATGGAGTGATAGAATGGTGATTCCTTGTCTATATGAGGACAATCCCAAAACAGAAGCAAAAATAAATCCTCAAGTGGGAGATCTAAATCTAGAGGAAGATCTGAATCTCCATGAAAACTTCTAAAGGTGTGTTGGAAATGCGAAAAGGAAGGGCACTTCAAAAGGGACTGTAGATCTAAAGATCCTGAGAAAGGAAAGGGATCTGATGATCCTCCTTTTGCAGAGGCGAAAACCACCTAATATGAAGGTGGGGATGTGTACTTGGACTATTCTTCAAGTACACATGTAGATCACGAGGCATGGTTGATTGACTCAGCTACATCTTTTCACTTAACTCCCCACAGGGAGTGGTTTTGTGAGTATGATGATGGTGATGTATCCTTAGGGGATGATAGGAAGGCTAGAATCATTGGTCATAGAAAAGTTAAGTTGAAGTTGCAAGGTGGAAGGATTAAAACACTTCTGGGTGTTCTGCATATTCCTCCATTGGCCAGAAATCAGATTTCTACAAGAAGCTTGATCATGCAGGTGTAAAAATAGTGTTCGAGAAAGATACCTGTAATATGGTTCGTGGAGAACTGGTATTGATGCGGGGAGTTCAGATTGGAAATTTGTACAATATTCAGGGTAGAATTGTTATTTATGGGTGAAATAGTTCTGTGGTTCTTGAAACTGGAGAAAAAAAATCTAGTTGTCTTTGGAGAAAAGACCATGCTATGGCATAAAATGCTTGGACATATTGTAGAGAAGGGCCTCTTAATACTTCATGGTAATGGTATGGTAGAAGGTATGTCTAATTTCTTTCTAAATTTTTATTTCTGTGAAAATTGTGTATATGGGAAGTAGAATCGGTGAGTTTTCCCTTTGGTGCTAAGAGGGCAAAAAAAATATTAGAGCTTGTGCATAGTGATGTGTTTGGAACTGTGTTGGTTCCATCACTAGGTAAGTCTATGTACTATGTATAATTTATATATGACTTCTCATAGAATACATGGATATATTTCCTTAGGAATAAATCTGAAGTCTTTGATAGGTTTAAAGAATTTAAGGCTCTCATGGAAAACCAGACAGAGAAGAAGATAAAGGCGTTGTGGACAAATAACGGTGGAGAGTTTTGCAAGGAGGAATTTGAAGAGTTTTGTAGGGAGTGTGATATAGCATGATAGAAGACTAATCCATACACACCTCAAGAAAATGGAGTTGCATAAAGAATGAACATGAAGTTGATGGAAAAGGCAAGAAGAATGTGCAGTGGTTATAGGTTAAGATAGGAATTCTAGGCATTGGCATTGGATATTGCATGTTACTTGGTCAAGAGATCATCTTCATCAACGTTGGAGGATAAGACTCCAGAAGAGGTATGGACTGGTAAGAAAACCTCTCTTTCACATATGAGGGTATTTGGATGTGATGCATATGCATATGTTCCAAAGGAGATAAGAACCAACTTGGATAGTAAATCCTGAAGGTGCATCTTTATTGGGTATAAGGATGGTTTAAAACGTTATAAAGTTTGGAATCCAAAAACAAGGAAGGTTGTGTATAGTCGTGATGTGGTGTTTAGAGAGGTGAAATATGTTATTAAACATGAAGTCCTACCAAAGGAACCTGAGAAGAAAGAATTTTAGCTAAAGGACGAAGAATGAGACTCTATAGCAGAAGAGGAATCAGAAGATGAAGAGGCACAAACTCTAGCTGTGAGAAGATCAGTTTGACAAAGAAGGTAGCCAAAAAGGTATAGTCTAGCTACTTTCTATTGAAATTTTTCTTTATATATTATTGATCATGATCCTAGGACTGTCAAGGAAGTAGTAGATTCACAGGATGGAAAACTCTGGAAAGAGGCCATGGTTGATAAAACGACATCTTTGCACAAAAATGAGGCATGGGATCTGGTGGAGTTTCCGGCTGGAAGGAAACCTTTTGGAAGCAAACGGGTGTTTAAGAAGAAGATGAATGCAAATGGCAAAGTAGAGAAATACAAAGCTTGATTGGTAGAAAAAGGTTATTCCCAGGTGTTAGGAAATGATTTCGGTGATGTTTTTCTCATGTTGCCAAGGTAGCTTCTATTAGATTACTTTTATGTGTTGCTGGTTCTTTTTATTTTGAGGTAGAACTAATGGACGTGAAGACAACATTTCTTCATAGGTATTTGTAAGAAGAGATCTAAATGAAACAACCTGAAGGCTTTGTGTTGAAGAGTAAAAAAGAACTAGTATGCAGGTTAGAAAAGTCTATGTATGTGTTGAAATAGTCACCAAGGATGTGGTATTAGAAATTTGATACATATATATATGGGGGCTTGGCTTCATAGAAAGAAAAGTAGATGATTTTGTGTATTTTAAATTAATTGGTGACCATTTTATTAATTGGTATTTTATGTGGATGATATGTTGTTGATTTGAAATAGCAAAGAAATTATCTAGGAATTGAAGACCCAATTGTCCTCCAAATTCGACATGAAAGATCTTGGTGTTGCAAACTATATTTTGGGCATGGAAATTAAACAAGATTAGGCAAAGAGGAAGCTATGGCTAAACGGAAGGAAGTATGTTGAGACAATATTGTAAAGGTTTAATATGCACAATAGTGAAACATTAAAGGTTCATATTCCTATAGGTAACAATGTAAACTTTGAAATGGGAACTATAAACTCAAAACGGGAACTCTGGCCAAAAAACACCCAAAAAACATCAAAAACAATGCTAAAAACAAAAAGTGTGTATACTGGAATGATGGTTTTTTTTTTTTAGGGACAATTTTGAACATGTTTTAAAAATGGCAGTGAAAACAAAATTTTCGTGCAAAATATAGCTTGAAAATGAAAAAGTGATTATACTGGAATGATGATTTTTTTTTTAGGGTCAATCTTCAAAATAAAAAAAAAAATGCTAGTAAAATGATCCAACAACATAAAAATGACTCATAACTTCTCATTTAACACCATATGGAAATCAAAAATTTTATTTCCAGATAAGATGCATACATCAGTTAGATAAACTATCTTAAACAATTATTCAAAATCACTCATATTTTCTTACACACCATCAGAATTCACATCTTCAAATGAGTGACTGGATGGATGTTGACGAAGATGTTCCATATTCTTCTCTTTCATCAACTAGTTCCCCATCTGAGTCCACATGCATGCCCATCATTTCAGGTTTCAAAATTCTTCTACATCTACGACTAGTTTCAGTAGACTCCCATTTCAACATTGTTCCTTATGGTAACAACCTTTTAAGAATCTCTATCGTCTTGAAGAGAAGAGTTCCCCTCTTTGTTAAATTGAAGTCATTAACAAGTATGTCAACATCCTCCAATTTCAATATGTCTGTGTGGCGGCGATTTATATTCGTACCCTTTCTTTTTCTCTTTCCGCCATTTTTTTTGTCAACTACCATCTCTGGCTTATACACACCATTGAATGGGTGTGTATTTGTGGCATACCAATGTACTTCAACACTTGTAACATCCTCATTTTCTGTAAAGACCTTTATAACTTTAGCAACCCAGAATGGATAACCATTGAGATCTCCATCTGCTAGCACTGCGATCATGCAACCCTCCTTAATATCATGTATTGCACCCCTGTAAAGTTCTTCCATGGCTTCACATTATGCACGAGATCTTCTGGAACCAATATACATCTCTCTTTCCTCTGCCTGTGAAGAATTAATGATACCTTGAGATTGTTGTTGTTCAACAATGTTTATTTCCTCATGTGCATTCGACACATTTTGTGGTCAAATAAATGGATTTTTCAAAGGTATATCTTCATTTGTTCTTGTTGAAATGATATCACTTTGATTATTGAAAAATGACTCCCACCAAACTGAATCAGCAATGTCAAAGTACTCATATGTATATCTAATACATTTTTTAATTTATTCTAGGCAATCAGAATAATTTATATCTCCATTTTGTTTGCGTGCATTATGAAATTCACCAATTGATTGTAATAAGAATATTTTTGATGCAAATATTGGATGATCTGGAATGAACTTCAAAAATTGCAAACTCGATGATGGTGCCCATTCTATAGTAGTTGAATACTTCTTGCCCTATATTAGTGTTTTCCCATTGATTTTTTTGATACGAAATTGATGTTGGAAGCTAATGTCATTAAGTTGTTCAATGCATTTCCCCTCACCATATGATCCCGTAATAAACCTTCGCATGTCAGTAGTTTCTTCCAACACATCAAAAGTAGGCACTAGCATGTATGATTTCTTAATGCATTCAATTAATGAAGGCGAGCTCCCAGCTTCCTTCCTCCTCATTGTGACTGAAAAATGACTGAACATCTGATCAATATGGTCATGAGTGTGCCCAACAAGAAGGAAACCAACCTTTACCTTCTGAAAAATTCTCAATTCAACAAGCATGTTTATATATCCAAAAACAATCTAATTTTTGTTTTCACGGCAAGTGTTGTCCAATTGTAGATACAAAACTTCAGGAAGATTACCAGACAAATGAGAAAGCACATCATGAATTATGGTTATGGCCAGATTTGCATCATTATGAATATTTGGAGCTGTGAAGCACACCTTTGGCAACATTTTCCCATTGAAGACCATACAACCGACCAAGTGATACTAAATAAAATTTTCCTCCTATAAATTTTTGGGTGTGCGAACAAAATGTGGTAAAAGTGTTTTTTTCTGGTCCATACCATCAATTATCAAACCCAAAAATTTATTCGGATTATCATAACACTTCTTTAGATGCTTGTACAACGTTTTCCATTCATTTTGTTTGTTGTTCATGATGCTCTTGAAGCTCTTTGACAATTGAATCTACACAACATAAAAGAAAGCCATTAAGAAATATGTTTTCATACATGACGAATATATAATTTTAAAAGTTAAAGTTATGAATGCCTACCTCTTTCAGACCCTTCACATTTGTCCCTTTTTAATTTAAGAGAAGCACATGTACTGCAAATCACCATCCTTGTCTTCTTAGGAATACAGACATTGTTGAATTCTTTCTTCCATATCTTCACAAAATATTGATATGTAATAAACCGACCATGTCCCTTAGCACCTCCTGCATATTCTTTGTATAAGTTGTAGATTTCCCGCCTTGAAAAATTATTTGGAATATGTATTGTCTCTCTATTCGGCATACACTCGCCATGCTTTGAAAAGAAATCTTTCATACATGACATTGCAGTGTTTGATAATGGCCCAAACTGTCTTTTATGATGTACTTCAGAATAAAATGTGGGATCCTTTTCCAAATTTTCTTGAATTCTCGAGAGACGAAAATTCCCAATCAAATGAAACATTTCGAAAACTTTTCTACAGATAAATAAAGTCTTAATATGATAAGCATAACATGACAATGTAGATTGCATGCACCCAACTAAATATGAATTTTGCATGCTTTTATTCATTGACAAATATCTCTTCCTGCTCTCTAATGAAAACTTGAAATCCATATGTTTCAAGCAATCTTTTTGGCAACATTCACTTGAAATGAGTGCGCTGATAGAAATTCTTCTCATTAGATATTCTGCTCTACCCCTTGTATAACTAGAAAATTTTGCATTGATACGAAAAGGTCTGCTCCTACTCCTCGATACAATATTTCTTGGCAACATCTCCATCATTAGATCATAATTTGTATAAGGATTTTCATCATCATTAAGAGGAATTTTATCCACACTATGATCAACTATGCTTTTCAAATACTGACTTGGAGGATATTCTTCATCTTCCCCTTCTTTAGTGCTACTGTCATAGTCCATAGAATTCGTACTCAATGGAAAATTTGACTCGATGTTTATTGGATATTCTTCCTCATGTGCATTTTCAGTGTTCCTCTCACAGTCCATAGAATTAGGACTAAATGTATCATCCTATCCTTCATCACTACTACCTTTATACTCATTAGAATTAGGACTAAGTGCATCATCCTGTCCTTCATCACTGCTGCTCTCATAGTCCTTAGAATCAGGACTAAGAGGACATTGTGACACTCCATTCTTTTGAAATTCATCATCGCACTCTTCATCACTGTTGCTCTCATAGTCCTTAGAATTAGGAATAAGTGGAAACCGTGACACTCCAGTCTTTTGAAATTCATCATCCCGCTCTTCATCACTGCTGCTGTCATAGTCCTTAGAATTAGGACTAACTAGACAACGTGGCACTCCATGCTTTTGAAATTCATCATCCCGCTCCTCATCAAAGCTGCTCTCATAGTCCTTAGAATTAGGACTAACTGGACATCGTGACACTCCATACTTTTGAAATTCATCATCATGCACTTCATCATTGCTACTCTCATAGTCCTTAAAATTAGGACTAAGTGGACACTTTGACACTCCATTCTTTTCAAATTCGTTATCACTCTCTTCATCACTGCTGCTCTCATAGTCCTCAAAATTAGGACTAAGTGGACACCGTGACAATCCATCCTTTTTAAACTCATCATCATGCTCTTCAACACTGTTGCTCTCATAGTCCTTAGAATTAGGACTAAGTGGAGACCGTGACACTCCATTATTTTGAACATCGCCATCTTGCTCTTCATCACTGCTGCTTTCACAGTCCATAGAATTAGGACTAAGTGGACATTGTGAGACTCCATTCTTTTGAAATTTTTCATCAAGCTCATCATCATTATTTCTTTCATAGTCCTTCAAATTCAGACTAAATGGAATCTGTGACTCTTTATTTATTTGAAATTCTCCATCCCCTATATTCATCAATATGAATAGAGCTGTTACGGGATGAAGACGTTGATGCTGTATAAATCAAAACTTCACTATCAAGACAATCCATCCCTTTCAAATAGAAGATGTTGAATGATACAAATGGAGAGTCTCCTAAAGATATTATATAGCTTAGAGAATGAAACTTTCCCTCCAAAAATCCCCCCCCCACCCCCAAAAAAAAATTTCGCGAACATATTTCCATCCAAAAATTTTCATCCCAAAAAATTTGCGAAAATATTTCCCTCCTAAAAGTTTGTGAGATTTATTTCACTTCATGATTTTATTCTGAAATTTAATGAAAAATGTAAACTTAATTTTTTTTAGGAAATAAATCATTAAAGTTAAAATTGTAAACTACAACTTCTACCTAAATTATTTTAATAGTCAAAGTATATAATATTACTAAACAATTGAATGTTTTCTTTTTAATTTTTATAATACATTATGAAACAAGTTAATCCCACATTCACCCCACTGTAAAACAATTCCATAATGTTCTCTTTATCATATTTTCATTCATCGCCATAAAAAAATTAACATGTTAAAATTTATTAAAACTAATTAATCCCGCATTCACCATAAGGTAAAACATCTTTGTAGTTTCACCTATATATTCCATTATCACTATTACTCACGTTACATCAAGGTTTTCTAAGGTTCTTCGAAAGACTTGGAGCGAATTTGTGGAGCAGCTACATTGGGATCAACAACATATTCAACGAAGAATTCTTACAATTGAAAGGTCAGTTAAATTTTCTTCCTTGAAATTTCTCATATTAAATTAGTTTAATGAAGTAGATTTTTTTTCTAAACTTAAAATTTTTGTCAACCAAATTAAAAAATATTTCTGCCATGACCATGGTGGGCCCAGGGCAACCCCATCCTCCAATCGACCAGCCACCAGATTCTTTTTTCTAAACTTAAAATTATTTGTGAACCAAATTAACAAATATTTCCGCCATGAGCATGGTGGGCCTAGGGCAACCCCATCCTGAAATCGGCCGGCCACCCACTCCCTCCGCACACCCTTCTGGCCCCCTCCCCAAACTTAGCCACCCCTTTCCCCCTCACCCCTCAACCCTCCTCCCACCCCACCTCCCTACAACCCACGACCCCCTCACACCTACTCGACCCCCCTACCTCACTCCCCGGGACCCACCCACCTGCCCCCCTACCCAACTCCCCTTCTCCCCCTCTACCCAGCTCTCCCTCTCACCCCTCGTTACCCCTCCCCTCCTCCCTCGCCCCCTCACCTCACCCCTCGTTTCTCTCCCCCCTCACCCTACGCTCCCTACCCTTCCCCCTCACCCCTCGTCCCCCTTCCCTCACCTCACCCCTCATTCCCCCCCGGCACCCTACCCCTCCCCCTCACCCCTCATTCCTCCCCCTTCGTCCCCACCATCCCCCTCCCTCCCCTTCCCCCTTGTCCCCCCCTTGCCTCCTCCCCCTCCGCCTCCGTCCCCCCTTGGCCCCCCTCCCTCCCACTATCCTGCCCCTCTGCCTCCTTCTCCCTCCCTCCCCCACCTCTCCCCCACCCCCTCCACCTCCCACTCCCTCCCTCCCTCGCCCCTCCCCCTCACCCTCCTTCTCCCTCCCCCGCTTCTCGCTTCCCCCTCCCTCCCCCTTTCCCTCCCCCTCCCTCCCCCTTTCCCTCCCTCGACTCCCAACTCTCAACCTCCGCCCCCTCAGAAGGCCCCTGAGTGTGCCATTGGACCGTTGGGGTGGAACAGAGTGGGCGACCGCACCCCACCTCGTGCCACCATGGCGGCCCGCCTGGGGTGGCCATCCGATTCCGAGAATCGGAAAACCACCTCGGGCGGGACGGCAGGCCACCGGGGTGGCGCGGTGTGGGGTGTGGTGGCGCGCCTCCCCATGCCACCCCAACGGCCCGCCAGCCTACCCTGGGTGGTTGTACGATTCCCGGAATCGGACAACCACCCAGGGCAGGCCGGTAGGCCACCGGGGTGGCACGGGGTGGGCGGCCACGTCCCACCCCGGACCACTGTAGAAATTTTGAATAATATGACACTTATTCACAGAGATTATCCCGATTATACATTATTGCAGAATACATAACCTCCTCTACATTGATCATCAATTTAGCAGCATTAAAAATAATGAAAACATCAATAGCATGCACACATTAACACAGTATGTATCCTGGGGAAAGCTTATAGCTGAAAACCCCACACTATCTGTATATTAATGATTGAGAACATATAACAATACATAGTACAATACTCCTCACAGGTATCCAGCACTATCTCCACATGTTACACACAAACTAGCTCAAATTTGATGCCTCAAATCTCCTCCGTTGTTTGCCTTCCTCCACTGTTCAATCCTACAAGAGAATGAATGAGAATGGCTGATCCAAACTCCTATTTACCTTGGCTGATCCAAAATCATGTGAGCACAAGCTATAATTGCCTTGGTATTGGCCCACACTACACAGAGATCATTGGCATAACTTAATCCCATTGATTGTGCAAGTCTCATGCACAACTGATAGTCACAAGTCACCCTTTCACTTACCTCTAACACCTGTCTCTGTTGAACTATCCATGCATTGACTTAACTGATCTATTCTTTAGTTAATTTATGAGTTAATAATTAGTGAATTAATTAACAATCAATTCACACAACTCATCACTAGTGTATTCTCCAGTTAGACTGAATACAACTAGTTCAACTGAACATAACTCCATCAACTCCACATCCAACTCCATAGAACTCACATGCATGAGTTCTAACTGAAGTCCTCCATGCAATAGCTCAACTAACACATAAGAAAAGCGTATTTCCTTATGACAGCTGCATGTGCCACATCCATAGCTCAAACTAAAGTGCTCCAATAGAATAAGATAATGTTTAGAGTCCAAATATTACTAAGGACTAATAGTATTTGATTGTTTCTATTTTTAACCTGGCAGTCTAAAAATAGACTCTAATCACTCTGCTGTGAAACAAAAATAGAAGTCCATCTATTTTTCCCAACATGACCAATCATCCATAAACAACATCCTGCAACTCATAGACCATGATCGATATGTCTAAAAATAGACATAGTCTAAAAAAAGACTTTGCGCCAAAAATAGCCTGCGCGTCCACTTAGTGAAGGCAACTCCTTTCCACTAAGCTCCATCATCTTGTTGCATTTTCAACACTCCCTCTCAACAAGATATGGATTATCTACAACCCCTATCCTGCCTCTGGAATGTTCTACATTCAACACATTTTCCGGTCCACTTGCTCCAACAACACTTGGAACAAAAACACTCCCAATCGACCACTCCGTTGAGCTAGGAACATACTCTGATTCTGAAGCTCTACTTGCTACTGACAAGTGCTCCCTCTCTGATATCTGAGCTACTTAAACATCTCCATGATCTCGCACCATTGCACACTTCTCTATGCCACCTAGCACTATGCAAAACACTTGTGCCTCTCGCATTGCTGCAGCCTGCTAGCTATGCGCTGTCCTGGGATTCCCTACACTGTCGCTCTCTCTGCCGCTCCATCCACATCTGTCTCTACCCAATCAATCAGTTCCTGCTACTCCACATCAGGGCTCCCATAGCAAGGTCTCATCCAAGAGGTTGGGTACCTCAAGGATCTTTCCCCTCCTCCTTAGAACAATCAATCCACATCACCCTACCTCCTTCCTAGAGGTATGGCTGCATGCGATCCCTCAGCCTACCTGACTCGAAGTTTCCCCCTACTAGAGGTCTCTACATGAATAGATGTCTCTACTCGATCTCCTCTTAGCTTCCCTTGTTATGGCTGCTCCACAACCTCCTGAGTTGTTGCACCAATCATGGCTCCTCCACGGTTGTCTGAGACTTCTTCTGGCTCTGCAGGTTGAGAGGTAATGTACGCTCCCTATCAACCACCAAGTCTCCATCAGTTGCCTCACTGCTCAAGGCTTTGCATGCATATTCAACCTCAAGAGCATATAGGTTCTTGACCCGTGAACGAATCTGCTTCACCTGTTTAGTGATGATGTGTCTAAGGAAAACCTTTCCCTTACTGAAGACTACATCATATCATCTATCTTCCAGCATCACGATCGACACCAAGTTTCTTTCCAGTCCTGGTACATACTTGACATCGGTCAAGGTAAGGCAAGCTCCATGCTCCCTCTAAAAAAGAACCATGCCTACACATGAGACACTATACTTCTCATCATTACCCATCCCTATGAGTATCTGGAGATCTTTCTCCTCCAAAGTACTGAGCAAACTTTTGTCACCAGTCATGTGGAAAGAAGCTCCACTGTCAAGAAACCAACCACTTCCCACCATGGATGAAACCATGCATGCGAAGAGTGTGAAATCCAACTCAAACTGTGAAGCAAGTGCCTCACCTTTAGATCCTTCCCCGGATCCCTTCTTGGATTTCTTCTTTGGGCAATTAGTAACATAATGTCCCAACTCATGACAACGAAAGCATCTCACCTTTGACTTGTCAACCTTCTTCCCATCATTGGAAGAACTGGATTTAGAAAGAGAGCCCTTCTCCTTCCCCTTCTTTGCTTTGGCAGCCAAAGCACAATTTTCTTCATTAGATGCATTTGATGAAGATTCGTCCCTGGTAGTCCGCTTGATCTCCTCTTGCAAAAGATCCGACCAAAGTCTCTCCCATCCTAGAAATTTCTCTCGACCATTAACAAAGTCCTGATAGGAATGCCAACTCTTCGAAAGACCAAGGAGAGCCAAGCTCACCAAGTCCTCATCATCGACAGTCACCCCCACACTTCCCAGCTCATCCCGGCACTGGGTGAACTTCGTGAGATACCTGGGCACATTGTCTCCATTCTCACATTTAATGTTTCTGAGTTTATCCTTGAGTGCCAACTTCCTCTAGTCGCTCTTGCTTTGGAATAATTCTGTCAATGTTTTCCACATCAAGTATGGAGAAACGTTTCCATGCAGGCTGGACACGATGTGATCCTTCACGCCCTCCAACAGAATCCTTCGACACTTTGCTGTATTCTTTTGCCAAACCTCAAAGTGAGTAGCATCAGTAGGCTTTGGGACATCAGCCTCTATGAACTCCTTCAGCCCATTATCATCTAACACCGTCTCCATCCTATCCTTCCATGCAATATAGTTCGAGCTGCCCTCAAGGGCATACTCCAATCGCAATCCGTTGAAAGACATTGCCACATTGAAAGACAATCGCAAATTCAAATTCCACCAGCTCCAAACTCAACTACCTCTGATATAAGATTCGTGAGAACAAGGTATTTCTCGTACAAAGATTGACTGTATGGGTTTTTATTGGATATCTCACCTTCCAAAGGAAGGATGAATCCAGAGGCTACCTGGCCCGATTACAGATTCTGACTGAAGAAATAAAATGTAAACACTTTCTGAACAGTAGATCTGATGATAAACAGCTCTGATACGATGTAGAAATTTTGAATAATATGACACTTATTCACAGATATTATCCCGATTATACACTATTGTGGAATACATGCATAATACATAACCTCCTCTACATTGATCATCAATTTAGCAGCATTAAAAATAATGAAAACATCAATAGCATGCACACATTAACACATTATGCATCTCGGGGAAAGCTTACAGCCGAAAACCCCACACTATCTATATATTAATGATTGAGAACATATAACAATACATAGTACAATACTCCTCACAAGTATACATCACTATCTCCACCTGTTACGCACAAACTAGCTCAGATCTGATGCCTCAAATCTCCTCTGTTGTTTGCCTGCCTCCACTGCGCAATCCTGCAAGAGAATGAATGAGAATGGCTGATCCAAATTCACGTGAGCACAAGCTTGTTATAGAGATTTTTGGGCACTGCAACCCGAATCATAAATGTCCATAAACCAAGGGCTCCTAAGTCCCTAAAAGTGTTGTTCCAACCCCTAAAAGAACAAAGTCAACTGATTACATCATCTGCCAGAAGTTCTCCATGAAAAACTACTCAGAACTGGTCAAAATTGGACCATCTCACCTGCTCCATGGTCAAAGTCTGTTGCATCCCACCTAAATGCACACGGGAGGTGTGATGCATACTGAAAAGACCTTCTATGGGGTGTGATGGGCGAGAGTGGACAAATGGCAGGGTCAATCTGTGAGGTGGAGGATCATGGAATCTTCCATAAACTTCTCCTGTGACACTTGCCTCTCTGCATTTGCCCAGGGATGAGTAAGAGATCATCAATCTCCTAGTGGAATCAAGAACTATCAGAGAGAGGACACTAATCAAATCTCAAAAGCTGACTCACCTCGCTTGCAAACATCTATATATGGATCCCTCGTCCCAGAGATCCAGGGGCTGGAATTTTGTATCTTGTAAGGAAGTGTTGCTGGTTTCGTGGTGTAACATCATAGTGTTGGGTGAGATAAGCCTTTTCATGAGGTGAAGAAGGGCTTTCTTGCTGAGAGGATGACGCTGGGTCAGAACAATTGGTTGTAATCCTCTTTGATATTCTTAATTATTAATAAAACTATTCAAGTTTTCCTCCACATTCTTGTATGATTGATGATATATGCATTTGTGTGGTCAATATATATCTGGTCCTATATTGTTTATGATAGTAGATATCTGTTCTTGGATAGTGTTATGTTGCTTTGATTCTACAGGTGCGCTTTGAAGTTGGTTAGACGAGGAAGCGAGTGGCAAAGATCCATCAGAAGGGAGAGGAATAAAACAAGGAACCAAGTGCAAGACAGAGGTTGGTCTCCTTTGTTCCCCTCTTATCTACTGTTTATAAAGGAAAACGAAAGTGGTTTTAGTTTGTTTTTTTCTAAGGTAGCTACCAGCCTTAGTGGGACTAGCAGCTCTGCATAGACACTAGATTTCCCGATAACAAAATGGCGACTCCACTGGGGAGCGAATAGATTGTTTGTTTGTCTATATTTGTTTGCTTTATAAACTTATGGACGGAGCCTGAAGTCAAGCCAGCTAGCCTTCGAACTACATTTGCTATGCAAGTGCAAAGTAGATCAATGCTACTTCAGTCTATCTCCGGGTTTTTTTTATGAACCAAAAAATCGTTTTACAAGCTCTCTAAATGCCCTTGTGGTGGCTCCAGTAACCTCTTTAGATCTACCCCTATGATTTATTTACTAATTACCACTTGCTCGGCCTAAATCCCTGAATTGTGCTGCAAACTGTTATCAAGAACTGGATCAAAAGTCTCGCACTCTACCATCTCACCCTCTCTTCAAGGATATCAGTATGCATCAAACTTCCCATGTGTTGTAGGTGGGATGCATACTGGAATCCCTGTGTAACAGGTGCACTGATCAGAAAGGGCTAATTTTGCCTCCAGACTTTGGTTTTTTCACTCTTTTCAGCTCTATTCAGGAGTTTTGTTGTCTGGAGTCAATATACCTCTATTGGAAACCCGCTTCCTTACCATTATTCCACCTCCATTATGCAAATAACTGTCAATGTTTTTATGTATTGTGAGCCATTTTCAGTTCTCTTTTACAAAAAGTAGCGTAATTGAACTGTCGTTTCTTGATCTGGAAGTGTCACAAGTGTCATTTTCAGTCATAGAAGAGAATCCAATTGTTCTTGATAGTCGATTACACTGTTACTCTTGTATTTTATTTGAATTAATAGTTTTTCAAGTGTCGAAAGCAAGTTTTCAATTCCAAATAACAAAGTGTCGTCATTATCTTCATTTTGTCTTGAAAAGGAACTGGTTAATAATGTCGCTTTGAAAAATAATTCAGATTTGCGCTTAGCTTTCTTTTTATCATTCACACATTAAGAAGGCTGAAAACAAATACATGCATGTGCATTTGCATTTAGACTATTTTTTGGGTTGATTTAGGACAGTGCATATAGTGTGTGCTCTCTGCTCTATGTTGAAAGAATATCGTCTCTCTTTCCTTAGTAGCTAGGATTTTCATTGCAAAAAGAAGATTAAACGATTGTTTATCATCTTAGATTGCATTTTAGGAATTGTATATCTACATCACGCGGTGAACCTAAAAGGAAAATTTCTTAAACAAGATCAACTGTAATATAAATTTAATGAATCTAAAAACGCTTTGGAACCTAACACACAACATTTAGAAGTCTAGGCTAGAGACGTATTCCAGCGTCGTAAAGCCTGGTAACTGTTGTTTTCATTGATGGTTGGGTGATTCCTCCACTTTGAGACGATAAGTGCCAGTACGGACTTGTACTCCCACGTACCGTCGAGTATATATTGGGAGACCACAATAGGCTTTATCCTTTATCTATAGGAAGCAGTGTCTGCCGCCCTATCGATTGCAATGCACTGAACACAGCATTCAGGAAGATTGACTGCCGTACCGTAAAAAGTATTCTGTAGTTTTGTGATTAGTTTGGTAATCCCTCTGTCTAGATTTCCAGAGTAGTCTCTTTCATTCCTTTTCAGACTCCTTAAAGGAAAAGGTCCATCTGAGCACTTGTCACTTCAAGCTCATTAAAAATTGAAGGCGACTAGAGTCATCTTTTGTTTTTCTCGACTCTTAAAAATTGAAAAAACAAGTTGTGTCAAAGCGTCTAAAATTTATTTTAATCGGAATAAACATCACCTTTCCTATGTCAGTCTTAGGTTGAGAAAAATGGAGTCCACCAACCAAGGATTTCCCCTTGGAGAAAATCCTAGTCCTTTCTCCTCTTGGGGAGATGTTGGTGCACCCCATATGACCACATTGTCGCTTCCAGGATTGACAATCGGCTTGCCCGTATGGCTCTTCTCAACCTCTGTCGTTCAAAACACCGTGATTCCTGAACAATCAAGTCAGCAACTAAACGATACCAGAGTTACCCCCCAACCTTCTACTTCGTCAAATTCTCCCTCTCCTCCTTACTCTTCGCTTGATGAAGTTGGTAAAGCCAAAAATCAAGTAACTGAGAAGAAGAAGGAGAAGAAGAATAAAGAGAAGAAGAAGAAGGAGCCAAAGGCGAAAAGGGGCAACTAGGCATTGTCTAGCGAAAATCCACAAACTGCACCGTCCAGGCCTAAATCGCCATGTGTCATTTGCAAAGGAGACCACTATCATCAAGATTGTACTTGCATCCCTCGGATCTTAAGGGATTGGTCTCCTCATTTGCAAAATCCGGTGTCATCAACCTCTGACGATCATGCTGAGGATACACTGTCAACTAGTGAAAGTGAAGTCCATGTACAAAAAGGAAAATGTAAATTTCCTTGTAAACTGTGTGAAGGAAATCACGCCGTCCACTGTTGTCCCTTCTTAGACGAGGCTAAAAACGTTTTGGACGACCGTCCGATTTCACCGTTACGGCTTCCTCCTGGATATAAGAAACTCTTGCCAATACCGTCACTAGTTGAAAATCCGGCTGACACGCCATTGTGGTCAGCTGAAGCATCTATCGTTGAAGATGAAACCTCTAAATCCACACCAGACGAAAGTCAAGAGGTTGAAGCAGCAGTTGACCCGGTCTTGCCTTCAGAAAGTCCACCTTCAGATGATACAGTCACTGGAGAGAACAAAAACGACACCATTGAAATTCTCTTCGTAAGCACAGACTCTGATGAACATGGGGGCAGTCTACCCATTCCTTTACCACAGGAAGGAAGTTCGTGAGAGTCATATCCGACCATCTATTCGGTCCCACCTCCAAGCAACCTAGTTGTTTCCTTCGATTGGAATCTACTAGGCAGACCCATTTACCAGCCAGTGTACCATTTCAAATCATTGCTCAAATATATAGAATGGTCATGGCTGGTACCATCATAGATGAAGGGGCTTCTATGAGTATCCTTTCCTCAACTGCTTGGAAAGCGCTTGGTTCGCCATTGCTTTTGCCTGAAATGAGAAATCTAACAGGCTTTGACAAAGGAACCAGTCGACCATTAGGGATCCTTCCCAATGTGCCGATAACATTGAGAAAGAAAACTGTTCACATGAACGTAATGGTAGTCCAAGGACCCCTGGATTATAATCTACCCCTTGGATGCGACTATATTTATTGCATGGGAGCCATTGTCTCCTCACTCTTTAGAGTAATGTGTATTCCGCATGAAGGAAGAGTGGTCAAGCTCGTAGACCAGCTTTCATTCCCCGGTTCACACATAGCAAATAGTCGAATACCATCCCTAAATGGTCTTTTCACACAAGTAATGTCTCATCAATCCCCAGTCCGTCCTCCTGATGAGCACGAGTGATTCGGAGGACATGACTGAAACCTAGGGGGCATGCACCCTAGTCTGTTTCGATAGGAGAACCTTGGGTATAGGGTAGGTTTCCACGAAGGATATATGACTGGTTTATGAGATTAGACTGGAATAAGTTTCCTTCATCTAAGTTATGTGAGTGGAGCCAGTTGCGCCACTCACCTTTGTCTATTTCGGTAGACATCGCCGAGGAAGTGTTTTGTCCGCAGTGCAGATAGAACAATCTTTAGTAACTTGGAAATTTCTCGCTATACCCAGGGGCATGCAAACCTTTTGGCGTGCAAGCGAAGAGAAACCATTTATTTTTTAAATTTGTAGGTCCTCTAACCCTTTAAACTCGTAGGATTTGTCGTTTCCTAACTTGCATCAAGAAAGGATGTGGGGCAAAGCTTTGAAAAAATGCCATTTTAAATGAGACATCCTTATTATACGACTGGATCGAGCAGTTTTAACGCAGAATTCAATCTCGTTAAAAAATAAACATAAGCAATGAGCAAACGTTCCCCCAGATTTTAAGCTCATTAAAAAATGAAGCAATTTCGGTAAATAACCATCGTGAATGTATTATCATCAACCTTTGAAGCCTTAGTTGTGTTCTCATCATCACCTCCACTTTGTATTGGCCGATCATTCACCTCCATTTGATTGTTTACCCCTTTTGAGGAATAGCTGCGAAGAGTGATCCTGTTAGCCATCCTTGTGACACTGCCATGATTGGAAAAATTCCAAACCTTACTTGGAATTAGCTGCTACCAAAATTTATCACTCGTTCCTCGAAAATGAGTCTCCTTTAAGCTCTTTTCATCTGACTCGTAAAATATGAAAATATTGCCGAGCAATTGGCCTCTCTAGCTCGTTAAAGTGACCGGAAGTGCTATCCCTCCTATAGATTTTCATCTTTCTGGACCTGAGGGATTATTACACAAAAATATCGAGTGCTTGTTTTGTTCGGCTCGTTAAAATTACCGAAAATTCATCCCTTTTGTATTGTTTTATACTTTTTCGGACTCAAGGGATTAGATGACGAAAAAGGATTGTTGGAGTTTTCTTTACGTCCCTTTTCAGACTCTCTAAAATTGAAAAGGACCGAGTTATCTTTGTCGTTAAACTCGTTAAAACCGAATAGCGACAAACTTGTCCATACAGACAAGAACGAGTTTCACTATCGCTAGGCTCGTTAAAACATAGCGATGGGTTTGCCCGAAGGGAAAATTATAGAACAAGCATATGTTATCCTCCTCAAGCTTGAAGAAAATAAAGAGGTACTGGTCAGCAATGATTGGGGAAAATTTTGGGAAGAAAACTTGAAGAAACTTTATTGGTAGCAAGTCGCTCTTGAACATGGCACTTTCACTCCACATCCGAGTCAGGTTGGGTTGTTCCATTCACTGGTCATATCACCATTGGTCCGTCACACCATCCATATTTGGGGTTAACACTACCAATCCATCATGTCAGTGTCACCGATATGTTCAAGAGAAGTCGCTCAAAGAATTCACCTGTGTCTCATCCACTGCAATACATTTACGCTCCATTCTTTCATGACCGCCACCCTGAACCTTATGTCATCAGATCGTTTTCACCTCCATTAAAATCATTTGCTCCATTCTGTGTCATTGATGTTAGATTCACTAAGGCCCTCCTATGACGGATCGCTTCTTGTTGACATCAGCTCATTATCCAGGAAGTCGATCTAGGAACAACCGTTTCAGTACTTTGAAGCTTGCATGCCTCAATGGCAAGTTTCTCGCTTCCAGCGACAAGTTTACATCAATGGCCTTCGACTGAAATATTTTGCATGGTGTTCGACGCCAAGTCCCTTACTCACACCATGTGAATTGTACTGTAATACCTTGAGGGTCATCATCATTATCGGTGATTCCTCTCGTGCTTGTTAACAGCTTACATCATTGGCTGGTAATCAGGTGATGTCTTTCCATGTTCGACTCCAGAACATCTCTCACATGGATCGACTTGTACTTTGAGTGAAGATCGAACGAGATTGAAGACCCTGGATCCAGTTTCATCCATCCGGGCTGCGATATATATTCAGGAAAATAAAGACATCAAATGTACATCATTACTGCACAGATAATCATCCAAAGGGATGATGGCTCTACTAGAATCATCAGTCTACACACAGACGATTGTCTGTCTTATGTACATGAGAATGAATTTATAAAGCTGAGCATGGGGATGCCGCCTCAGCTAGATCATGAAAATATTATGAAGATAATGTATTGTATTGTATCTTATTACAGGTCGCCTTCCAGCTTGAAAAAACTTCGGATCCTCATGATAAAGCATTTCACCCGACATCAAAAGATTAAAGACCTCATGCTTTAGGGGGCAACTGTTATAGACATTTTTGGGCACTGCAACCCCAATCATAAATGTCAATAAACAAAGGGCTCCTAAGTCCCTAAAAGTGTTGTTCCAACCCCTAAAAGAACAAGGTCAACTGATTACATCATCTCCCAGAAGTTCTCCATGAAAAACTACTCGGAACTGGTCAAAATTGGACCATCTCACCTGCTCCATGGTCAAAGTGCGCTGCATGCCACCTGAATGCACACGAGAGGTGCGATGCATACTAAAAAGCCCTTTTATGGGGTGCAATGGGCGAGAGTGGACAAATGGTAGGGTCAATCTGTGAGGTGGAGGATCAGGGAATCTTCCAGAAACTTCTCCTGTGACACTTACCTCTCTGCATTCACCCAGGGATGAGTAAGAGATCATCAATCTCCAAGTGGAATCAAGAACTATCAGAGAGAGGACACTAACCAAATCTCAAAAGCTGACTCACCCCCCTTACAAAAATCTATATATGGATCCCTCATCCCAGAGATCCAGGGGCTGGAATTTTGTATCTTGTAAGGAAGTGCTGCTGGTTTCTTGGTGTAACATCATAGTGTTGGGTGATCAAAGCTTTTTCGTGAGGTGAAGAAGAGCTTTCTTGCTGAGGGGATGATGCTGGGTCAGAACAATTGGTTGTAATCCTCTTTGCTATTCTTGATTATTAATAAAACTATTCAAGTTTTCCTCCACATAATTGTATGATTGATGATATATGCATTTGTGTGGTCAATATATATCTGGTCCTATATTGTTTATGATAGTAGATCTCTGTTCTTGGATAGTGTTATGCTGCTTTGATTCTATAGGTGCTCTTTGAAGTTGGGTAGACGAGGAAGCGAGTGGAAAAGATCCATCAGAAGGGAGAGGAATCAAACAAGGAACCAAGTGCAAGACAGAGGTTGGTCTCCTTTGTTCCCCTCTTATCTACTGTTTAGAAAGGAAAACGAAAGTGGTTTTAGTTTGTTTGTTTCTAAGGTAGCTACCAGCCTTAGTGGGACTAGCAGCTCTGCATAGACACTAGATTTCCCGATAAAAAAGCTATAATTGCCTTGGTATTGGCCCACACTACGCAAAGATCATTGGCATAACTCAATCCCATTGATTGTGCAAGTATCATGCACAACCAATAGTCACAACTCACCCTTTCACTTACCTCTAACACCTGTCTCTATTGAACTGTCCATGCATTGAGTTAACTGATGTATTCTTCAGTTACTTTATGAGTTAATAATTAGTGAATTAATTAACAATCAATTCACACAACTCATCACTAGTGTATTCTCCAGTTAGACTGAATACAACTAGTTCAACTGAACACAACTCCATCAACTCCACATCCAACTCCATAGAACTCACATGCATGAGTTCTAACTGAAGTCCTCCATGCAATAGCTCAACTAACACATAAGAAAAGCATATTTCCTTCTGACAGCTGCATGTGCCACATCCGTAGCTTGAACTAAAGTGCTCCAAGAGGATAAGATAATGTTTAGAGTCCAAATTTTACTAAGGGCTAATAATATTTGACTGTTTCTATTTTTAACTTGACAGTCTAAAAATAGACTCTGATCACTCCGCCGTGAACCAAAAATAGAAGTCCATCTATTTTTCCCAACATGACCAATCATCCATAAGCAAAATCCTGCAACTCATAGACCATGATCCATATGTCTAAAAATAGACATAGTCAAAAAATAGACTTTGCGCCAAAAATAGCCTGCGGGCCCACTTAGTGAAGGCGACTCCTTTCCACTAAGCTCCATCATCTTGTTGCATTTTCAACAACCACCCTAGCGGCCCGTTGGCCCGCCTGGGGTGGCCGTACGATTCTAGGAATCAGACGGCCATCTCGGGCAGGCGAGTGGGCCGCTAGGGTGGTGCAGGGAGGGGCGCACCGGGAATTGGACGACGACCCAGGGCGGGTCGTCGGGCTAGTGTGGGGTGGGCGGTGGAGCCCCACCCCGTGCCACCCCGGTGGCCCCCCACCCCGGGCAACCCGGCAAGCCGCCAGGGTGGGGCAGGGTGGGCGGCCGCGCCCCATCCCGAACCACACCGGCAGCCCACTGGCCCGCTCATTGTGGCATGGGGTGGGGTGCGGTGGCGCCCCTCCCCATGCCACCCCGGCAGCCCGTCGGCCTACCGGGGTGGTCGTCCGATTCCCGAAATCAGATGGCCACCCCGGCGGCCCGCTGGCTAGCTCGCGGTGGTTGTCCAAATCACAGAATCAGACAACCATCCCAAGCGGGTAGGCGGTCCGCCAGGGTGGCGTGGGGTGGGGCTCCGCCGCCCACCCTGCGCCAGCCCGGCGACCCGTCGGCCTGCCCAGGGTGGATGGCCACCCCGGGCAAGCCAGCGGGCCACCGGGGTGTTGAGGGGTGGGGTGGCGCCACCCACTCTGCGCACCCTCGACGGCCCGGTGGCCCACCTTAGGTGGCCATCCGATTCTCGAAATCGGACGGCCACCCAAGGCGGGCTGGTGGGCTACCGGGGTGGCATGGGGAGGGGCGTGCCGGGAATTGGACGGCCACCCCGGACGGGCCGCTGGGGTGGCGCGGGGTGGGCCGCAGCGCCTCCCCTCCCTGCGCGTAGGGTGGGCGCCGGGAATCAGACAGCCACCCCAGGCGGGCCAGCGGGCCCCTGAGGTGGCGCGAGGAGGGACACTACCGCAGCCGACCCCGTGCCACCCCGTTGGCCAACCGGCCCGCTTCGGGTGGTCGTCTGATTCCGGGAATCAGACGGCCACCCCGGGCGGGCCGACGGGCCACCGGGGTGGCATGGGGTGGGCCGCGGTGGGGCCCCTGAGGTGGCGCGGGGAGGGGCACCACCGCGGGCCACCCCGTGCCACCCCAGTGGCCCGCTGGCCCGCCCGGGGTGGTCGTCCGATTCCGAGAATCAGACAGCCACCCCGGGCGGGCCGGCGGGTTGCCAGGGTGCCGCGGGGTGGGTAACCATGCCCCATCCCATGCCACCCTCGTAGCACGCTGTCCCACCTAGGGTGGCCGTCCTATTCCGGGAATCGGATAGGATGGCCACGCCAGCCGGGCTGGCTGGCTGGCCATTGGGCTAGTGCGGGGTGGGGCGTGGCGGTGCCCCTCCCGCCACCACCCCGGCAGCCTAGCGGCCCACCCGCGTTGGCCATCTGATTCCAGGAATCAGACTGCCAACCCGGCGGCCTGCTGGCCTGCTTGGTTGTCCAATTCCGAGAGTCGGACGGCAACCCCGATCGGGCTGACGGGCCGTCAAGGTGGCGTGTGGTGGGCGCCGCTGGGAATCGAATGGCCACCCCGGGCGGGCCGCCGGACCGCAAGGGTGGTTCAGGGTGGGTGCTGCCGCCCCACCCCACGCCACCTTAGTGGCCTAGCGGCTCACCTGGGGCCGGAATTGGATGGCCACCCTGGGCAGGCCGCCGCGCCGCTAGGGTGGCGTGGGGTGGGGCGCCGCCGCCCACCCTACGCCACCCTGTCGGCCTGCCCGGGGTGGTGGCCCGCTGAGAATCGGATGGCCACTCCAGGCGGGCCGCTGGGGTGGCATGGGGTAGGGCGTGGCTGCCCACTCGCACCACCCCGGCGTCCTGCCGGCGTGCCCGAGTGGCTGTCCGAGGGGGCGAAGGTTGGGAGGCAGGAGGCGGGGGGTGGAGGTAGGGAGGCAAGGGAGGGGGAGGCGGCGGGGAAGGGAGGGGGATGCGGGAGGCGGGGGAGGGAGGGGGAGAGGGAGGGTAAGGGGCAACGGAGGGAGGGAACGGGAGGCGGGGGAGGGAGAGGGCGAGGGAGAGGGCGAGGGGTGGGGGAGGCTGAGGGGTGGGGGAGGGAGAGGGAGGCCAAGGGGTGGGTGAGGGAGGGGGGCCAAGGGGTGGGTGAGGGGGGAGGTGGCGAAGGGAAGGGGAGGGAGGAGAGGGACAAGGGGTGAGGGGGAGGGGGAGGGAAGGGGTGGATGAGTGGGGAGGGTGAGTGGTAGGGTGAAGGGCGGGGGGGGGATGAGGGGTGAGTTGAGGGGGGGGGATGAGGGGTGAGGGAGGGTTACGTAGAGGGGGGGCATGAGGGGCGAGGTGGTGAGGGAGAGGGAAGGGGGGACAAGGGGGGAGGGGGAGGGGTGAGGGGGGAGGGAAACGAGGGGTGGGGAGGATGAGGGGTTAGGCGAGGGGGTAAGGGACGGGTAGGGAGAGGGAGGGGGGGGGCGTGGGGGTGAGGGAGAGGGAGGGGGTGGCACGAGGGGGGAGGGGGAGTGGGGGGGTGAGGGGGAGGGGTGAGGTGGGTTGGGGGAGACGCAATGAGGGGTTAGGTGAAGGGGGGGGGGGGATGAGGGTGGGGGGGGAGAGGTGAGAATGGTAGCGGGGCGGGGTGAAGGGTGGGAAATGAGGGGTGAGGGGGCAACGGGGTAGGGTGAGGGAGCCGGTGGCAGGTGAGGGGGAGGACCGGGTAGAGGGAGGGAAACGGGAGTGAGGGGGAGGGGTAGGGAGAGGGGTGGGGGGACCGGGTAGAGGGAGGGAAACGAGAGTGAGGGGGAGCGGTGGGACGAGGGGGAGGGGTAGGCAGAGGGGTGAGGGGTGAGGGGGTGGGGTAGGGTGAGGGAGCCGGGGGGCGAGGCGAATGAGGGGAGGGGTGAGGAGGGTTGGCGGTGGGGCAATGAGGGGTGAGGTGAAGGGGGGGATGAGGGGGGAGGGGGAGAGGTGAGGATGGTAGCAGGGCAGGGTGAAGGGTGGGAAACGAGGGGTGAGGGGGCGAGGGGGTAGGGTGAGGGAGCCGAGGGCGGGTGAGCGGGAGGACCAGGTAGAGGGGGGGAAAGGGGAGTGAGGGGGAGGGGTAGGGAGAGGGGGAGGACTAGGTAGAGTGGGGGAAAGGGGAGTGAGGGGGAGAGGTTAGGAGAGGGGGGGGGACGAGGGGGAGGGGTGGGTAGAGGGGTGAGGGGTGAGGGGGTGGGGTAGGGTAAGGGATGCGGGGGGTGAGGGTGAACGAGGGGTGAGGGGGAAGGTTGGGTAGAGGGGGGAAAGGGGAGTCGTGTAGGGGGGCAGGTGGGTGGGTCCGGGGGAGCTGAGGTATGGGGGCTGAGGTAGGGGGTAGGGGAGAGTGGGAGTTTGTGGGAGGGGCAGGTTAAGGGGTAGAGGAAAGGGGGGTAAGGGTGTGGTGAGGTGGCCATCTGATTGCGAGGAGGGGTGGTTTGGTTGGGGTCGAGGGTGAGGGGGTAGGGGGAATAGGTGGAATGGGGGGTAAGGATGGGCTGGGGTGGCTGTCCGATTGCGGGGAGGGGTGGCTCGATTGGGGGGGAAGGGGGTAGGTTATTGGGGGTTGGGGAGGGGGGAAGGGGGTGAAGTGGCATGGGGGTTGTGGGCCGGTAGGAGGGGTAGGGGGTGGAGGAGAGCATGGAGGGGAAGTGGTTGGGGGGTGCGGTGGTGTGGGGGTAGGGGGGAGGTGTGGAAGGGGGGTAAGGGTGCGGTTCGATGGCCGTCCGATTGTGGTGTGGGGTGGCGTGCGTCAGTTGAGGGGGAAGAGGGGTATGGGGCATGCAGGGTAAGGGGTGGGGAAATCGCCCACCACTCCGTGGATGGAAGGGGTGGTGTCAATGGGCTTCTGCCATTTCATAGTGTTAATATTTTTTTTAATTTCAATTATCTGATTATACAAATTAAAAATTTAGGATATATTTTCGTTGTGGATTTAAGTTAATATGTTTTTTTTGTTTACTAATTTATGTGTTTCTATTTTTTAGGAAAATGGCATCAAAGAAGACTTCTATGAATATGTCTGGACCAAAGACACTTAAAGGTGCATCTTCAAGAAACATTGGTGAACGAACTCCACCTGAGCTCATGGCTACAAATATTTCAAGTGCATCAAATGATAAGAAGACGATTTCAGAGTGGAAGAATTCAAAAGAGGTGAAATTCCCAGCAAGAATCTGGTATGTGAAAGAAAAAGAAAGCCAAAATGTGAACATATATCTATATATTGATATACCGAATGAAAATGGAATTCTTGAGCTGATGGGAAGAGTCATAGATATGTGTTCAGTACCAGACACTGAAATTGTTTACATACTTACAAAAGCTCCCAAGTCACATGAAAGGATTAAATATCGACTAACATATTCATTGTATGACACGAGAGTGGTATCTACAAAGTTGTGTAAACAAATCGTAAATGAGATAAAACAAAACATTGTAAGTATTGTTATTTATATTTGTTTTTTGTTTTCTTGAAAGTGTCTGAGTATATTTTTTTAATTTTGTTTTTATTGACATATGATTTTTTGTTTAGCAGAATTTTGTTGAAAGTTGTTCAATTAGGTTGGGAGGCATTCATTTCATAGAGAATGATATCATGAAAGTTGTCAGCAATTTTTACTCAGTGTCAGAAGAAGATATGGAAAACAAGAAAAATGTAGTAATTGATGATGCTAAAAAACTACGTCTAAAGGATCAGAAAAAAAGGCCTCTAGTGGATAAATCTAGCAAGGGTAAACAAGTTACTTTTGAGGGCAATGAAGTTGAAACTGATAGTGAAGCATATGTTGTCGTTACTGAACATGACATTGGAACTAAGAAGAGCCATAAAATACCAAAAGTAATAATGCCCAAAAATAAATCTGTTGAGAATGTTATGACGAAGAAAAGTAAAGTTGAAGATTTTGAAGTAGTCATTACCAGCAATCAAGAACCTAGTGAAACTTCAAAAGAAAGCAGAGAAATCATTACTCCAGGAGCTGACTTAGAGGATGGCATTATTAAAACAAAACAAAATGCCATTCGACAGAATTTGACAAAGAAAAACTTAATTGATGGTGGTCGTACATTTTAGCTTAATGTCAGACAAACTTATAAGGCAAGTGAACAATGTCAGTATCAAGTCAGAAAGCCACACCATCTACATGTTCACAACTTGAAGACATTAATGAGGTATAATCCATATGCTAATGTGGTTAATTATGTGCTTCTTGTTGACCGAGTTCAAGTTCCCAACAAAGAAGCATTTGATAAGTCAAAATGTTTGAATACAATTATTATGTGCTTGGGGGGAACCATTCTGTAGAAGGTCAAAGACAATTGATGGAGGAATATCCCAATAACCCACGTTTTGAAACAATGAAATGTATCATTTATGCTGGTTTATCGAATACAGAATCAAAGTTAGTGGAATGGGATCATAATTCAGATAATGAATATAGGATATCTATGACTTTCATCCAAAGGGTTAGATTTGTTCATAGTGAATTTCAAGAAAAATGTGGTGGGGATAGGATAAATGTTACTACATATTTCCAAAGGGAATGTTGTATGGAAATAGGCTATCAAATTGAAGAGAAGCCCAATTCAAAAGGTGGAAAATGCAACCTTCCTAGTGATATATTCAGAGGTGTTGATAACATTTTCCAATTGGCAGTTAGAACTGGATGTGTTTGAAACTTGATCGATGAGATTTTTAGCATGTGGGAAAACATTGGCATTAAAAACTAGAAGGTCAAAAAGTCTAAGCCATTGATATGTGGCGGCAGTAAATTAGGTCCTAACTTGAAGCAGCTTCCAGAAGATATGACTATCACAACTTGGAGAGCAATGCAAGGAGTGAAAGATGAAAAAATTGTCAAAATAATATTTTCTCATGTGAAGTCAAGGGAATTATCATTGGAGAAAATGTTCGAGGAATTTCAAAAGTAAGTTTGTTGAATTATTTTTATTTATTTCTATATTATAATTTTCTTTTAAATAAAACATGTTGTTCTTGGTAGTATTTGTTATACATATCATTATATTGACTTTTTGTTACTTTATCTATGTAGTCACAAAGTTTACATGAAAATTCAAGAACAAATGGTTAGATTGTTGAATGAAGATAGTTGGGATGATGTCGTACACAACTATCCAAATTCAAGTTCTACATCAACATTAAAAGCTTTTTATCTTGCATTTAAAAAGGTATCTTGTTTTATACATTCATTTTTATTCATCTGTGTACTATTTTTAATTTATAACTTACACATATATTTGTTTATTTTATAAAAGATGAAGAAGGATGATAATGGAGCGCCAACTAGGTTCAGAACCTTTAATGAAAAAATAAAGACCGAAAGACTGAGGAAGCAACGTGTTAAGAATGTTGAACTTGATCCAACTCTTACTCATTTCATTTGGAATGGGCTAGACACCATTCAATATCAAGTAATACAAGGCGACTGTGAAGACATTGTTAAACTCATACCTAAAAGGGAGTATGCCCTAGTTATTGCAGATATTCCCCATGGTTTCAATATTCCAAATACTCACTATGATAGTGACCCTTATACTTATCAAACTCTTAGTAAAGTGGTTGCAGGATTTGTAGAAGTCACATCATCCCCATTATGGAGATTTGTGACATTTCATTCAGACACACAATTGGCAATGATATTGTCAAGCTTCAAAGGGAAAACAAATTCAAGGATGCAACTTAAATGGTAAGATGTTTAAAATGTATATTTGATTAATGTTGAAAAATTCATTTATGTACAAGTTGATTGAACTTTTACTATTTCATGTTACAGGTAGAAGTCAAATCTTCTTAACCGTGACGATCAAGTATTTATAAATGATTGTGAGTTCATTCATATTGATAGTTGGGCAAAAGATGATAGCTATATGTCTATGATTTTTAATCGAGTGGACAGAAAGAGTCATAGCCAAATACTGAGTTATGATGTTGTTGTGAGAAAACTAACATATGAAGACAAAGAAGAAAATGAGAGATAGTTAACATTTATCAAAAACCACAATTATTGATTAACTATATTATAGACATATGTTCAAATGAAGGAGATTGGGTTCTGAATTTATTTCTGGCTTAGGTAAGTTTTATTATATAGAATTGAATTTCAATATGTTATTTTTTTAATTAATATGTCATTGTACTAATTTAATTCATTATTTCTTTTGTGCTTAATAATTAGGTACAACACTAGCATGCTACCTTCAAAAAATAAGAAATTGCATTGTAATTGAAAAAGATCCATTACAATGCAATTTCATTCAGCAAAGAATTAATGCTCTTCAATTTCTTCCAGATGCAATGCAAGAAATTGGGTTGAACAAAGGGGACTTTAGTGAATCACGTGTGGAAGAAAAGGCAAAGGAGCCTCAACCACCATTACATGGGATGTTTGAAAAGACATACATTGGGAGATTGGCAGACATGTAAGATCCATTAGAAGACGAAAATGAGCAAAAAGAAGCAGAAAATATTGAGGAAGAAAACAATGATGAAACTCTAGAGGACGAAGAGTTTGGATTACGTGACATTGTTGATTAAATTTAAGTTATGCTTGGAAATCAAGCTCATTTTTTGTAACTATTAAGTAGTTATACTTGTAATGTTTTGACTTTGACATTTTATGAGAAGAATGTACAATCAATTAAGGTTGTTATGCATTCAATATTTGTAATATGTGATTTTCGCATTAATTTTTAAGTTAACCATTATTTCTTGAAAAAAAAGTGATTATTATCATTTTTTTGACATGAATTCATAAAAAAAAAAGAAAAAAACTATTATTTAACTACTTTTAGTTAAAATTTTCGTTTAAAAATTGTGATTTTCGCATGTCAATTGTAGCAAAAAATTATCAAAATGTGTAGTTTTTTAATTATATTTATGTTAAAAATGGCTATTTTTATGTCAATTGTTAGAAAATATTGTTTTTTAGAAACAATTATTTCTTGTGGATTGAAAAATTAATTAACAATGTATAAATATGTAGAATATCGAAAATTCAAAATATCAACCTTCTTCTTTAAATATTTGAAACAATAAAAACCTCACTACAAAAAAAATAAAATAAAAATAAAAACAAGAAAATATGAAGAAAAATACCACTTAAAAAATTATTAGGTTTACAAAATAATTATTTACATTTCATACATTAGAAAACTAAAAAAAAGTAAAAAAAAAAAACTTAAAAAAAAAAGGCCTAGTGCAGAATTACCACGTTTTTAAATCAGTATAAAAAACACTACCATTATAAAACGCAATGTACATAAAAAATTTTATAGTGCCACAAACTAAGCTTTAAAAACACATGTTTGTTCTGCATAACCCCTTTTCGAAATCGGGTCACTTTTTTGCTATCTCTACAAAACGAGTAATAGTATGGGTTCCCGTTTCAAAGTTTACATTGTTAGGTGTAAAGTTATCTGTTGAACAGTATCCTAAGTTAAAAGAAGAGGAAGAGGACATGTCTCCTGTATGCAAATGCAGTCGGTAGCTTGATATATGCAATGGTTTGTACTAGATGAAACATTGCACATGCAATGGGAGTATTGAGCAGGTTTATGTCAAAACTAGGGAAGGAGAATTCGACAACAATGTAGCAGGTTTTCAGGTATTTGCGTGGCACTAGTGATTATGGTTTGTGCTACCAAGGAAGACTAGGATTGGACAAAGCTTTGGACATTAATGGCTTTTTGATGCAGAATGGGCTAGAGATATGGATCAGAGAAGACCAACAAGTGGGTATGTGCTTAACCTATTTGGAGGTGTAGTCAGTTGGATGAGTACGAGATAGTCTGTAGTGGCACTTTCAACTATAGAGAAAGAATACATGGTAGCCACTCATGCAAGAAAGGAAGCAGTTTGGTTCCAGAGATTGTATTCAAGTATGGGGTTAGTACAAAAGGCTGTAAGGATAGACTGTGATAGCCAAAGTGAAATTTTGTTGGAAAATAACCCTGCTTATCGTTCAAAAACAACACATTGATGTTCAATATCACTTTGTAAGGGATATGGTTGAGGACAAAAAGGTGTTAAATAACCCTGCTTATCGTTCAAAGACAACATATTGATGTTCAATATCACTTTGTAAGGGATATGGTTGAGGACAAAAAGGTGTTGCCGGTAAAGGTGGACACTTTGAAGAATACTATAGATGCATTGACAAAGTCTGTGAGCACTAAGAAGTTCTCTTGGTGTAGAGAAACAATGGGCATTGCACGACTAGACCAATGACTAAGCTTTCTTGAGGCCCCCTATGGAAAGAAAACAACAAGTAGGAGAATGTTGTGTGTGAGTTATATTATTTCCACGACTAGCCCCACACACGGAGGCACCACAGGGAGGGAAAAAGCCCCCCTTGTTCATTGCGTCGGGTGCAGCAAGGGGGCTGCATCCCCCCTCATCGGGGGTTTTGACGGAGGCGGTAGCCCTCCTCTATGGGGTCTAGTGCAACACCCTAGGGAAAAAAAAATTGGACACTATATTAGGTGGGAAGACCTATCTATGGTTTTGTGCATGCTTTTCACACATCGTTTTGGGCACGATGCTTTTTTGTCCATAGTATTTTGTAGATCTAGTCAAGGGAACTACAATTATGTTCTAATCCAAAGTTAATGGATTGGGGTTTATCGATTATTTAGCATGTATATATATGTATTGTAACATTCAAAGGAATATAATGAAAAATAAATCTGGTAGTCCCAGTTTTGGGATCCAGGGCAAAATCTCTGTGTATATTTGTTTTTTGTTTTATTCTCGCATCATTGTTTATTTTATTTTTTTAGAATTCGTATGTTGGTAATTTTTGTATGGGGTTAAAACCTATAGGCACTAGGCTCTCCTTCAATGATCTGCTTCCCCTTGTATATTCCCTTGTTGGGTTTCGACTTAGAGTCAAAACATGCATCTGATACGAAAGCCTTCATCTCGACCACTAGTGACTACTTGGCCCGACACTCACTTGTGCTATGAGTGGAGCTCTTATGGAACTCACACCATTTCCCATTCCCTTCTTTGTCTTTGTGTTGCTGTTCTTTGTTTGTGGCTTCAGTGGGTTTCCTGAGTTGCCCCGCCTTAGCTTTGTCATTTTTTCTTCAGTTTGGGGGTGCCTTTTCCTTGCTTCGGATTCGCAAATCCAAAGTCTCGATTCTTCTGTTTAAACTTCTACTCAATCCTAATAGTGTATCGGTATGTCATGCCAAGCAAGGAGATGTCCAGGAACTCCATATCATCTTAGTTATACTTTTGTCGACGACCGGGGTACTTGAGTACAAAATTCTACTTAGAATCCTTGACACCCAGCTTCGAGCGAAGGGTATGGAAAAGAATTGTAAACTCCAACGCAATTTGATCCCTTCCCTGTCGTAGAATGGTCTACTCTATGCATTTATCTTCATAGCTTTTGACTGGGTAATATTGTTCCTTGATAGCTTCCAACTGAGTAAACAATGAGGATTCCCTCTCATCCTTTTTTTCACAGTAGGTTTCCCACCAGTCCTTGATGTGTGGAGTGGCTTTGAGAAGCGAAAAAGTAATATTTACCACATTGGAAAAGTCATGAACTGAAAAATATTCTTCCAACCGATTTGACCATTTATCTACAATGTTTACATCTATCTGGCCCTCAAATATGGCAATATTAATGTTAACTTATACCTTAAAAAGAGTGGCACCTCCAAAGTGGTTGCTATATGAAGATGTGTCGCTTATGGGTAGTCGTCAAAGGATCTAAGAAACGTTACCCAGGATTGTGTTCCTCTGTCACTTGAGGGATTCCTCGAACAATATTTTGAAAGGATCTCATGCCCCTCCATCTTTCTTTTCTTCCAACATGGGAGGTTGTCGGATTTTGGAGGTTGGTCTTTTAAATATTCAACCAGATCGAAATGTAACTCCTTATACCCTGACCTTGTTGGGGACATGCAAATAAAAATAGAGAAAGAGAAAACCTCTCTAATACCATTGATCCAGACTTATGCAGGAATGCAATAAAATAAATAAATACCCATATACACATTGATGCAAGAGGAATAAAACTTCATTTCATTAATATCAAAGAATTGAATGTGCTTACATACAGAAATAAAGATAAACTAGTGCGGGGGATGATAGCTTATCTCTGAGAAGATATGTGGCGGCTCCTGCCTCTAAGCTGTGTTACAATGAGCCTCAAATTCCTATTTGTTATTGAGAAATGATGGAAAACCCTAAACATCCAAAAACCTAACCCTAGGAGATGAAGTGACAAAACTGTGGGCCCCATTTGGGTAAAGTGGTACATCAACTTACTAGGGTCGTATCTTTGGCATATGATCTCCATTTGGCTATCATAATACCTTGTTTCAAAGATTTCAAAGAGGATGCAAAAAAAAAAAATTACCTCATTCGTCAAGGGATTAATGCTGTAGGGAAGGTGAAACTTCTTGCTGATGTGGAGATCTCGTCCTTGGTGAATCCACCCTATTGTGTACAGTTGCATATGTGTTGTAGTCGGTAGGCCAAACCATTTCGTGACCTATACTAAAATTAGGTTCCTTTGGCTCCCACTGTTGACAATGAATTGTAGCGAATAACCCTTCACCCATATTTGTGAGTGGAAAAGGTGTTCCCCCTGCTCTAGATCTTCAAGCTCATCCTTCTGGATCTTAGTGGTGGCCATGATGGCACTAGGCTTTGCATCAATAATTTGCTTCCCTTTTTAATTCCCCTTGCCGAGTTCCAACTTAGAGTCAGAACATGCATCTGACTCGGAATCCTTCAGCTCAACCACCAATTACTACCTGGCCCAACACTTACTTGTGTTATGAGTGGAACTTTTATGGAACTCACACCATTTTCTCGTGTCCTTTGTCTTCATGGTGGTATTCTTTGCTTGCGGCTTCAACAGGGTGTCCTAGGTTGCCCCACCTTGGATTTGTCCTTTTCTCTATGGTTTGAGGGTGCCTTTTCCTTGCTTCGGATTCATAGATCCAAAGTCTCGCTTATTCTGTTTAAACTTCTTCTCAATCTTAGTAGCATATCAGTACGCTGAGTAGAGCGAGGAGATGTCTAGGAGCTACATCTCGTCCTTGATGTACTTGTGTAAATAGTCGTAGTCCTTGATGTACTACATCTTGTCCTTGATGTACTTACGTAAATAGACGTAGTCCTTGATGTACTCCATCTCATCCTTGTATGAAGAATTTGTAAACTCCACCACATCTTGGTCCCTTCCCTATCATAGCGTGGTCCACTTTATGTATTTATCTTCATAGCTTCTAACAAGGTAATATGTTTCCTTGATAGCATCTTGGAAATAATTCCAAGTGGGTGCAGCTAAAAACAATGAGGATTCCCTCTTGTCCTTTTGCTCACAATAGGTTTCCCACCAGTCCTTGACATGTGTGGCAGCTTTGAGAAGTGTAAAAGTAATATTTTCCCGATTGGAAACGTTATGAATTGAAAAATATCCTTCCAATAGATTTAACCATTTATCTATGGTGTCTACATCTATTTGGCCCTCAAATATGGGATATCAAAGCTAACTTGTACCTTAAAAGGAGTGGCACCACCAGAGTGGTTGTTGGATGAAGATTTGTCTCTTGTGGGTAGCCGTCGAAGGATATGGGAAAATTTATCCATCATCACATTCCTTTGTCACTTAATGGCTTCCTCAAGCAGTATTTTGAAAGGATCTTCTGCCCCCTCATCTTTCTTTTCCTTTGCCATGGGAGGTTATCGGGCTTTGCAAGGCTGGCCTTGCAAAGCTTCAACCAGATCGATCTCTACTCCTTATACCCTGACCTCGTTAGGGACATGCAAATAAAAACATAGAAAGAGTAGACCGCTTTGATACCACTTATAAAGACTTATGCAAGAACGCAACAAAATACATAAATACCCATATAAACAGAGTTGCAGCAAAAATAAAACTTCATTTCATTAATATTGAAGAACTGAAATATGTTTACATACAAAAATAAAAATAAACTAGCTCGGGCGAAGGTAGCTTATCTCTGAGAAGAGATGTGGTGGCTATGTGCCCATGAGCTATGTTACAATGAGGCTCAAAGGCCTATTTGTTATTGAGAAACAATGGAAAACCCTAAACATCCAAAAACCTAACCCGTAGGAGATGAAGCACTAAAACTGTGGGCACCGTTTGGGTAAATTGGTACTTGAACTTCCCAAGGTCATAACTTTGGCATATGATCTCCATTTGGCTATCATAATACCTTGTTTCAAAAATCTCGAAGACAATGCCGAAAAAAATGTGTGGATGAAATTGAGACTTTTCTAGACTCTTTGTTTTCCCTAAAACGTCTTTTAGTCCATCAAAATGGCTCTGGAAGTTTAGGACTTGAAAAATTGTCAAAAATAGTAAGTTGTGCTACAATTAATAAAACTGAAAAGAAACAACAGTGGGGGTCCAAGTGGAATAGGCAGTTGACCACCAACCTTCACCTAGATCAATGATGGTGTAAAAGTAGAAGTGTGTGGAGAGGAGATTCGAGAGTACAGGAGTGAGGCAAAAAGGGCTGAGAGGGCCAATTTTTTGTATATCAGGTCAAAAGAGACATACAAGCCTTTTGTAAATTATTTGTGTGTATTAATGCGAAGGAAACACTCTACTTTGAGTGTTTGGAATCCAAGTGTAAACTTTTCTCTATTATGTGTGGAGTTGCATTATATTGAATGTCACTGGATTGCATGTCTGCCATAGGTAAGGTCATGTGTGTAGTGCTTTAAATAAGGGCGGAATTGACAGGGTGTGGTGGAAGAATAAGCTCAGGAGAGATTAAGATTGATTTTTGATCAACAAAGGATCTATGATCCATCAACTGGAGGTCACAAGATCCTTTTAAGGGTACAAAGCATTGAGTACAGAAGGTAAGCTTGAAGATAGAAGGTTGATATTAGAGTATAATGGTCCAAAATTCGAGCCCAAAGTATAACAGGGTAAAGCGAAATACTTAGTTTTTGTTAGCCTCGATTAAGAGATATTCAAATGATGAAGGCTAGGAGACTGAACTTAATTTCCGATAATCATTGTTTAGTAGTGCTGAGATGGAGGATCCATCCCAGAAGGACAAAGGAGAAGTGCATAAGGAAAGAACTGGGCTAACTAGGCGTTGGCTTGAGGTATAGGTCAACCAATAGAAAAATGATTGGGACGACATGGAAGCATGTTGTATGGAACAAATTGAGTAAAATTTCCCACAAGTATTGTTGACTCATCACGGTTTGGAAAAGGCCAAAGTTATGTGTGAAGGGCATATGGATCGGGGAAGGGCATATGCATCAGGGTTAAGTAAAGTGGGCCAACCTGAAGATTTTTATAATCCATTTTCTCATTGAGCTGAGTTATTGTGAGTTGATTGGAGGCTTCAAAAACCTTTGTTCCATTCGTTCATGCTATTATGAATGGGCTCGCATGCCATGCATTGATCATGAGGTCAAAGTCAGGCATACAAAAGGGTTTAAGCCTAAAGGAATAAGAAGTGGCTATTAGAATTATAGTGGTCTTGCATGTTAAGGAGAGAAAATGGGCTTATGTGAAAGATAGTAAGAAAACTCCCAATAAGAATTAACAAAAGTGGGGCCATATGTAATATATGTCATTAATTAGTTGTCCAAGCATATGACTAGCCTAGAAGTTTAAAGAATCATGCATGTAAGTAAAAGGTCGAGCCATGAATTGTAAGACCAAGGTTCCACGGTCGTTCTTTGGTTAAGCAGGAAGGCCTCAAGTGGTAGAAAATATTCTCTATTTTTGGTTTATAGTGAAGGTTGAGGCCACGATGATTTTACTTATGGTTTGGTCACAAATAATAAAGGATAAATCTTTATCTCTAGTGGCTATGGGGATTTATTTCCTTCGAGAAGATTGAAGGAAGCACCTTTTTTGAAGAGAAAGTTTGGCACTGTGGGTTTTAAATTGGGCTACTAACACAACTGGTTTTGAATCGGCATCAACTCGTGACTTTTTCGATCCTCCAATTAGATATTTCTCTCAATGTCGTTTCATTTGATTTTGCAAACATTGTCTTATAATTTCTCTACCCAAATACACTGTCTATTGGACACGTTAATTAACTCAGAAATTTGACACCTAGGTCCATGCCAATATCCAAATTAATGCATATACTCTGATTCCTATAACTATTAGACTATTCCTAAAATCACTATATTTATAAATAAATCACCATACCCGCTAGATTACCCAATTCTTCCAACACATCCTTCTAGGAAACTTTAATAAATCAAATCCTTCATTTTCTACATAAACGTTAGGTCAAAGTCACTTTCTCATCTTTATCAAAGGAATTTCCATTCCTACATAGATAAAACCCTGATCTAGTATTAAAAATTTGAAAGTGAGTAGAGAATGATTGTACACAAAATAAATCACAAACACTATTATTTTATTGATCTCACAAGGTTTACATAAATAGGAATACATGAAACTTCTAGATTCAAAAATAGTGGATCTAGATTACTAAAAATAGCTAATAAAACTAATAACCTAGGAATTCACAATTACAACTGTAATACACATGACACACATGGAAGCATTACATCAAACACCCTCTCTTAATGCTTACATGTAACAAATATTGAAAACACACGCTAAATTGAACAATATTGATATCTATCTTGTTGGTCTTCATTAGAATTTACACCCACTCTAGAATTTCATAGAAAATGCTCTTTCTTCACCACCACATCTTTATCCTATCACTTGACCTCTATTTAAAATATAAGTCCCTCTTTCCATTGTTAAAAAACTTGCGTAATTGATGCTCATTGACCCCCCGATGAGAAATCTTGATATTGAATCATTTTATGGAACTGACAGCATTTGTTGAATATATGACATTCCACTATATTCACCAGTTATCTAGGATAATAGTCTAGATACTGAATCCCTTCAACAATCGATTATAGAACTTGACCATTCATAAAAAATAACATGTACTGATGTGCTCGAAGCATGATGAGTCACGTCATCTTGACCTTATTAAGAACAACCTATAACTAATGCTCTTGGAGAACGAAGAGGCATATTAGTTTGTTCAATAACTGGCTTGTTCTTTTTGGTTATGAATCATGATTTTTTTACGAGTAGAAACACAGAAATAACCACCACTCAAAGTGACACAAGTTCATGATACCTTAAAAAGCTATAGAATTTCCTATAGATTCACAAGCTCATGCAATTTACTAAAGAACATGACAAGAATCTACTTCTACTTTCAACCAGCGGAAGCAAATAGGATGATGAAAACAATATGAATAAGAAGATAAATCAATGCAACATAGCACAATAAGTATCCAGGGAAAGTCTCAGCTGAAAACCCCCACTATCTGTATTGCATTAAATCATAAATCCAAGATGATAATACAATGCTTGTTCTCACAAGAACAATCCAAATACTTAGTATGATCAATCTCCTTGCTCACAAGCAAGCTCAAGCCAATCTCTAGCCTCTTCTGCTACTCTTCAAGCCCCTGATTCCTTGTGCCTTTGGCCAAAGAATTTGGATGAATACAATATGCTTTTCTCAACCTTGAGCTTAATCTACACAAGTATTTCCTATCCTCCAGCTGATGACATGCTAGCCTCCAAGCTTCCAATTCTTGCATAATTCCTGAGAGAATTAGAATGTATTTAAAGCAAAATTGCTCATCCGTAACTATGCAATCCAAAATTAGGTTCCTCTTTGATTGCATGAATGATATTTACAACTCAGTGAATCATACAACTAATAGTACGCTATCCTTGGACTCTAGTATCAACTGGGTCTTTATTTGAATCAACATGCATGAGTTTCTGATAAGGGAATCTTCAATTAACAGGAGTGACACTTTTGGATGCACTAGTACACCAACTAACTGTTAATCCTGTATTAGTTCCACAAATAGTTAGAAATAATTTAACTAAACATAACTCAGTAAGCTAATTTATCTAGTAATAGCTCATAAATAAACTCATCCTGGACCCATAAAAGTTAGGGAGAACATATACATGACTTCTAAAAGAATTCCAACTGGAAATTCGTAAGTTAACTAAGTCAACTTAACTTAGTTAACTATTGCAAGTCGTTAGGAGAAAAGAATTACAATTTTAATTCACAATTTGATTCAAGGACAAATTAAATTGGAAATTCTAGATTCTATTTTCAACATTTCTTATTGCTATTTTGAACACTCCCTCTCAACAAGAAAGGAATTCAACTCGATCTGGATCTTGGACCTTTGGAATATTCTACATGCAACACTTCTCTCTAGTTGTTTTTTCTAAAATAACTCCAAAAATAAAAGAATGTCCAAACTGACTCAGTATTATGCATCTATCATCAAAGTCTCTAATTGTTAATGCCTCTGTCAACTAAAAAGCTCACGCTTCTACTGACTCTGCTTTTTTACATTGTTGTAAACCCTTCTCTGTGCTCTTTAGTATCTGACTACTCTAGCCTCTATCACTCTGATCTCTGACTAGATCAATCACCATTTATTCCTATTGCTACTATGTACTTTGGCTTCCCGTAGCAAGGTACAATCAATGATATAAAACCTCTCAATGGACCTTGTCCAATTTCAGCCCTTTTGGGACTATCAATTCACATCGCCCCACCTCACAGTTGGAGGTATTGCTACATGTGATGCCTCTACCCACCTGCCTCAAAATTCCTCCCAACTAGAGGTCTCTGCATGAGTGGATTCCTCTGCTCATTCTCCTCTCAGCTTCTCTAGTTGTTGCTACTCCACAACTTCTTGAAGCTACTTCTGAGGCTTCTTCTGGGGCTGCATCTCAAGAGGTAATTTACTCTCCCTATCAACCACAAATTCTCTAACCTTTGCCTTACTCCTCAAGGATTTGCATGCATCTCGTACCTCAAATGCATACAAGTTCTTAGCTAGCACACCAATCAATTTCATATGTCCCGCTGTCACGAAATTTTCTAAAAAAATTGTTGATTTTAAATCAACGACATATCCTTCATCCGAACTCTAATTCAGCCAATTTTTTTTTTGAATTTGTGTATTGTTTTGCAAGGAATCCAGATCTACTATTTTTTTTTAAATTTTACACAAAAAAGTTCAGATATGCTCTACATACTCGCGTCCCAAAAAAATCGTCCTCTGATACCACGTAGAATATTTCTACAAATCTAGCTTCAATACCGTGTAAAATTTCCTCTAGATTCACAAGCTCATGAAATTTACTAAAACACAAGACAGTAATCTACTTCTACTTTCAACCAGCAAAAGCCAATAGATCGATGAAAACAATATGAACAAGAAGAAGATAAATCAATAACACATAACACAATAAGTATGCAGGGAAAGCCTTAGCTGAAAACCCCCGCTATTTGTATTGCATTAAATAAAAAATCCAAGATGATAAAAAAATGTTTGTTCTCATAATAATAATCTAAACACTCAATATGATCAATCTCCCTACTCACAAGCAATCTCAAACCAATCGCTAGCCTCTTCTACTGCTCTCCAAGCCCCTGATTCCTTGCGCCCTTGGTCAAAGAATTTGGATGAATACAATATGCTCTGCTCGACCTTGAGCTTAACCTAGACAAGTATTTCCTAACCTCCGCTTGATGACTTCCTTTGGCCAATAGTTAGACACATTTCCAAGCCTCCAAGCTTCTAATTCTTTGCACAATTCTTGAGAGAAATAGCCTGTATTAAAGGGAAATTCCTCATTCAGAACCGTGCGATCCAAAATTGGGTCCTTCTTTGATTGCATGCATGATATTTATAGCTCAATAAAGCATACAATTGATAGTACATTGTCCCTACCCTCTAGTCTCAATTGGGCCTTTCTCTAAGTCAACATGCATGAGTTTCTGATGAGGGAATCTTCAGTTAACTAGAGTGACACTTATGGATACAAGTTGCTATGAGAAAAGAATTACAATTTTAATTCACAATTTAATTCAAGGACAAATTAAATTGGAATTTATGGATTCTATTTTTAACATTTCTTGTTGCTATTTTCAACATAAAGAAACAAAAATTCTCCCATGAGCCTGTCCAATGCCACATCCACATGGCATGTCTAGTTCAATTTTCTCATACTATGGGGCAAAAATTTGTTCATTTTATTCAACCTTCAATATTTTCCACTATTTGGTTGGCACACACATATATATATATATATATATATATATATATATATATATATATAGATATATATATATCTTATATTTGAGATCCATAATTTCAACCGTCATTCAATTGCTGTAGCGCTTTGAATTTCACAGTGGCTAATAATAATATGGCCAAATTTTCTCACTTTCACCCTGAAAATTTGTAGGTGCCTCTAGATCTCGTTCTATAAATAAACTTCAACAAAGATTATAATATCCATAGATCAATGTGTTTCACATTGCGAAATTTTCCCAAATCAACTCCATGTTTTTCTCTGTGTGTTCTTCAAATCTCAGAATCACAACTATAGATCAGAACAAAATGACCACATACATGTTTTAAGTCCATGTAAAACACAAAGCCATGGAAAAAAAAATATTAAATTCAACACTGCAACAAACAAAAAATAAACACTCTCACACACTAACTAATTTATGTACAAAGAGAAAATAACACTCAACCATCCCTCATATTATTGCCCTTCTCATAAGCGAATTAAGTCATAACAGGCTCTGATACCATATTAGAAATTTGAAAGTGAGCAGAGAGCAATTGCATGCAACAAAAATGATACACACTACTCTTTTATTGATCTCATAAATGATAATATGAGTACATGAAACTTCTAGATGTGAAAATAGTGGATCTAGATTACTAAAAAGGGTTATTACAACTCATATCTTGAGAACTCACAATTACAACTTTAATACACATGACACACATGGAAGCATTACTTCCAAAATCTATAACTCTTTACTTCTCTTTGTCTGCACAGAGGTTTCTTCACATTTTATTTAATGATCAATCAATCAAAAGAGTTTACTTCAAAGTAACACCATTTGAACATAGAGATTTCTTTTAGGCAATTTCTAATAAATAAAGCCAATCAATCACCAAAAATCTTACATATATATTCTATTACAAAAACAACTTATACTTGATTTCCCATAAAGTATGTATCTTATCCCCTTGCTGAAACTCCCTCAAAGATATTCTAGATTTGCACGTGCATTCACCATTATATAATGGTTTCCTCTTTCATTATCTTCAAGTTCTCTCACATGCATAACTCTTTCCAAAATATTAGCTTTGATTCGTATTTTACTCTGTTGTAGCAAAGCCTCTACCCACCTGTCCTACAAAATAAACCAAAATGTACAAAGATTTCTTCTTTCCCTTAATTGCCTCAAGCCCTCCAGGATTAACCTCATTCATATTATAGATTCATTTTAATTCATCATCTATTTTATATATGCATACAAGCTGGAAATCATCATTTAAATATTCACAAAGACAATTAACATAATGTAAATGTCCTTTTGTGAATATATATATATATATATATACTCAGAAACATCTCATGTTCTAATCATGGCGTCTTCACTAGGGGAGCAATACCATACCACGTGCATTCAAATTGGGGGATATATATTGAGGAAAAAATGACAAAATATATTGAGAATATAATAGGGGGTAAACGGTTTTTATATTGGCAAGTATAAAAAATGAAGCTCAAAGTTAATGAAAAAATATAAAGGGGTATAAAAAATGTTAATGGAAAAATGGATACCTACAATATCTAGTGAAATTATGAGCTTTTTGAATTGGGAAGGCGTATTGGGTTTACATTCATAGGGAGTTAAATAATATACTTTTTAAGTGTATTTTCCAATATGTAGTCAAATTAAGGGTATTGTTTAGTATGCCACAAACGCATGTGATATGTCAAAGGTTCATTGAGTGAAGCCCTCTTGGTTCAAATCTTCACTCGACTGTGTGATTAATCCTTCATTTGGCCATTCCCCTCTCCTTTTGTGCCCACATACTTACCATTTTAAACATAAAAGGTTAGTTTTCCAAATCCACCAAATGATTCAATAATTTCCCATAACTAATAACAACAATATTATTCATCACATCACCATTCCACACATATCTAACTAATAATCGAGTTACATAATAAGTTAAGGAAAAAACCCCCTTTCTTCCTAATGACTATCCTTCTAGAACTAATTACAAACTTAGGAAAATATAATTAAATTCATTAAGGGAACCCAATCCCTTTAGTCATTTCAAGGCCCCCTTAAGTGTTGTGCAAAATAGTTGACTTTTTATGGGAAATGCTCTTGCATCATTTATGAATCCTCCCCATGTACTTCAAGAATTAGACTTGCACAAACACATTCGTAAAGTTTTTGATATATGTCTATCGAGATCATTTTGCACTTGTCATGTCGTTGATATATGTCAATCAAGGTCATTTTAAACTTTTCATTTGCTAATCAACCCCATTAAGTTTAAAAGGTGAAATAATGTTGATGAGTCCTACGTCAATGGATTTATTGAGGTGGTTGTGCTAGTAAAGTTTTCTTAACTTTTGTAATTTGAAATTTGTAAAGAACCTTCTAAATTTATAAAATGTTTTGTTTTTATGTTTGTTATTTTCAAAAATTTTAATGTTGATTTGTAAGACTTGTTAGTAACATTTTTTGAAAGTCATCATGTTTCCATCATGCATGGCATCATGATGATAAACATGAGATTTATAGGTAGTTGTTGTTCTGTCAATTAAGTGGTCATTGAGTTGGTAGAGAAACCAACTAGAAAACAATTATTCAATTAATTTATTAGTTGAACCCGTCACTAAGTGGTGGGAGGAATTGACCAAATAGTTAGGTCAACTTGGGAAGTCAATTAGCTAACAAGAAATGAGCCCAATAGTATAATGAAGTACTTGATGAAACAATGTATATGTCATTAACACTAATGGAATGATCCATGCTCATTTGTGATCCAAATATTCCACAATTCAAGGAAGTTTCTTAGATTGGAACATTATTAAATGGAGATCCTATGGGTCGAATATGATGATGAAGATTATAAATCATTGTTTTATCATGCATTATGGTGTTCTACTCACAATCAGTCGTGCTTAAGTGTTGCAATGTTGTGTTTAAACACCACCCACCATCTTTGAGCATTATTTCTCTTTTAGTTATTTTATTTTGTGTTTTGTTCTCTTCTCTATGCTCATTCTCCCCACCAATATCATATGATATTTTGAGTAATAAGGTACTTTGTGTACTAACAAAATGATTATTTCAAGATCCCATTCTTATCATACTAGATTTTGAACTAAAGGTTTGTTTTTCTTTCCTTTTTAATTGAAGTATTGTTTTTGCATTTTGTTCTAAGTCATCTCAAAGTCATATTTCTCAATCTAACGATTGTATATTTGAAATTTTTAGAATGTAAATACTCCATATTTAAAATAATATTCTTATAAAAATTCATGCTACTCTGTAAAGTATATCTTACTCAATTACTTGTAAAATGTTGGTTTGATAAAATTACTAAGAATATAGTTGTGACCATTCTATTTTGAATGATCATATAGATGTGTTTTAAAACATATTTTCATCTAAAATAGCCCACAAAATATAGCTTCTAATCCAAGTTGAAAATCAATTGAAAATATATTATCAAAACCAGAGTTCCCTAAATATTACAAACAAAAAAAATCAAGAACTCTATAATCAAAACAAGAATTCACTGAATATTAAACAAGAAATTCAAGAACAATGTTGGGACGATAAAATTTTGAAAATATATTATTAAAACAAGAATTCACTAAATATTACCAAAAAAAATCAAGAACTATATGATAAAAACAAGAATTCACTAAATATTAAAGAAGAAATTCATGAACAACGTTGGGACGATCGATTTGTGATAAAACAAGTGATGAATTTTTCTAAACCTATTTCTTTTTTATTATAAATATAGTTTACCATTCAATTCAAAAAATATTATTTTGATGTCATGCGCCCAAAATATATACTATCTATTCATCCTAAATATGAATTTTTAAAACTCTATGCATTAGTTTCTTGGTTGGCATATTTAACCCCTAAATTCTTTTTGTTTTCAAATTTGTTTCTACTGCAGATGTATACATGAATATAATTGGCACAACCTGTGAGATTCGCAGGAGAGCCAAAGGAAAATCGAAAAGGCGATCAAAGTATCGACAAGCACAACTCTTTCTGCAGTCCACCTCCAATAGTTACTATCAATGCCCATATTGCCCAAGTCATCTTCTTTTGCGTCCGATACAGTAATCCCTGATGTGGAGTAGCGGGTTATGCTCTTCAATCTAATACCCACTCGGAGACAATGGTGAACAAGTGAATTGTGGTTTTCTTTGTGTGGTAGTCCACGTCTAAGCAGGTGAAACTGCTCGAAGAATTCCGGAAGGAGGGTGACAATCACTCCAGGAGACAAAAGCTAACACAGCGAGTAGGCCTCACAAGCTGATATTCACGAAGGATGTGAAGAGAAACAAAGTGTTGAAGATCAATTGGAAGAGCCACATGGCACTGATTGCAAAGAAGTGGCAGAAGAAGATAATGCTGGAGAAAAATTAAATTTAAATTGTGATGATGTCATTAATATTTTTCTGTGTGTTCACAAGTTACATCAATAAATGATGAAGGCATTATAGCTAACTTGTGGTTGACACCAGAAATAGTGAGAGGGAAAATTCTCCTATCTAGCCTGTCATAATCTTGAGAAGGGCGAGAATAAGAATTCAATCTTTCCATCACTAGGGAAGAAATGAGGTGAAAATATATCACTACTGCGTGGCCAGGAAAGCAAAGATGAAGCCTCGACTCAAGATGAACAAGTATGGGCTCTGTTGTAAGAAGACAAAAATGAAAACCTCTGTTACCAAGTTGTTTCATGTTTTAATTGTAAGCCTAGGTGATACTAGACTAGTAGAGCAGGCATATGTTATTGTTCAGTACCCTTTCTCCATTAAGTGAGAGTATTGGAATTAATGGAGAAAACTAAACTTAGATTACTGTTATGATAATAATAGGATTGAGACTCTAATCTTAGATCTCAGATCCTACTATCTAAAGAGTGATTGAAACCACCCTAATTGTGAGAAAGTCTACATGTAGTCAACTGTTCTCTTGATTGTATACAAAGTGTCTATGAGTGTTTGTACACTCTTAAACATCTCACCTAGAGAGTCCTTTAGTTAAACATTATCAAGTTTTATGAACGGCGTCAAGAATCGTTGCCTGAAGAGGAATCTTAGAATTTCGACTGAAGAAGTGTTTAATATAATGAGCAAAAGTAGGACAAAGGTGCTATGAAAGTTCACCATAGGTAGGGCTTCTTTGCCGTCCTGATCGATCTCAGTGGCATTACATGTTTCATGTCATATCATGGAATGTGCAATGTATTTCAGCGGTATATCATGTTTGCTGACAATCGCCTATCAAGGCACCCCTGCTAGCAAGGGAGTGGTGTGCCTAAGAGAGCAGCCAAAAAGACCACCACCGACATATCATGAACATTGTGTGACATACATAATAAGAAAGAGCTTTAGAGGTTTTTCTGCTGCATAATGTTTGAGCTAGGAAAGATTTGTACATTGAAAGAAAATTTTCTATTCCGACATGGCATCGCTGAATCTACTAGGCACGTGAATTCTGATGTAATGGTCAGTTGAAAGTACCTTGACGACTTCTTTCCAAGTTTCAGTCAAAAAATTTGGTAGGATTTTGGTTGTCCAGCATAGCTTCACATTTTCGCATATGATCTTTTAGTATCTAAGGACTTTTGAAGATTTTCAAGTCCACTTTGAAATTTTGAGTTTTAAACCCACTTGCATTTAAAAAAATAAAAAAAAAAATTGGGTAAATTTGAAAAATTTCAATTCTTTTATAGAAAAAATATATCATGCTTGATGAAACTTCTTTTTCTTAAATAATTTTTTCAATGCCTTGAGTGAAAAGACAAATTATCCTCAATGATAATTTAAACCGAAATTGACTTTTTTATTTGAATCTATCATTTTTAATTAAGTTTAAAAAATATACATTTTTATTTATTTAAATTCAGATATTTTTAATTCTTTTAAATAAAAGATATGTTATGCCCGATTAGATGGGAAAGTCCAATTCATTTTTTAATTTGATAATTTGGATGATATAATTTGACAAAATAAATTATATCAACGGTAAAAATGCAATGAGAGCGCAGTGCTATCGAGTAGAAAGAGCGTGTGCAGACCCTGGTTGACATGTGATAAAAAAAATATGTATGTCATCGTCTGGTGGAGAAGATTGACCGGTTGTCGTAGTATTCAAACCAGAGAACTGTAACGACCACCTGGGTGAGAACTATTACGTGTGAAGGGTAGTAGGCGAGCTAGTTTTGAAGAAGCGACAGGCTCGTGGAGGTAAGGAAGTGGAAAAAAATCGCCGACCTTGATTAGCTGGAGCCTTTGGACTCATCTGAACAACACTTGGAGAAAGGTTATCCTCGACCTCCTGTCAAGACCTGACTCGTGACTCTCGGCATGGACCCCTCGGCAGTCATGCAAGCATGGAGGTAACTCTTTAATAAAATAATGTGTCGACTTTTGCATACGTGCATATGAGCTCCAATTTATAATATAAAGGATGGATGTTGTACAATAATGTGGGTAAACATTATAAAATTTTAAATTTATTTCATATGGAGTCATGTCAAAAAGAAAAGGGTTCCCTAACATTATCTCGGATTTGGGAGTTATTTGTTTTAAATGAAGCAACGGTTTTACCGAGAGCTTTGGAGTTTGTAGATTTGTTCTCGAACACAACCTTCGAAAATAAAAAATAAAATATTGGTGTGAGTAAAAGGGAAGGGCCACAACTCGATGAGGAAGAATCCTGCGTAATGAGAAGGCCACTCAAGGAGCCTGCTATTATTGTGCTATGAGAGTTTATAAATTAAGAGTAACAAATTCAGGAAAATAACGACAAAACAAAGCTAATAAGATAAAGATGAGTATTGAATCCTGCAATTAGTGAAGAGGAGACATTGGACTAGAGAGGTAATGATTTCTCTTTCTTTATTTGTATAATAACTAACAAAGGAAGTGAGGCACAAAACCAGAGACATAGGTTATTTTGAAAGGGACAAGAGATATTAGAGGAAAGACAAACTCTCACAAAGGATTGCAGTAAACTAGGGAGAGCTCCAACCAATTGCAGAGATAGAAATAGATAAAAGAACACCATCTAGAGCTAGAACTAGGAGAATTGAGATGTTGAGATCCCAGAAGAGGTGAACCAGAAAAGTATAACAGGTTTCATGTTTATGTTTGGTTAAGAAACTTGTGAGCACAAGTAGAAATAAATACAAGCAGATATTTTCATGTCGGCATGAGAAGCTTTCCTCACCAAAAGAAGAAGATATAGATTGAGGAGAGCACCAGTGATGTTTTCAAAAGACTTTAGCGAAAGAAAAACCCTGAAGCAGAGAAGCTACATACATAGAAAACCATTCCAGCTAACTCTGGAAGGAGGAGGAAGACAAAGGAAGTCCCCAAGGAAAAGGGAACCAAATGAGTTCTCAAAAGGTGAGGAGAGGAGCAATAACTATCGAGGAGAAAAGAGTGCCCAAGGGGTTCCAAAAGGAGGGAACCAAGAGGGACACCAATAACCAAGAGGAGGTGAGTTGTTCAGGTAACAAGTAAGGTGAAGTGTGTTATAAGGCTAGGTTGCAGCTCACGGTGAACATGGAGGAGCATAGGAAAAGAAGGAAGAAGGTGACCATTGCAAGTCATGATGAAGGGTCAAGTAAAAGCCACATCAGTGGGGATAAAGATGTCAAGAAAAATGGCGTAAGGAAACTAAGCTAGGAGGAATTTGAAAAGGAGATGGTTGAGTTGATGGCAAAAATTGATGCACTAATGAAACACCTACAAGCAAGGGAAGAAAATCAAAGACAAGAACTAATGAGGAGGTTCCAATTATGTGTTAGAAATAAGAGTTTTAAGAAGAAATTCCAAAAAGCTAGAGAATTAGGGAAGCAGGGGATGAGGACATCAATGAAAGCTTAGATGGAAGAAGAAGAGCTCAGAGCAGCTGAGCATATGGAAGGAGAGTTCATTTCTACAAACCACTTCTTAAATATAGGGAGAGGAGACTGGTGGAAAGTCTCATGGTCTATGGAAAGAGTCAAAAATAGTAGGAGGTGTTGTTGAAAAAAGAGGAGGTGAGAGAGCCTTGTGCTTTTGAAACTAAAAAATCATGTGTGGATGTAGGTTTTTTAAGTAAGGAAGACGAACAAACATGAAAAGATCTTGTAGATTGAAGGCATGGACAGATTTTCCAAAGGTAGGTCAAGAAGATAGGCTTGCTCCAAGAAGCCCAAAGAGGTGGCTAGATGTTGAAAGGGAGGAAGAAGATTAAGTGGTCTCTATTGCAAATGAGGTTGAGGCACAACATGAATGCTTCATTACTGGAAGAAGAATTCAGGTTTGTTGAGTTTGAGGGATTAGAAGTTCACTTTTTTGAACCATAGTAAGGACAAGCCCTATGCGAGGATGATGCAGATGATGGCATAATGATGTGCTTAGTTCAACACAAGGAAATAGTGTCGGGAACATCAATTTAGGATGAGGAAGAAATTAATGTATTTTTATCTAATTGTTTGGGTGAGTTTGAAATTGCAGGTACAAAGCACCATGGAGTTTAACAAGTTCCTGCAATTGTGGAGGAATTTGAAACTCCAAAAGAGATTAATTACGTTGATAGTGTAAGGCAAGAGGAAGCCTATTTTAGAAGGTGGATAGACTCAAGAAATTGTCACTAAGGAAGAAGCTACCAAGATATATCTTGAAGAGAGTGTCAATGGAAGCCATAGAGAAGCTCAAGCTAACACTCTCTAAGCTAATGAGAGAAAGAGTACACTTAGAGGTATAATTAATTAGGTACATGTCTTATTTTATTTAATGTTTATTGGATCATTTTTTAAAGGATTTTTTCATGGGTTGAAGACCAATAGATATAGGAAAAAGAGGAGAACATGCATGTTTTGTAGGCTTGTAGATTGGTTCAATATGAAAATGTTGTAAGGAGAGTTGGTGAGAAGAACTCTTCAGAATGTGTTTTGGTTGATTCAAGTAAAGTCAAAAGAACCCAAGGACAAGAAGAAAACCAACAATTTTCCATTGGTAAAGAGACACTACTGTTTCATGCAAGCAAGGAGAGAAAAAGGTTGGATTATGAAGATAGTTATGAAGCAGAGTACATATGAGTACCTCAAGGAGTAGTATACCCAAACATGAAAGAAAAAGCTTATCAAGTGAAAACCATGGTTCTGTGAAGTAATGAAAATAATGTCATCTAGGAAGTTGCAGGATATGGTGAAAGGGTTGAAGGAGGAACTCATTTGTATGACAAGACAAGGACCCATACATTTGTAGCAAAAATTCAAGAGCTAGAAATTGTTTTTCATAAAATGTTTGTTGTATGCGTAGGTGTAACCATAATTTAGAATTCCAGAAATAGCAGGAAGCCTTTTGTAAGGCCAACATAGGATTTGAAATGGAAACAATGTGTTGTGGAGATAAATGAAGAGAAATGGGAGAAGAATATTGCAGTTTCTTTACAGAACCTTGTTGAGGAAGAGAAAGATTGCAGAGAATGTGAAGCTTAGGCGCTTGAAACCTCAAAAGATTTGTGTGGGCAACAAACTCCTAAAAGCATCATTGAAGATAAGGAGGGAAAACAAACGCTACCAAGAGAAGAAAATAGGAAGGGGCTTGAGGCAAGTTTGTCTCATGACAATTTATCTCATTTTCAAATAAGAAATATGGGGCAAAATTTTATTTTTGAAGGTAGCTAGGAGCTTGCCATGGTGTATTTTGTTGAAGGCAGCATTGAGGAGGAGTTTTGTTGTTATTGGTGCATTCAATATGTAAGAGGTTTATCCTATGGTTAAGAATGTAATGAGATGGAGAGTGAAGTTATACACTCTTGGGAATTGTTCAGGATGATAACTAGTAGTGCTATTTTAAACCAACAAAGCATAGTAACATGTATCAACAAGAAGGTAGATTTGGCATGAATATTAAGGAGATAATGATACTGATAGAGGTAGTACCTGAGGTAAGGTACAATGGAAGGGAAAATTTGATCGGTTTCAACACTTGGTTGACTAGAGGGAACTACATCAACATGGTAGAGATGATGGAATTGTGAAGTGGAAACTGAGATCAAGGAAGGAAGAGGAAAACTAGCATCAAGTTGTGTATGCAAGTTTTCATCAAGAAAGCTAGTGGTGCAGTGCAAAATCAAGTATGAGATCCTAGCATATTGAAGTCAGGGTTGGCGAAACAACATGACCAGATGTGTGAGCAACAACAACACTTTGTTTTGGACCCTAGAGGCTTTTGCAAATAATTGACGAGGAGTTCAAAATTTTCACTTGGGGAGTCTAATGCAGGAGCATCACCCTATGCAAATTATTTTGTTTATGGCCTTAATGGAGCGATGCAATTTCTAGAAGAATATTCTTTTTTTTTGTTATAGGAATATGGGTTCCTAAAATATCCTTGTGGCCCATTGTAATAATGCCAATTAGTAAGTTGATTTGTTAGGTGGTTTTAGTGGTTGGCCAAGTGGGTCTTTCCCAGGGTAAGAACTATAAAGCTAGGAATCAGTTAGTTGTGGTCTGCTAGACAAATGTCCAATTTTCTCTTTTCCTGTCAAGATATTTTTTTAGTATTTTTAGTGTATATATTGTAATGTGTAGGTAAAGAGCGCAACTCCCTAGTGCATTTTCTAAGACATAATTCCGACCGGGAGTCTGTAACTTATGTGTACATAATTCTCTGAATAATGAAAGGTTGAAATTTTATGAGATTGTGCAATATCTCTAAGTATATGTGTGAGTCTTCTATGCATTTTCTCTTCATTCTAATTCATTTTATTTAGGACTTAGCGTGAGGGTATGAAATTATTTGGGCTCTATTTATTAATCCTCTTTGTAGCCTTGAATTCTATAAAGGAGAGAATTTCCTTAACCTTGTTGGCAATACACTTGGTGCAATGAATGAAGCAAAATATTAGCCATAAGTAGATCTCATTTGATCTCAATACCTGATCACCATCAAATTAAGAAAGGTGAGCCAGTTATATTTTCTCTCGGTGTGAACCTGCAAGGAACGTAATAAGGGGATAATGTACAAGTTAGTGGAATTGCGTCAAGTTGTTTGTGTGCTGGTGGCCCATATTGAGGTGTAGCCATGCGTAGAAGAGAGTGTGGTCGGAGTGGACTCTCTCGTGGGCGAAAATGCAATGGGAGCACACTACTATCAAGTAGAAAGAGCATACACTAACCATGGTTGGAATGCAATAAAAAAAAATCTATGTCACACTTTGGTGGAGAAGATTGACTAGTTCTCATAGTATTCAAACTGGATAACTATAATGACCACCTAATTGAGAGTTATTATGTTTGAAGGGTATTTGATCAGTTGATTTGGAAGAAGAATCAAGCGCGTGAAACAATTAACAATAAACTTACAAAAATATCATAATAAAAATACCAATAACATAATTTAACCCAAAAAAAACACAAATTTTATGCAGAAAACCTCTCTATTTATTAAAAGAAACACAATGAATAAGACAATAAACTTTTCTTTATTTATACAAATAAGTTTTTCTTTATTTATACAAACACCAAAATTCAACTCAAGTCAAAAAATCTACATGAAAAAGAAACGAAATTTATATTTATTGTGTGTAAAAAAAAAAGAAACTTATACTTTATTATATATATATATATATATATATATATATATATATATATATATATATCTAAAAAAAATCATAAGCATATCAAAATATATATATATAAACTGTATTTAAAAAAAATCATAAACATTACTCTAAATCAACTTTTCTTTATTTATACAAATAATATTTTTTTTATTTATACAAATATATACCAAAATTTAACTCAACTAAATAACTAAATAAAAAAGAAAAGAAAATTTAATTTATTTATAGAAATATATACATCAAAGTTTAGCTCAACTCAATGGTATTCATGATGCGTATAATCAAGAGTGTGTGTATCTATATATATAAACTCTCCTATAATTTTTTTTTACCATATGCATTACTCTAGACCAAAATGTATAAATATAGAACGAGCACCATAAATTAAACTCATTTGATTTCTCTAACTCAAAGTTAATAATATTTTCAAATTAAGGTAACATTCCACCTTCAAAATTATAAAATTTCACAAATATTAAAATCCTCATGACAATCACATAAAAAGTATTACTCTCTTATTTTATTTATTCCCTGATACAACCTTAGAGGTCCTAGTGACCTCATAAATTAAGTACCATCTTCAAACTTAAACATAACTGTTTACAAATCTCGTCGGAAGTGAATAAATAAAAGTATTGTGTAATCTAACTTCGTTTACGCCTATCTCAATAATTTTATCACACCTTTTGATGAAAGGTATATTTTATAGCTATAATCAAACCATTGATGAAAAACATATTTTGACCGCATAAAAACTTAAGGGACGTCTGGCTAGGGGCACAACAGGCGTGACTTGCAGGAGAGCCAAAGGCAAATCGAAAAAGCGATCAAAGTAGCAACAAACGCAACTCTTTCTGCAGTCCACCTCCAATGGCTACCATTAATGCCCTTATTTCCCAAATCATCTTCCTTTGCATCAGATACTGTCATACCTGATGTGTAGGAGCGGCTTATGCTCTTCAATCTTATTCCCTCTCGAAAGCATCGATGAAGAAGTGAATTGCGTTTTTCTATGAGTAGTCGTCCACGTCTAACCAGGTGATACTGCTGGAAGAATTCCCGAAGGAGGGTGACAATCACTCCACAGGAGACAAAAGCTAACAGAGCCAGTAGACCCCACGAATCCTTACAATTGCTTTGTTGGGCAGAATGTTGGAATGTTAATTCCAACTGCAGGTTGCAGGCTGCAGGCGGACGTGGGCAGCCGACTCAGCAAGCACGAACGACAGCAGACTGAAACCGTTCAGCATACCCGCCTGAAACTTCTCAGACCACTTTCCGGCAAAGGCATCTTCCGTATGTTTGAACCCGATGCAATCAACCATGGACGCGTGTTCCTCCCTCTACGTCAGCCAACGTAATATCTCGGGAGGTAAAGTTCGGCAGCAAAGTGGCTCCCGATATCTCCGTCCACCGTCCGATCTGCTCCCGCGCTCTCCGCCGTCGATCGCCTGAAGCTGCATACGGGCCCGCATCAAATCAAGGATTGCGTGGAGTAAAAGGAATTCTGGTTGACCGCCGATTAAATCAATTAAATGCCATGCTGAGAATTAAATGGGATTTGTAGAGGGTTGGTAAAACTCTTAAGTTTTACGGCATGAATTATTTTTGTTTTGAAATATATTTATTTTGGTTCATGAATATAATGAATGAAACAAAAAAATGCGGGTGGCTGTATTGTATTTTATTAACACATGGAACGAGTAAAAAAAGGGGGCTCGGTGAGTTGTAATATGTATTGACCATTTTGTAATATGAGAGCTTGGGGGAGCGAAAGAAAAGAGTGCACAGCAGTGCATGAAAAAGAGCAGAAGTGGAGCGAATATGTTTGAGTGAGGTATGTGTAGAACATCGCACAGCAGTGCGTAGTGTGAAGCAAGGAGGGTATAAAGAAATCAGTGTTGATTTTTTTTTGAAAAACCAGAAAAGAAGCAGCGTAAGATGAAGCCAAGTCTTTGGTATTGTATTTGAAAATATTTTGTGAGATGTTGTAATGTTCAGAAGCACATAACGTTTTTTTTTTGGAGCTACATATGTAAAAGTTTGTTTTACAAGTAGTATGTGTAAAATATTTTTACAGCAGTATGTGTAAAAATAGTTTTTCACAGTAAATGTAAAAAAAGGGGTTTTACAGCAGTAAACCCAGCAGTGTAAATTCTCAGGAGGAGACAGAGTAAATAGTTTGTTGGATGAATGTTGTTTTTGGTGAATCCCTCTCAGCAAAGAGGATGAAGTTTGTATCAGTCTTTTGTTTTTAAGCAATAGAAATGTTTTTATGGCTGTGTAATGGACTGTTATGAGTATATTTGTTTTTAATAGCTTCCCTGTGCAAAGGTCCTGGAAGAAATAGAACAGGGCATTGGCTCTGTGGTGTTTGTTTGTTTGGTTTTGGTATTTTCCCATGAAAAATCTCCAACAGTGGTATCAGAACTGGTCCAGGCTCTTTGATGGTGACAGAGCAGGCTTAGGCTCTTTGAAGTGTCAAAGAAGCTGAAGGAAAGACTTTCGTTGCAGCAGCAGTAAAGCTTCTCCAGCAGTGTGAAGTTTCAGCCAAAGGGATTCAGGTATTTCTCAAGTTTTTTGAGTTGATGTTAAAGAAACAGTGAGTCATTTTAAAAACACAGTCAAGTATTTTGGAGTATAGTTAAGAATGGCAAGGTCAAAGAAGAAAGCCTCCAATCCTCCTAAGGTTGTGTCTCCCTCTTCTATTAAAATAGAAAACAATCTACTTGAAAGCATTCTATTTGAGGCTTCAAAGTTTAATGGAAATTTTGATATGTGGAAAATAAAAATGAGGGCTGTCTTACAGTGTCAAGGGAGTGAAATCTGGGAATCAGTGATTGATGATAGCAAGATGGATAGAGAATCCAAGGAGTACAATGCAAAGGCAGCAAAGACTATCTTGGATGGACTCCCTGATTCTATAAAGAAGAATCTAGGAAAATATTCATCAGCAAAGGAGATATGGGACAGACTGCATGACCTTCACGCAAAGGGAGCACTGACCATGACAATCAGTGAAGAAGAAAATTCTGAACCCATCATAGAAGCTGAATGTGAGAAGGTTGACCTCATGAAACTTCAAGTAAAAGAAAGGGATGAAGAGGTCGTCAAGCTTAAGAAGGAGCTTGATCAATGCAAGAGGAAACATCATGAAGAAGTCATATCCATGACAAATCAGCTGAATGAAGCAAAGAAGCAGGAAGACGCCTTGTCAAGTCAACTTGAACAAAGGCACAAGAGAGTGAACAAGCTTGTAGAAGAGATTGGACAGTACAAGGTAGAGGTCTCCTCCCTTAAGTCTGAACTACAAGAAGCCAGGAAGCAGGCACAAGAAGCTGAGAAGAAAATGGAGAGCAGTCAAGCAGAAATCTCCAAAATGAAGTCTGATATTATCTCCCTTAAAATAGCAGCAGCTGAAGCTACTCGTAGCAAGGAAGAAACTGAGGAACAACTTGCAAAGAAAAATAATGTATGTGAAAAGTTGGAAGAAGAGATTGTCCTCCTCGGGAAAAAGGTTGAAGGGATGAACAAAATCATGAAGAGCTCTCAAGCTTTGGATGACATGCTCAGCTATCACAGATCTCCATTTGATAAATCAGGAATTGGGTATGTAGGTGAACCCTCAAACAAGGATGAAGATGCTTTAAGCAAAGGAGATGTGAAGAAGCCAGAAAGAAGTTGTGAAGCTCCTAGTTCCAGCAAAGGCAAGGAGAAAAATGAAGGCTGCAATAGAAGAAATCCTGCTCCAAGAAGAAAACCAGCTCCAAGAAGAAATGTAGTTGATGTCAAAGAGGTAAGAGGCAATGGTTATCAACAAAGAATCTCAAGGCAGCAAAGCTTCAGATGTACATCAAGGAAACCTCCATCTCCCAGGTACCAAAGTTCATTTTTTGGTTATTGTTATGCTTGTTCAAACTTTGGTCATATGGCAAAAGACTGTAGAGCATTTCATGAAGATAGATGTTGTGGTCCCCGACAATCTCTAAGAAATAATTTCACAAGAAGAAATCATGAATTCTTATTCGTGAATAAAGTTGAATGCTTCAAGTGTCATAACATTGGGCATATGGCACGTGACTGTAACTTAACATGGGCTCTTACACAAGCTAGACCCATGCAAAAGAAGAAAGTTACACAAGTATGGAGAAAGAAAGAAATACAGCCTGAAAGCCCTTTGAGCTCCCTAGCTGATCTAAGTCTCTTTTGAGAAAACCTTGCTGAAAGAAGATAAAGCATACACTAAAGGGGAGCTTGTAATTTTTTTTTGCTGAACTGTATTAACAGTCACTCTTTGATGAAGACCTTTTCATAAGGGAAAGATATGAAGTCAAATCTGCCATAGAAGCAGAGAAGAAAAGTATGCAAAGCAAGAAGACCCTCACAGCAGTGGGAAGACAGAACATAAAACAGTAGTTTGGAAATTTTTTTTTGGAGCACATGCATTGAAATGGATAGCAATGGAATGTAGTTTTCCTTTTATGTAATATGAGAGAATATACTCACAGCAGAGTGAGTATAATACACAGCAGATGGAAATGTTTTGTATTGGGAATGAAAATGCAAAGCAGTGAGAAGAAAATGAGAAGAAGGCAAAACGCAGCAAAGCGTAAATGCCCAGTGGCTGAGAATGCAATGAAATTTTTCACACAGCAGTGAAAAATGTAATATTTTTTTTTGTATGCAATGCAACATGCACAGAAATGCCTAAAGAAAAACAGGGGCAGCGTATATTTTTAATGCACATGGGATGAATGAGAATGTGTATGGCAGCAGAAAAACGAAAGGAATTGCACAGCAGTGCATTGTGTAAATAAAAAAAATGAAGACGAAGACTGTGTGAAGCAAGGGTGTAAAAAGGAACAGGGGCAGCCACAGTGCAAATTGCAGAGGCAACGCAGCAGCAAATAAAAACCCAGGGATGACAGAGTCTATGATTATGGGTATGGACAGCAGTGCATAAGAAAAGGCAGCAGCGTGATGGCAAGAAGGAGAAGCACAGTAGTGCGAAGAAAATGAAACCAGAACTAAGAGAGAATGAAGAAATGTGTTTTTACACAGCAATGCAAATAAGAAAATGCAGCAGCATGAAGTTTTTGTTGAAGAAATGAAAGGTAATGGACAGCAGCAGATGTAAAAGAAATTTTTTCTTTACAGCAGTAAATGTAAGTATAGTGAATGTGTTGTTCATTGAATTGAAATGCAACATATGCAACAGCAGTGAATGTAAGAAATGTTTACACACAGCAGTGTAAATTTGTAAGGTGGGACAGAGTAATTGTTCCAGAAAAGACAGAGTATTCTGTCTTTGAAGAATGCACAGCAATGCAGAGTTTGCAAAGAAATGTAAGTGAAGTGCAGCAACACAACAGCAAGTGTAGACACAGCAGTGTGGGGTAGACGCAGCAAAGAAGATGGCACAACAGTGCAGCAGAGAATATGCAGCAGCATAAAAGAACAATGTAATGAGTATGCACAACAGTGCAATGAATGTTTTGTTTTGAAACTGCATCTAAAGCAGTGTTTGGCAGTAATCCCTCCGTGAGAGGAAGTGAAGTTCTTAGTGAATCCCTCTGTTAAAGAGGAAGGTGCTTTTCAGCACAGTGTCATGGTAAATCCCTCTGTCAAGAGGAAGATGCTTTTTAGCATACACATGGTAAATCCCTCTGTCAAGAGGAAGATGCTTTTTAGCATACACATGGTAAATCCCTCTATCAAGAGGATGATGCTTTTCAGCATAGTCACAGGTGAATCCCTCTGTCAAGAGGAAGGTGCTCTTCAGCACATTGTTATGGTGAATCCCTCTGTCATGAGGAAGGTGCTCTTAAGCACAGTTTCAGGTTAATCCCTCTATTAAGAGGAAGACTATTTTGTTGTGTGTGGAACTGCATCAGAAGCAGTTGGTGAATCCCTCTATGTGAGGAAGATGTTATTGTAACAGCAGTTGGTGAATCCCTCTATGTGAGGAAGTGTTTGGGTATGTTTGAACGCCCAGCAGTTGAAATTAAAGGGGAGTGTTGGAATGTTAATTCCAACTGCAGGTTGCAGGCTGCAGGCGGACGTGGGCAGCCGACTCAGCAAGCACGAACGACGGCAGACTGAAACCGTTCAGCATACCCGCCTGAAACTTCTCGGACCACTTTCCGGCAAAGGCATCTTCCGTATGTTTGAACCCGATGCAATCAACCGTGGACGCGTGTTCCTCCCTCTACGTCAGCCAACGTAATATCTCGGGAGGTAAAGTTCGGCAGCAAAGTGGCTCCCGATATCTCCGTCCACCGTCCGATCTTCTCCCGCGCTCTCCGCCGTCGATCGCCTGAAGCTGCATACAGGCCCGCATCAAATCAAGGATTGCGTGGAGTAAAAGGAATTCTGGTTGACCGCCGATTAAATCAATTAAATGCCATGCTGAGAATTAAATGGGATTTGCAGAGGGTTGGTAAAACTCTTAAGTTTTACGGCATGAATTATTTTTGTTTTGAAATATATTTTTTTAGGTTCATGAATATAATGAATGAAACAAAAAAATGCGGGTGGCTGTATTGTATTTTGTTAACACATGGAACGAGTAAAAAAAAGGGGCTCGGTGAGTTGTAATATGTATTGACCATTTTGTAATATGAGAGCTTGGGGGAGCGAAAGAAAAGAGTGCACAGCAGTGCATGAAAAAGAGCAGAAGTGGAGCGAATATGTTTGAGTGAGGTATGTGTAGAACATCGCACAGCAGTGCGTAGTGTGAAGCAAGGAGGGTATAAAGAAATCAGTGTTGATTTTTTTTGAAAAACCAGAAAAGCAGCAGCGTAAGATGAAGCCAAGTCTTTGGTATTGTATTTGAAAATATTTTGTGAGATGTTGTAATGTGCAGAAGCACATAACGTTTTTTTTTGGAGCTACATATGTAAAAGTTTGTTTTACAAGTAGTATGTGTAAAATATTTTTACAGCAGTATGTGTAAAAATAGTTTTTCACAGTAAATGTAAAAAAAGGGGTTTTACAGCAGTAAACCCAGCAGTGTAAATTCTCAGGAGGAGACAGAGTAAATAGTTTGTTGGATGAATGTTGTTTTTGGTGAATCCCTCTTAGCAAAGAGGATGAAGTTTGTAGAGGATGAAGTTTGTATCATTCTTTTGTTTTTAAGCAATAGAAATGTTTTTATGGCTGTGTAATGGACTGTTATGAGTATATTTGTTTTTAATAGCTTCCCTGTGCAAAGGTCCTGGAAGAAATAGAACAGGGCATTGGCTCTGTGGTGTTTGTTTGTTTGGTTTTGGTATTTTCCCATGAAAAATCCCCAACACAGAAAAGACAGCGTCAACAATGGCTGCCTGCATGACTGCGTAAAAACTTAAGAGCATGTATATCCTACCTATAAATTTGGAATACGCACCTTCTGACAGCGAAATTTTCCGGTCCACACATTCAATATCATCAATACTATCCTCCACAACGGAATTGTCATCGAGGGGATATTCGAGTTGAACTGTATTGGCTTGCTGATTTCCTGTCACGATAATATGATTAGTATTCGGTTCCTCATTATCTATCACAATTGTATGTTGAGGATCTTCTGTTTCTGTCATTTCCAAGGGGGTGCGACTGGGGTTTCTTGACGTGATGAACTGATCTGACATAACGTTTTAGTTATCGAACCTAATTGGCCAAACCAAATATAATACAGTTAGTTCCTCGAAAGCAACTGCCAAGCTATGCATAACAGCACAGTTGAATTTACCAAAATATTGCCAGAAATGTAAGTAACGAGAAAGAGGCATACAAGGATCAGTAGATCCAAAAAAGTCTTGTGGGACGGGATTGAAATTATAATACAGAAAGTAAAGATGTACTAGAATGAACACTGTATTAAAATTACCTCTGAAATATTCTATATTAGAGTATTTCTGAAATTGCCCTCCAGAAACCCTAGATGAATATTAGGATTAATTCTGTAGTTCACATAAAGAAACCAATGACGAGCGTTAGGATCACGTCTGGAATGAAACTACGAAATCTGAAGAGGAGTCTTAGAATTACTCCTGAAGAAGTGTTTAATATAATGAGCCAAAGTAGGACGAAGGTGCTACGAAGGTTTGCCAGACCTAGGGTTTCTGTGCCGTCCTGGTCGATCTCAGTGGCATTACGTGGTTCATGTCATATCATGGAATGTGGAACGTATTTCAGCTGTATATCATGTTTTCTAACAGTCAGCTATCATGTTTTCCACTTTGAAAGTTTTGAAGATTTTGAAACCCGCTTGCATTGTTCAGTTTTTAAAATTTCGTTCTTTTCAATTCTTTTAGAGAAAAGATATGCCTTGCTCGATTATAATTTAATCACAAGTTGACTTTTTAATTTGAATTTGTCAATTTTTTTTTTTTAACTAGAGGAATTTGGTAATTCAGATGACAGATAAGGCTATAAATACATTTGGTAGTTCAGATGACAAATAAGGCTATAAATACACCTCTAGGATCTATTGCCCGTTCTCCTCCCTCTAAATAAGCTGGCCATTCCCAGATTTGAACTTTACATTTTTAGTTATCACATATTCACATTATTTCAATAACCAATTAAATTATCTTAAACTAAATACTAAATTTATTAATTTTTAATTAAATAAAAATATTAAAATTGAGATATTTTCCATTCATTTAAATAAAAACATGTCTTATTCTCGATTAGAACAATTCCAATTTATTTTTTTAATTTAAATTATAAATTTGATAATTTGGATGATTTTATTTGGCAAGATATTTTGAAGATTAATTTAACCGTATTTTATAAAACTATTAAAAATTTGACATCCTGTTTTATATAATCAAAATCAATTTCGTGAAAATTCCATCCCCGTTGCCCGGCAATTGCTGCGAGTCATCAACATTGTACCTGACGCATGTCGTCATAGCGAGCGAGCTTTCTTGGCCACCATTTATTGATTTCAACTTAGCTATCGTTATACGATGAGTAGGATGAATGTAACGTCGCCGACTTTCTTATTTCAGCTTACCCTTCGTTATCGGATGAATAGGTTGAGTATAGCGAGCTTTTAAATGGCTTTGTGTCAACATTATGCGTTTTGAAAGTTTTATTGGTATTTGGACCAAAAAAATGGGTAAATATTTGTTTTCAAAAATGGGTATTTGATTAGTATGTTTAGGGTAGATTGTGTGGTAATGGCTTTGGAAATGAATTTTTATTGAACCTGTAGTATTGGGTTTAAATCTTGTGTTAGTTTCAGATCAGGGTGAGAAGTTGGTTATGATGAAGATGTAGTCTTACCAAGCTTAAAAAAACTAAGTATTTGATTCTGTATATGAATTTAGCATTCTGAAAATTCTCAAAAGTCCCTGGTTTCTAGAGCTCAAATTTACGATACCAACAAATTCAAACAAAAAATATATAAAAAAACCTTCCAACTCTTATCACAAATAAACTACAACCTTTCAAGAATTGAACTTATAACAAATAAACTACAACTTAGTGGATGAATATGGATAATAACAATTATAAATATTTAATTATTTTATAAAATAATGGTAAATGTATATTTAAAATAGCGTTAACACATTTTAATGATGAGTATTAAAAAAGAAAAAAATATGAAAATATCTTCATTGTTCAATATAGAACCTTCACACAGTTCCAATATATACCCATCCACCTACATAATAAATTGCAACTAAGATAATTGTCATAGTTAAATATTAGAATAATCGCTAAACCATTATAAACAAAAGAAACTGAAAAGTAAAGCTACTCCGTTCAAATTTGACTAATTTATGATATATATATTATTGATTTATGTGAGATTTCATGAAAAAGGACTGAAACTAATAATTGATTGTTAAAGTTACAATACATAAGTATTATTGGGAAAGTGGGAATTCCAGTATTAACTATTGGGAATGATCACTCTTCTGACCACAGACTCACTCTCCTAAAATGGCGTGAAAATGTAATCAGACTCGGTTATTCTTTTAAATTCAACAGGATCCATTTAGAAGACCCATCTTTTAATGAAATAATCACCAGAAAATGGAAGAGTCTCCTTGAATCTGAAATGGCACCTTTTATGCCATTCCGTGTAAAGATGGAAAGCTTGAGGTCTGTGACTAAGGAATGGCAAAATCAAAAGAGGAGGATGGATAAACAAGAGTTAAATAATATATGAAAGGAACTGGACTCCCTATTAGAGTCAGCGGATCCCAACAGTCTATCTATAGAACTGAAAAGCATGATAAGAAATTTGGAGAAAAGGAAACAATTGATCTTACTAAAGGAGGAGGCTACATGGCGTCTCAAGAGCAGAGCCATCTGGCTCAAAGAGGGGGACAGAAATACGAGGTTCTTCCACAAGTACGCAAATGCAAGAAGAGAAAAAAACTCTATTTGGAGCATTAAAGATGAAAAGGGGAATGTTCTCTTAACACAGCATGAGATCTCGATGGAGGCTGCGAGATTTTTTCAAAATCAATACAGAAGAAGGGAGGTACTCTTTCAAGACGCTCTATGGGGCATTGAGCTGGTTCCGGAAATGTTTGATGACGCAGCTAATGAAGGTTTCATAAAGCCAATCTCTGAAGAAGAACTTTTGAGAGCTATCAAATCTTTCAAAAAGGATAAAAGTCCTGGGCCGGATGGATGGCCAATCGAATTTTTCTCTCATTTCTTTGACCTTCTCAAAACAGATCTGTTACGGATGGTTGAAGCATCCCAGATGTCAGGAAGCATTCATTCGGCTACCTCCTCTACCTTCATTGCTCTAATTCCAAAAAAGGAAAGGTCTGAGTCCTTTCACGATTTTAGGCCTATCTCGCTCTGCAACATCATGTTCAAATTAATCTCAAAAATCATTGCGGAAAGAATGAAGCCTATTCTTAATTCCTTCATCTCTAGGGACCAACATGCGTTCTTAAAGGGCCGTATCATCTTGGATGCGGTTGCCATGACTCAGGAAAGTCTGTTTTCAATGTTGTCAAACAATTTGGATGCGGCTATCCTCAAGATTGATCTGCAAAAAGCCTATGATTGTGTAGATTGGGGCTTTTTAAGAATTCTGCTGGCTAAAATAGGACTGAAGACACAAAGCATCAACTGGGTCATGTCCTGTGTTGAGAACGTCAGATATTCTGTAATTGTAAATGGAATTCCTTCGACTTTCTTCCAAGCGGAGAGAGGTCTCCGACAGGGATGTCCCCTCTCCCCACTGCTCTTCATTCTGGTAATGAACTCTCTCAGTTTGCAGATAAATAAAGCAGTTGAGGACAAGAGATGCCGCCCGGTAAAGATTTGTAAGGACATTTCCCTTTCTCACAATCTTTTTGTTGATGATGTCCTCATCTTTGCTATGCTTTGTAGGGTCTCCTGGGCTTGCATAAATGATATTCTTTCAAAATTTCAGAAAGCAACAGGTCTGTTTATCAATAAGGAAAAATCCTCTTTGTTTCACAATGATTCAAATATGGAAATCGTTCTCTGGATTTCTGAACTGATGGGCATTGCTCCTTTTTCAATTAAGCAAGGGTTTAAATATTTGGGCTTTACATTAAAGGCAAAAGGAAACTCCAAAAGGGATTGGCAATGGTTATTGGACCGTTTTTATAAAAAGATTTCAGGTTGGGAGTTTAAATTTCTTTCTCTAGCTGGTAGATTCATCTTAGTACAGGCCGTCCTATCCCAACTTTCAGTCTATTGGGCTCATATCTTCTATCTCCCTGCCAGTATTATAAACCGAATGAACAGATTGGCTGCTAATTTCCTTTGGGGAGGACATGCATATCAGAACAAAATTCATCTTGTCAAGATGGCTTCTATATCAAAACCAAAAAGGGCTGGTGGATGGGGCCTTTTAGATATGCGCTCGTTTGGGAAAGCTCTCCTCTGTAAGTCTCTTTATAGAGGTATTTTTGGCGATGGGCCATGGAGTAAGATTATTAAGGCGAAATATTTAAAAGGCAAGAGTATAGAATTCTGGTACAGGAGGCGGTCCATTGGCATCAGGAGAGGATCGACGATTTGGCAAAGTCTCAGGAAGGTCCATCCTTTTTTCATGGAAAATCTTCGATGGAATCTCTGCTCGGGATCTAGTATGCTTATTGGTTATGACTCTATTTCATGTGCCCGGGATTTCTCGTTCCCTTCTCCGTTGGTACACAATCTTCATAGGCTGGGATGTTTCACATGGGACAAGTTGATAAAAGATTGGTCTGGTTCTATCCCGGTTTGGAATGATGGGGAGGATCTGCATTTGCCCCAATCGATGTTCCCTCTCTGGACTTCGGTAAAAGAGAGTCTTAGTAGCCTGGGGATCATTCGATCGGGAACAAAGGATTGCCTGGTATGGTCTCTTCAAAAAGCAAATCTGCCTGTGTGCGTAAAGCATATTTATGCAGAAATGATCTCTGTCATCGCTAGGAGTCCTGATCCGCTTTTCCCTCCCTGTCTTTGGAAGGCTGCATGTCCTCTTAAAATGATTATTTTTTCTTGGCTGGTATTTGGGAACAAAAATCTTACATGGGAGGTTCTTCAAAGGAAAAACTTGCAGGGTCCGAGCAGATGTGCCATGTGCCACAATGCAGCGGAAACTAACCTGCATATGTTTTTTCAATGTGCCTCGTCCCTTCATATCTGGTATGATCTGTCTTTAAATTTTGGTTTTCCTTACCTTATCTTTACTTCTGTACAGGATGGTTTTATGTGGTGGAGTAGGCAATGCTCATCTTGGAGATCGTTGTTCATCATTACCTGTTGGTTCTTTTGGAACTGGAGGAACGCACAAATTTTCCAAGGTTCTAAGGAGCCCCTTCGTGCAATTCTTCAGCGTATTTTGGCATGCCATGATTCCTTTCATCAGAATGACTCTCTGCCAAAAATGCCTGCTATATGATGCTGGAGGTCTTTGCTCCTGCATGATGGTATCTCCTTACAGGTTTTCAGTATCAGTTTTTTTGTATCTCTTTTCCAAGGCTGGGCCGACGGCTCCTATTTCCTTATGTGTTATTGCATGCAATCTTTTGATGGGAATGTTTCTTCAAGTGATTGTATGATCTGTAACAATTTTGGACAAGCAGGTTTTGTATATGTGATGTATATGTTTTTCTATTTTAAATTTGGATGATTCGGACTATCTGTATCTATTGTTAGCATAGGTTTCTGGGCATTTTATTTGCCCTCAAACCAAACATGATATGTACTGAAGATCTTTATATTTTCTTAATATAAATCTATGATGGTTTTTTTCTCTGAAAAAAAAAGATTGAAAAATTACATTATTCTACAGGATTACCATAATAACATCCGGCTATTTAGCAAATTGTCATCCAACATGTGGACGGGTAGGCACTAAATTCAACTTAATAAAGAAAAGAGGAGACTCAAATTTTCAATAAGTGTGCAGTAGTGAGCGTCAACTTTAGAGATTTAATTCATTTTTTCCAGTCCCCATTCCGCTAGGTGTTTTGTCTTTGCTTTCTTTTCATAGCGGAATAGGGTCCATGGTATAACTTGATCCACGTGTCTCAAAAACCATGTGACAAACTCACAAAATACACGTAGTTTGACAACGACTGAAATGAACGATCGTTTGACGGAAGGAATAAGTTGGGGTAGCTTTCAACATTTGGAAAAATATGAATTCGCTTACATGACTACGTCATGACATTGTCATGTTTTCACTGGGTGAGGCTTCCGCCACCCTTCATTGTCATGTTTTTATGGAGTGAGGTTTCCGCTACCCTTTGAAGCGGTTTTAAGATACTTTTGAATCTGTCAAGTTCTTCTGTACCTGCATTTGTAAATTTCGTGGATTTCCTATAGAGATCTGAAACGTTCTGTTTTTAATTTTTCGAAGCATGTTTTTAATTCTAAATTTTGACTCCAGAAATGGAAAAGCATTCGGACTTCGAGAAATTTGGGCCGCAAGTAGTCTTCAGGGCTCCTGAATTGATCTAGTAATTCAAGCGACATTTTATCAGACCGGACGATTTTTTATTGACCAAAAGTTAGCCATATAGTGAAAAATGAAACGATTCATGAGTTGATCGATAACAAGCCCACATTATCAACGTCATGTGCTACGTTGAACCCAGTGCCTTGTTGAACCCACATCTAGATATGTCGGAGGTTTAAGTTAGTAAAGCAATTTTTTTATTTGTCATAATGAGTTATTATTAATTATAATCAAAATGGTAAAGTATTTTCATCATGTTTTAGCATAATAATATGTTCAATTATAATTAATTATGTTCAATTTTAGCCCATTATAGACAATTTTCACTAATGGGTAAGCATGTTTAAGTACAATGGAGTACACACAATATTGAAAATTATTGTCAGTCATAGGCAATTATAATTTATTATGGGCAATTTTAGTTTAAGGTGAACAATCATGGTCTCCCATAGTCAACCATGGTCTCCCATAGTCAACCATGGTCTATTAATTCTAGTGGTTTTGTTGTTAAGCTAGCACAACCACATTACTAAAATGCTTGATATTTCTGGATTTTCCACCTTTTAAAAATCAATTGTTGGCATTATAACTAATGTGTTGTCCTTGACGACAACCTACTTGATGTGTTGCTTTTTGATTGCAAAAACACAAGTCACAAGATAACTTTTTGAGGGCTAACTTGGTACTTGTTAGACACTTGTCCATCTCACATTAGGAGAGAGAAGAAGGTTATGCATGTCTTACATGTTATAGATTTGCATGCAACATCCTACTAAATGTTACAACATGTTGTTTAGACACCCATAAAATATAGATTGTTGATCATTCACTTAGGAAGGGTATGGTGTCTTACATCCTTATAAGTATAGAGATTTTCATTGGAATGTGGAAAGGGAAATGGAACATTCTTCTACTTTGTAGAAGTCCTTTCTTTCCATATTTTACTTTGTAGAAGTCCTTTTTCCCAAGCCAGTTGGACTCATTAGCATTGTAGAAGTTCCAAACTTTAGCGTTACCATATTTGACTAGTATTCCCTACAAATTATCAATGCCCCGATTATCACTTATTGATCCCTAGACCTCTTCACCTAATATTCTCTAAATGTACTCATTTATTGACCTCACCATTATTGAAGGTGAAATTTAACATCACTCTTTTTCATCTATTTCATGCAAAGTTCACTAGATTCCATGAGCGGTGTCTATAAAAGGATGACAAGGACTAGACAAGGATTTCTTCATGTTCAAAACCTCATTCTTCATGATGGATTTTCCTGCATAGCTTTCTTCCATAGTTCTTGATGAGCAACTTCATCAAATGTAGATGGTTATGCTTCAATTAGTATTTTCATATATGCAACATATCCATAATATATCTTTGGCCCTTTTCTTTCCCTAAAGGTTCCTTTTGCAACTCCATGCCCTTCAGCATCTTCAAGAGTGTATTTTAACTAATTTGGCATTTTCCTTGTGCTTGTTATGATCACAGGTTGAATAGGCTCACTTGGTCCTTCTTCTTCCTCTTGAAGTGTAGAAGGGTTGTCGGGTTGTACTTCTTATTCTTCAAATATGGGTAGATCTTTGTCATCAAAATCAATATGAATATCCTTCGATCTTTTGTATGCTTGATTTTCATCAAATATAGCATCCCTGCTTACTTCAATGTGTCTCCCTTCCTCGATGTAGATTATATATGCCTTTGAGGAGAGACTATAGCCAATAAAGATCCCTTTGATGCTTGTATAATATAGCTTCTTTTGTATTTCTTTTGGAAAATGGATATAGTAAGGAATCCCAAAGATTCAGAGATTGTCCACACTTGTCTTATTTCCTGTGAATGCTTCCTCAGGTGTCATATTATCAAGAATTATATGAGGACTTCTATTTTGAATATATACGAGTGTCATTACTACTTATGCCATAGAAACTTTGGCAAGTCTATTATTTCTTTTGGCCACTCCATTTTTTTCAGGATAGTAGGGAACAATAAGATCCCTTTTAATTCCCACTTCTTTACAAAATTCAATCAATTCTTTAGAAGTGTATTCCCCACCATTGTTAGATCTCAAAGTTTTTATCTTTCTTTTGGTTAGGGTTTCCACTTCGCATATAAAATCCTTGAATTTCTCAAATACTTCATCCTTTTTCTTTAGACCTTGTTTCACTATTTGAAAAATGGTTTTCTTGTATGTTTTCCAAAGAGAATCCCTTGCAAACTCCTTCACGATCTTCTTTCATATTAGGGATGCCATGAAGTAGATGTTTAAGAGTGGGAATGACCTTGTAGTGAAGATGACCATATCTCCTATGCCATATCTCAATAGGAGAGATTTCCATATCAACTAGGGCTTGAGGAGGTGGTGTAATGATTCTATATATACTTCCTTCACAAACTCCAATAACCCTAACTTTATCAATACTTGAATCTTTTCCCCAAACCAAGACCTTTCAATCAACAAAAGAAACAGTATCCCCTTTATCTTCTAAGCAAGAAATTAAAAGCAAATTCTTTTCAAACCTAGAACATATAGTATGTCGTTGAGGTGTAGTTTTACTCCAATCTCAAGCATCAAATATGTTGATCCCAGGCCTATAACAACATAGCTTTTGTTGTCTCCCAATTCCACTGCATGGGAATATGATTCCTTTGATACAGTTTTAGTCGTTTAATTTCCCATGTCATATATCTTTATGCTCCACTCTCAATGATCCATGCATTATCATCATTAAGTGATCCTATAAGTGTAGCTAAGAACCCTTGACTTTTGACCTTGTCAAATAAGTAGTAGACAATATTCGTGATCCGTCTTCCCGTAGAATTGAATTCCATTATTATGATAGAGGGAGTAATCATTTCCTTTAAGCCAATGAAGTTATCTTCAATCTTCTTCAACCTTAGCATTGAAACCATGTTGAGAAATCAATGCTAGTAGGATTAGGGTTATATTTATGTTTCTTGATAATTATTTGTGAATTATGTTGGCTTGTTTTACTTATTTTTTATATTATCTTTCATCAAGAAATTACCAAAATATGTGTGCATTAAGATCACAAAAACACAAGTCACAAGATGTAGTCACTCTATTAGGGAAAAACCCCTACCTACTTCATCTACTTGTCTTTTAGATGCCTTGATTGTGGTGAGAATCTCTATGAGCTCTTTGAAATACTTTGGCTCTTCCTTTCGATTTCTTTTCTCGGTTTGCTTAAGTCTTCCCTTGTGACTCATGCATGTCTTCTTTCTTTTGTCTTCTTTCCTTATTGTGTCAAGCTTATAGAAATGAGCATCACATACACTTTATTATCTTTAAAACTAAACATTTTAACCTTCACTTTAATGGTGGCTCCCAATAACCACTAGCATGTTTGCTAAGCTATTCTACATAAATTCTTATGGAGGTTCATGGCTACATCTTATGGTGGAGACTCCTTATTTGGTCAATTGTGGTAGCTCTTTCCTCTTGATATGGTGGTGGTTTTGTAGGATAGTCACCCTAATCATTTAGTATTTGGGTTTACAAACTCTTAATGAGCTCTAGTTTCGACTGATCAACCAATGGATGCAAACTTCAATTTGCGGTTTAGTCACATAGCCAAGGCTCTTAGTGGAAGTAGCTCGTGGCCATCTTAACTCCTTTAGTTCTTTGTAACCTTGCTAAACCTTGCTTTGATACCACATTATTTAGAGGTAGAGATAAACATGCAAACACAAGACAAATAAGTACACAAGCTTCTACTTGAATAAAGAAGTTCTATTCATTAATTCTTCTCTCATATACATCCACCGAGTTGCTGCTATTCTCTCTTCTTCCATCACATTACAATCACCCAACCATGAGTATATAAGCACTAAAATGTCTAAATATGGAATCATGTAAACTCTAACTTTCTTTTCCTCAAGCAAACTATGACTTCACGCTTTAACTAAACTTTTCTAACTTCACTTTAACATAAATTGACATTTTCCTTTTCCTTAGCTTAACTTTTCTTGACAATGAGTTAACTTTTTAACCCTAACTCACTTGACTTCTAATATTAGACTTAACTTGCTTTCCTTCACCTAACTTAACTCTTCATACATTGCATGCATACGAGAGTAGTTACTATTTATATCAAGTGAAACATTTTTTATCTATGACAAAGTTGTGATTGATGGTAGTGATTCAAATAGGAAATTTGGGGATAGGTTTGTATGAATTGTGTGCTATTATCTCACTTGCTTGTAATGGATTTGAATATTTGACAAATGTTAGGTGACTTGAGTTGTTGATTCTATAATATTAATTTCATTCATATCATTTTCATATTGGTTATGTTAAGGCATAATTGTATGGAATGATTATCTACATACTTCAATAAGTGTTAAACTTATGAATTTTAATAATTGTGAAATATAAAAAGTGAGTTGTAGTATAGAATCATGTAGTTTCAGATTGAGAAAATCAATGAGATGAAATGAGTCACGATGCACCACAAACCTATAATGATGGGTCATCTCGGTGCACTAAGTCAACCTTCGATGATGGTGACTATAGGGGCATGCCAATGGTTTTTTAGGTTAAATTAAAGTTTTTGCTAGAGTTACTCCTTTAACCTCCTTCATAATTTAGTTATATATATCTCAATTAAGGGAGGAAGATAAATCACATAGTCGTTATTCCCTAGTTTGAAATGATATCAATGATTAATATTACTTGGTTTCTTAATAATGCATTTATGGTTTTCTAATTACTAGATGAAAATCTTTACCAAAATCTTAATAGCTAACGATAAATTAATATTAAAGTTCTAGTTGAAGTAATTTAAAATTTTTCACATATTTAAAAAAGTAAAATAGCTCATGGAGTGTAATTAAATTGACAATCACCTTGTTATGAAGTATTATGTAAAAGCATGAGATTCAAAGTTCAAATTCCCAAGAGTTAGGCAAACAAAAAAAATAATTTTTTACCTATTTATTTGTTATATTTTTAGAATATATATATATATATATTGTTTTGAAATCAAATTATCTTTGATTTTTTAAATTTACATAATTTTCAGATAAATATATATTAAATTTAATAATTAAAAAATAGTTAGAAATATTTTAACTTTTCAAAATATTACATTTTAATTTTATAATTAATTAAAAATTTAATATAATTAGAATAGTGTAATTTTATATTTAATTAAAAATAAAAAATTAGAAAAAAGATTATAATATAAAAGAAATAAATTAATATAATTAATTTGATTTGCTATTCAAAAACAAAAAATATAATTATCCCCTATACAATCATGCATCTTTGGGCAAACTTGCTAAATGCAACTACATACAAATTGTCTCTAATCCTATCAGTAGAGATCGGTATATCATATCATAGCATATGCAACGTATTTCAGCGGTATATCATGTTTGCTGACAGTCGGCTATCAAGTCACCCACGCTGGCCAGGGAGTGGCCTCCCTGAGAGAGCTGCTGAAAAGACCATCGCCGACATATCATGACATGGATCGACCATTGTGTGACCTACATAATAAGAAAGAGCTTTAGAGGCTTTCTGACAGTCGGCTATCAAGTCACCCACGCTGGCCAGGGAGTGGCCTCCCTGAGAGAGCTGCTAAAAAGACCATCGCCGACATATCATGACATGGATCGAACATTGTGTGACCTACATAATAAGAAAGAGCTTTAAAGGCTTTTCTGGTGCATAATGTCTGAGCCAGGAAATATTTGAACATTGAAAGAAAAGTTTCTTTTCCGACATGGCGTCGCTGAATCCATAGGGTTTGTCGAAAGTACCCTGACTTCTTCTTTCCAACTTTCAGTCAACAAATTAGGTAGGAATTTGGGATATGATCTTTTTGTATCTAAGGAGTTTTGAAGATTTGCAAGTTCACTTTGAAAGTGTTGATTTTTAAACCCACTTGCATATTATTTATTTTTATTTTATTTTTTAATTTTTTTTTGTTGGAGTCATATCCTCGAATTTTTTTTTATTTCAGCTTTACCTTTAGTTATCGGATGTGTAGGATGAGGATAACCAGAATTTAAATGGGATTGGCTAAACATTATAAGTTTTGAAAATTTTGGTTGGAATATAGGAAAGTGATTGCATAGTAGATTCACTGTCTCTAAAATTATGAAATATTTGGATTATGGAGAGCTCACTATTTGTAATTTCAACAAATTTCTTCTTTCTATCTTTATCTATATAGATATATAAAACTTCCCAAAACTTGTTACAAAGAGTGGTTGACTATAGATAATGAAGATATTTATCAAAACAAATCTTCACGGTTCAATATAGAACCTTCAATCCAGTTCCAATATATACCAATCTGTATACATAATAAATTGCAACTCAGATAATTCTGACATATCTAAATGTTAGAAATTAGAATCATCGCTAAACCATTATAAAAATAAGAAATTTGCACATAATTTAAAACTGAAAGGTAAAGCTACTTAGTTCAAATTTGAATAATTTATGAGATGTATATTAATGATTTATGCGAGATTTCATGCGAAAAAGGACTGAAAATAAGAATCGATTGTTAAATTTACAATCCTAAAAGATTGAAAACTTACAGTACCCCATAGGATTAGATTCTTCATAATAACATCTGGCTATTTAGCAAATTGTTGTCATCCCACTGTTGGAATTTGTTTTGTTTTTTAATTAAAGGGCTTATTTAAAAAGGTGTTTAAAGCAAAAGACTCGTCAACGTGATATGTTTAAAGTGCCTTTCACAAAAGGTTATTCGAAACCTTTATGAAGGCATATTAAAAGGTGTTTTTAAAACGGTGGTTGCAGAAGGTTTAGAGATAAGGTCTTTAAAAAAAAATAAAAAAATTATATATTAAATCAAAGGTGCATGTACAGAAAGTTTTATTTGAGGTCAGAAATAAATTTTTTATTAAAAGATGGAAGGATTTATGTGAGATATATAAAAAAAAAAGTGGGGCTTCGCAAAGGTTCATTAATCTGTAATTATTTCTAGTTAGTTGAGTATATTTTTTCTAGTTTGTTAATTATGGCAGTGATTTAGGTTTGGAAAAAGATTTATGTAAGAGAATTTAGTCAATATTGTGTTTTATTGGGGAGTATATTAAAAATCATATTTTTTTGGGGATATGGAAGAAAGCCTCATGCAATAAAGAAAGTTGCCATAAGACGGAATAAAGACAGTTGTTATGGTGGTAAAGCTCTATTGAAGCACATTGAGAAAAGGAATTGAAAAGAAGATACAAAGATACAAAGACTTTTGCCATGTTTAAAGAGGTTCAGACCACAAGCTAGGAATTAAGAAGTCTAACAGAAAATGGAGAAGAGATCAAAGGTGATTGGTGTAGCATGGATCTGCTACCACCTCCTATGTTTAGTGGTATAAATCTTTTTTTTTAAATTGTAAAAAGTCAAACTTTTCTTAGAGGTAAAGAGTTTATGCAAGAGCATCACCCTATGTAAATTATTTTGTTTAAAGCTTGAATGAAGCCATGCAATTTCTAGAAGAATACTTTCACCTTTTTTTTACATTGCAGTAGTAATATGGTTTGTTAGGATAGCCATGTGCCCCATTGTAATAATGTCAGTCAGTAACGAAAGTTGTTAACTAGTTTTAGTAGCTAGCCAAGTGAGCCTTTGCCAAGGTAACAACCGTAGAACTAAAAATTTGTTAATTGTGGTCCGCTGGACAAATGCCCAATTTCCTCTTTTCCTGTGAAAATATTTTCTCAGCATTGTTAGTGTATATATTAAAATGTGTAGGTAAAGAGCGCAACCCCAAGTGCAATTTCTGAGAAAGAATTCTGAACGTCAACCTATAACTTTCATGTACATAATTCTCTGAATAATGAAAGGTTGAAAAGTGATGAGAATGTGCAATATCTGTGAGAATGTGTGTGAGACTTTGTGCAATTTCTCTGCATTCTTAGGACTTAGAGTGAGGGCATGAAATTATCTGGGCTTTGTGTATTAATTCTCTGTGTAGCCTTGAATTATATAAGAGAGAGAATTCCCTTAACCTTGCTAGCAATACGCTTGGCATAATGAATGAAGCAAAAGATCCGACATAACTGGATCTCGTTCAATCTCTGTACCTAGTCACCATTCAATTAGGAAAGCAATGCTAGTTATATTTTGTCTCAATCGGAACCTTTTGCACATTCATTTGTAAGGAATGTAATAAGCGGATAGTGTAGAAGTTAGTGGAATTGCGGTGGGCTGTGCATGTGTCGGTGGTCCAGATTGAGGTGTAGTGATGAATAGAAGGGAGTGTGTTTGGAGTGACTTTTTCATGGGTGAATATGCAATGAGGATGCAGTTCTATCAAGTAGAAAGAGCGTATGCCAACCCTGGTTGGCCTATGATACAAAAAATATGTATGTCATAGCCCGGTGGAGAAGATTGGCCGGTTGTCGTACTATTCAAGCCAGAGAACTGTAACGACTACCTGGGTGAGAACTATTACATTTGAAGGGTAGTCGGCGAGCTAGTTTGGAAGACGAGACAAAAGGTATCCCTGACCTCGAGTCAAGACCCGACTCCTGACTCTTGGGATGGAACCCTCGGTGGTCATGCAAGCATGGAGGTAACTCTTTAATAAAATAATGTGTTGACTTTTGCATACGTGAATATGAGCTCCAATTTATAATATAAAGGATAGATGTTGTATAATAATGTGGGTAAACATTATAAAATTTTAAATTTATTTTACATGGAGTCATGTCAAAAAGAAAAGGGTCCCCATAACATTATCTGGGATTTGGGTGTTATTTGTTTGAAATGAAGAAACGGTTTTACTGAGAGCTTTGGAGTTTGTAGGTTTGTTCTTGAAGACAACTTTCGAAACAAATAAAAAATTGGTGAAGTAAAAGGGAAGGGTCACATCTCGATGAGAAGGATGAGAAAGAATCTTGGGTAACGAGCAGACTACTTGAGGAGTTTGCTATTATTGTGGTATAAGAGTTCTATAAATTAAGAGCAACAAATTCAGGAAAATAATGACAAAACAAAGTTAACAAGACAAAGATGAGCATTGAATCTCGAGGAGTTTGTTATTATTGTGGTACAAGAGATCTATAAATTAAGAGCAACAAATTCAGGAAAATAATGACAAAATAAAGCCAACAGGATAAAGATGAGCATTGAACCTTGCAACTAGTGAAGAGGAGAAGACACTGGACTAGAGAGGCAATGATTTCTCTCTGTTTATTTGTATAATAACTAACAAAGGAAGTGAGGCACAAAACCAGAGACATAGGTTATTCTGAAATGGGCAAGAGATATTAGAGTTAAGAGAAACTCTCACAGAGGGTTGCAACAAATGAAGGAAAGTTCGACCAAATTGTAGAGATGGAAATAGATAAAAGAACACCATCGAGGGGTAGAACTAGGAGAATTGAGATGTTCATATCCGAGAAGAGGTGAACAAGACAAGTATAACAGGTTTCATGTTTATGTTTGGTTAAGAAATTTGTGAGCACAGGTAGAAATAGATACAAGCAGATATTTTCATGTGGGCATGAGAAGCTTTCCTCACAAAAAGAAGAAGATATAGATTGAGGAGAGCACAAGTCATGTTTTAAAAGAATTTAGCAAAAGAAAACCCTTGCAGCAGAGAAGCTACATACATAGGGAAGAATTCCACCTAAAGTTGGAAGGAGGAGTGGCACAAAGGAAGTCTGCAAGGAAAAGGGAACCAGAGGAGTTCTCAAAAGGTGAGGAGAGGAGCATTCACTATAGAGGAGAAAAGAGTGATCAAGGGGTTCCAAGAGGAGTGAACCAAGAGGGACACCAATAACCAAGAGGAGGTGAGTTGTTCAGGTAACAAGTAAGGTGAATTTTGTTACAAGGCTAGGTTGCAGCTCACGGTGAACATGGAGGAGCATAGGAAAAGAAGGAAGAAGGTGACCATTGCAGGTCATGATGAAGGGTCAAGTAAAAGCCACAACAGTGGGGAAAAATATGCCAAGAAAAATGACATAAGGAAACTAAGCTAGGAGGAATTTGGAAAGGAGATGGTTGAGTTGAAGGCACAACTTGATGCACTAATTCAACACCTACAAGCAAGGGAAGAAAATAAAAAACGAGAACTAATGAGGAGGCTCCAATTATGTGTTAGACATAAGAGTTTTAAGATGAAATCCCAAAAAGCCAGAGACTTAGGGAATCAAGGGATGAGGACATCAATGAAAGCCTAGATGGAAGAAGAAGAGCTCAGAGCAACTGAGCCTATGGAAGGAGTTCATTTCTACAAACCTATTCTTAAAGATAGGGTGAGGAGACTGGTGGAAAAGTTTCATGGGCTATGGAAAGAGTAAAAAATAGTAGTACATGTTGTTGACAGAAGAGGAGGCGAGAGAGCCTTGTGCTTTTGAAACTAAAATATGATGTAAGGATGCATGTTTTTTAATTAAAGAAGATGAACAAACATTAAAAGATCTTGCAGATCGAGGACATGGATAGATTGTCCAAAGGGAGGATAAGAAGATAAGTTTTCTCTAAGAAGCCCAAAGAGGTGGCAGGATGTTGAAAGGAAGGAAGAATATTAAGTGGCCCTCTATTTCAAATGAGCTTGAGGCACAGCATGAATGCTTCATTACTGGAAGAAGAATTCAGGTTTGTTGAGTTTGAGGGATTAGAAGTTCACTTTTGTGAACCATAGAAAGGAAAAGCTTTAGGAGAGGATGATGCAGATGATGAAATAATGATCTTCTTAGTTCAACACAAGGAAAGAGTGTCGGGAACATCAGTTGAGGAGAAGAAATTAATGTGTTTTTATCTAATTGTTTGGGTGAGTTTGAAATTGCAGGTAGAAAGCACCATGGAGTTGAACAAGTTCCTGAGATTGTGGAGGAAGTTGAAACGCCAAAAGATATTAATTATGTTGATAGTGTAAAGCAAGAGGAAGTTGATTCAGAAGGTGGATAGACTCAAGAAATTGTCACCGAGGAAGAACATACCAAGATATCTCATGAACATAGTGTCAATGTAAGCCATGGAGAAGCTCAAGCTAACACTCTCCACGCTAATGAGAGAAGAAGTACACTCACAGTTATAATTAATTAGGCATGTCTTATTTCATTTAATGTTTATTGGATCATTTTTTAAAACAATTTCTCATGGGTTGAAGACCAATTGATATAGGGAAAAGAGGAGAAAATGCATGTTTTGAAGGCTTGTAGATTGGTTCAATATGAAAATGATGTAAGAAGAGATGGTGAGAAGCACTCTTCAGAATGTGTTTTGGTTGATTCAAGTAAAGTCAAATGAGCCCAAGGACAAGAAGACAACCAAGAGTTCTCCATTGATAAAGAGAGACCACTCTCTCATGCAAACAAGGAGAGAAAAAGGTTGGATTATGAAGATAGTTATGAAGCAGAGTACATACGAGTACCTCAAGGAGTAGTATACCAGACCATGAAAGAGAAGGATTATCAAGAGAAAATCATGGTTCTGTGAAGTAATGACAATAATGTCATCTAGGAAGTTGCAGGATATGGTGAAAGGTTTGAAGGAGGAACTCATCTGTATGACAAGACAAAGACCCATACATTTGCAGCAAAAATTCAAGAGATAGAAAATGTCTTCCATAACATGTTTGTTATATGTGTAGGTGTAGCCATAATTTAGAATTATGGAAATAGCAGGAAGCCTTTCGTAAGGCCAACATAGGATTTGACATGGCAACAATGTGTTGTGGAGGTAAATGAAGAGAAATGGGAGAAGAATCTTGCAATTCCTTTACAAAACCTTGTTGAGGAAGAGAAAGACTACAAAGAATGTAAAGTTGAGACGCTTTCAACCTCAAAAGATTTGTGTGGACAACAGACTGCTAAAAGCATCATTGAAGATGAGCAGGGACAACAAATGCTACTAAGAAAACAAAACAAGAAGGTGCTTGAGGCAAGTTTGTCTCATGACAATTTATCTCATTTTCAAATAAGAAATGTGCGGAAATTATTTATTTTTGAAGGAATTTAGGAGCTTTCCATGATGTATTTTGTTGAAGGCAACACTGAGGATAAGTTTTGTTTCTATTGGTGCATTCAATATGTAATAGGTTTATCCTATGGTTAAGAATGTAATGAGATGGAGAGTGAAACGATACAATCTTGGGAATTGTTGAGGATAAATGGTAGTGCTATTTTAAACTAGTAAGGCAGAAGTAACATGTATCAACAAGAAGGTAGATTTCGCATGAAGATTAAGGAGATAATGATACTCGTAGAGGTAGTACCTAAGGTAAGGTACAATGGGAGGCAAAAAGTGATCGATTTCACCACTTGGTTGATTGGAGAGAACTACATCAACATGGCAGAGATGACGCAATTATGAAGTAGAATATGGGATCGAGGAAGGAAGAGGACAACTAGAATCAAGTTGTTTGTGCATGTTTTCCTCAACAAAGCTAGTGGTGCAGTGCAAAATCAACTATGGCATCCTCACATATAGAAGTCAGGGTTGGGGCAACAACATGACCAGATGTGTGAGCAGTAACAACACTTTGTTTCTAACCCTAGATGCTTTTGCAGACAATTGCAGGGGGTCAAAGTTTTCACTTGGGGAGTCTAATGCAGGAGCATCACCCTATGCAAATTATTTTGTTGATCGCCTTAATGGAGCAATGCAATTTCTAGAAGAATACTTTTCCTTTTTTTTTTTCTTCAGATTGTTGTAGGAATATGGGTTAAAATATCCATGTGGCCCATTATAATAATTCCCATTAGTAAGTTCATTTGTTAGGTGGTTTTAGTGGTTCGCCAAGTGGGTCTTTCCCAAGGTAGCAATTATAAAGCTAAGAGTCAATTAGTTGTGGTCTGCTAGACAGATGTCCAATTTTCTCTTTTCCCATGAAAATATTATTGTAACATTGTTAGTGTATATATTGTAATGTGTAGGCAAAGAGGGTAGCTCCCTAGTGCATTTTCTGACACAGAACTCCGACAGGGACTCCGTAACTTCCGTGCACATAATTCTCTGAAGAAAGGTTGAAAGTTTATGAGATTGTGCAATATGTCTAAATATGTGTATGAGTCTTCTACGCAATTTATGTTCATTCCAATTCATTTGATTTAGGACTTAGCGCGAGGGTATGAAATTATTTGGGTTCTATGTATTAATTTTCTCTCCACCTTTCAATTCTAAAAAAAGAGAGAATTCCCTTAACCTTGTTGGCAATGACCTTGGCATAATGAATGAAGCAAAATATTGGCAATGCACTTGGCACAATGAATGAAGCAAAATATTAGGCATAAGTAGAGCACGTTTAATCTTTGTACCTACTCACCATTAAATTAGGAAAGGCGAGCCAGTTATATTTTGTCTCGGTGAGAACCTACTACACATTCATTCATAAGGAACGTAATAAGGGGATAATGTACAAGTTAGTGTTTTTGCGTCAGGTTGTGCGTGCACTGGTGAGCCAGATTGAGGTGTAGCCATGCTTAGACGCGAGTTTGGTTGGAGTGGACTCTCTCCGCGGGCCAAAATGTAATGGGAGCAGACTATTATCAAGTAGAAAGAGCGTGCACTGACCATGGTTGGAATGCCATAAAAAAATGTGTCTCACATTTAGGTGGAGAAGATTGACTAGTTCTCGAGTATTCAAACTAGATAACTATAATGAACACATAGTTGAGATCTATTACGTTGGAAGGGTATTTAATCAGTCGATTTGGAAGAGGAATCAAGCCCGTGAAACAATTAACAATAAATTTATGAAAATATCATAATAAAAATACCAATAAGATAACTAAACAAAAATAACCAAAAAAATTATCTCTAACAATATGATTAAGTGAATAAGCTCTTATTTATTTATACAAATAAGTTTTTCTTTATTTATACAAATACCAAAATTTAACTCAACTCAAAAAAAATCCACATGAAAAAGAAAAAAAACCTTATACTTAGTAAGTAAGCAAAAGTATATATGTAAACTCTCTTTAAAAAAATAGCAGACCAACTTTTCTTTATTTATACAAAGAAGCTTTTTCTATATATACAAATATATATCAAAATTTAACTCACCCAAAAAAACGACGTGGAAAGGAAAATAAACTTTTATTGATAGAAATATTTACAACAAAGTTTAAGTCAACTCAATCGTGTTCATGTTGCGTGTAAGCAAGAGTATATATATATAAATATATATAAACTCTATTATAAAAAAATTACCATGGGCATTACTTAGAACAAAAACTATAAATCCAGAACGAGTACCATAAATTAAACTCATTTGATTTCTCAAGTATTCTCAAATTAAGGTAACATTCCACCTATCAAAATTATCAAATTCCACGAATATTAAAAAAACTCATGACAGTCAGATAAAAAGTATTACTCTCTTATTTTATTTATGCCCTGATACAACCTTAGAGGTCCTGGTGACCTCATAAATTAAGTATCATCTTCAAACTTAAACATAAATGCTTACAAATCTCGTAGGAAGTTCATAAGTAAAAGTATTGTGTAATCTAACTTCGTTTAAGCCTATCTCATTAATTTTATGACACCTTTCTTTCAATTATACATATATTTTATATGGATAATCACACCTTTGATGAAAAACATATCTTGACTGTATAAAAACTTAAGGGACGTCTGGCTAGGGGCACAGCAGGCGTGACTTGCAGGAGAGCCAAAGGCAAATCGAAAAAGCGATCAGAGTAGCAACAAACACAACTCTTTCTGCAGTCCACCTCCAATGGTTACAATTAATGCCCATATTGTCCAAATCATCTTCTTTTGCATCAGACACTGTCATCCCGGATGTGTAGGAGCGGCTTATGCTCTTTAATCTTATTCCCTCTCGAAAGCATCGATGAAGAAGTGAATTGCGTTTTTCTATGAGTAGTCGTCCACGTCTAAGCAGGTGAAACTGCTGGAAGAATTCCCGAAGGAGGGTGACAATCACTCCACAGGAGAGAAAAGCTGACAGAGCGAGTAGACCCCATGAATCCTTACAATTGCTTTGTTGGGCAGAAAAGACGGCGTCAAGAATGGCTGCCTGCATGACTGCGTAAAAACTTAAGAACTTGTATATCCTACCTATAATTTTAGAATAGGCACCTTCTGACAGCGAAATTTTACTGTCCAGACATTCAATATCATCAATACTATCCTCCACAACGGAATTGTCGTGGAGGGGATATTCGAGTTGAACTGTATTGGCTTGCTGATTTCCCGTCACAATAATATGATTAGCATTCGGTTGCTCATTATCTATCACAATTGTATGTTGACGATCTTCTGCTTCTGTCATTTCCAATGGGTTGCGACTGGGGTTTCGTGGCGTGATGAACTGATCTGACATAACGTTTTAGTTATCGAACGTAATTGACCAAACCAAACATAACACAGTTAGTTCCTCGAAAGCAACTGCCAAGCTATGCATAACAGGAGAGTTGAATTTGCAAAAATATTGCCAGAAATGTAAGTAATGAGAAAGAGCTATACAAGGATCAGTAGATCCAAAAAAGTCTTGTGGGACGGGATTGAAATTATAATACAGAAAGTAAAGATGTACTAGAATGAACACGGTATTAAAATTACCTCTGAAATATTCTATATTAGAGTATTTCTGAAATTGCCCTCCAGAAACCCTAGATGAATATTAGGATTAATTCTGTACTTCACATAAAGAAACCAATGACGAGCGTTAGGATCACGTTTGGAATGAAACTACGAAATCTGAAGAGGAGTCTTAGAATTACTCCGGAAGTAGTGTTTAATATAATGAGCAAAAGTAGGACGAAGGTGCTACGAAGGTTTGCCAGACCTAGGGTTTCTGTGCCGTCCTGGTCGATCTCAGTGGCATCACATGGTTCATGTCATATCATGGAATTTTAAACCCACATGCATTGTTCAATTTTTAAAATTTCTTTCTTTTCAATTCTTTTAGAGAAAGATATGCCATGCTCGATTAGAACTTAATCACAAGTTGACTTTTTAATTTGAATTTGTCAGTTTTCTTTTTTAACTAGTTTTGTAGAGGAATTTGGTAGTTCAGATGACAGATAAGGCTATAGAGGAATTTGGTAGTTCAGATGACAGATAAGGCTATAAATACACCTCTAGGATCTAATGCCTGTTCTCCTCTCTCTAAATAAGCGGGCCATTCCAAGATTTGAACTTTACATTTTTCGTTATCGCATATTCACACTATTTCAATAACCAATTAAATTACCTTAAACTAAATTTATTAATTTTTAATGAAATAAAAAATATTAAAATTAAGATATTTTCCATTCTTTTAGGTGAAAACATGCATGATTCTAGATTAGAACAATACCAATTTATTTTTTTAATTTAAATTCTAAATTTGATAATTTGGATGATTTTATTTGGCAAGATATTTTGAAGATTAATTTAACTGTATTTTATAAAACTATTAAAAATTTGACATCCCTATTTTATATAATCAAAATCAATCTCGTGAAAGTTCCATCCCCGTCTTCCCGGCAATTGCTGCGAGTCATCAACATTGTACCTGACCCATGTCGTCATAGCGAGCGAGCTTTATTGGCCACCATTTATTGATTTCAACTTAGCTATCGCTATACGATGAGTAGGATGAATGTAACAAGTTTGGTTTTGCATATTCAGTAACGTCGCCGACTTTTTTATTTCAGCTGACCCTTCGTTATCGGATGAATAAGTAGAGTATAGCGAGATTTTAAAGGGCTTAGTGTCAACATTATGCGTTTTGAAAGTTTTGTTGGCATTTGGCCCAAAAAAAAGGGTAGATATTTGTTTTTTAAAAATGGGTATTTGATTAATCTGTTTAGGGTAGGTTAAGTGGCAATGGCTTTGGAAATGAACTCTCATTGAACTTGTGTTATTTCCAAATCAAAGTGAGAAGTTAAACATGATGAAAATGTAGTCCTACCAAACTTACAAAAAAACCTAAGTATTTGATTATGTATATGAATTTAGCATTCTGAAAACTCTAGGAAGTACTTGGTTTCTAGAGCTCAAATTTACAATTCCAACAAATCCGAACAAAAAATATATCAAAAAAACCTTCTAACATTTATCACAAATAAACTACAACCTTTTAATAGTGGATGAATATCCATAATAACAATTATAACTATTTAATTATTTTATAGAATAATGATAAATGTATATTTAAAATAATGTTAACACATTTTAATGATGAGTATTAAAAAAAATTTTATGAAAATATCTTCACTGCTCAATATAGAACCTTCACACAGTTCCAATATTACCCATCTATCTACATAATAAATTGCAGCTAAGATAATTGTCATATTTAAATATTAGAATAATCGCTAAACCATTATAAACAAAAGAAAGTTGCACATAATTTAAAACTGAAAAGTGAAGCTACCCGGTTCAAATTTGACTAATTTATGAGATATATATTATTGATTTATGTGAGATTTCAAGAAAAAGGACTGAAAGTAATAATTGATTGTTAAAGTTACAATACATAAAGATTGAAGAATCACGTTATTCTACAGGATTACAATCCCGATAATAACATCCGGGTATTTAGCAAATTGTCATCCAACATGTGAACGGGTAGGCACTAAATCCAACTTAATAAAGAAAAGAGGAGACTCAATTTTTCAATAAGCGCGCAGCAGTGAGCGTCAACTTTAGAGCTTTAATTTCTTTTTTCCAGTGCCCATTCCGCTAGGTGTTTTGTCTCTTGCTTTCTTTTCATAGCGGAGTAGGGTCCATGGTAAAACTTGATCCATCTGTGTAAGAAACCATGCGACAAACTCACAAAATACACGTAGTTTGACAACGACTGAAATGAACGATTGTTTAGCTATGCTGGAGTCTGATTCTACATACGTTTAATCGGATGATTTTCATTTTTGAGATGACAGAAGAAATAAGTTGGGTAGTTTATTATGGTCAGCCATAGAAAATTATAATTTATTAGGGATAATTTTAGTTTAAAGTGAAGAATCAAGGTATCTTATAGTTAACCATGGTTTATTGATTCTTCTGGTTTTGTTGTTAAGCTAGCACGTCCATATTAATAAAATGTTCGATATTCCTGGATTTTCAGCCTTTTAAACATCAATTGTTGGCATTATGACTAATGTGTTGTCCTTGACATCAACCTATTTGATGTTTTGCCTTTTGATCACATCCTACTTGATGAAGTTGTCAATAGGATATGCAATGTTCCACCAAGACTCTGGGACGGGGAGACGCGGGTGTGGAGAGACGCACAAGGGGGACGTGTGGGAGTACCCTCAAATTTTAGGGAAATTTAAGGGGGACAGGGGGACGTCAGGTTAGATAATTATATATATATATATATATATATATATATATATATATATATATATATATATTTTGAAATTCATATTCAATAGTGAAAGCATAAATACAATGATACATACATAATTGAATTAAGTAATGAAATACATTGATCCATACTTGTCATCCTTACTAATACATAAATGATTCATTTGTAGACCACGAGATTCAATAATGAAATACTCTGAAACATATTCATCATTCATTATTCACCATTCTAGAATCTACATTGATTTAAAAATTAAATTCATCATTCTAGATTCTAAATTGATTTAAAATTTAAATTCCTCATTCATCATTCTAGAATCTAATTAGTACTAAGCAAAATAGACTATAATGGACACTGAAATCTAAAGACTGGAATAGTAAATTGATATAACTAAACTCAAAAACAGTGGAGTGATGAGTCTAAAAGTCACTCTAAAGTACACAGAGGGCTTGGTGCTCTTGATTAAATACTAATTCCATACCCTTGTACATGACAAAATGCAATGGAAACATTGCAATCCATCGAATCTTGAATTCCTGAAAAACTGTTTAAGTCTGCTCGATTTTGAGTGATCTAAAATTCTACTTTCTGCATATGAAATCCAATGACGTCGAAACCACTCTCAAACATCCTGAGTCATTTCATGGTAATGTTAAAAATTTAAGTAAAAGTGACATTCTCCTTTATCTTTCATTTTCATCCTTTTACTTTAAGAATTTAACATTACCATGAATTGCATAGAATTAGTAGGGCAATATGATCAAATACTAGCTTTTCCCTATCATAAATCATTGTTTACAAGCAAATTTAGGGGGGACGCATAGCCCATTTTGAGGGGGGATGCCCAGGCATCCCCCTTTTGGGGAGTCGCGTCCCCCACACTGGGGAAACGTCCCCCCTTGCGTCTCCCCACGTCTCCCCAAAAGGGGGACATGGGGAAACATTTCCCCAGACATCCCCTCATCCTGGGCGCATGGGATGCGAGGGGTGTGCCCACCTGACCCTCGGTGTAAGGACTTACGGTTCCACCCGAAATGCAACCGCGTTCAAATGAAGGATGAGCGATTGGGAAACTTGAACGAACGAGCGAGTAGTGGCAGCTCTACGACCAGCGCGCGAGGAGACATAGATGATATGCGTAGATGGGCAGAGCGATGTGTTTTTATAGGCGTGGGAGCATGGATGATTGCCCACGGGCTGACCTACGACTTGGAGCAAAGCCGACATGTATTTGCGATGAGTAGGGGCATGTCATAGTGTGGAGGACGAGTCGGCTGGGTAGCCTAACCTGCCCTGCCACCTGTATAAATAAACATGGCGTGGATGGCATTTGGACATCACATCTTCGACCTTCAAATAAGAAGTAAGGTGCAATTCAAGAGATACGAGGTGCAGGTTTAGTGTGTAGCCGGATGCGCCCAAGTCTTGGCCAAGGTTGCACGGGTTAAATGCATGGAGGTATCGGGTGAACGGTGTTGGGCAAGGAGCGCCCACCGACCGAAGATCAAGGCGTGCACGGGTAAGGTGTGGGTGCTCGGTTGTGCAAGGCGTGCACAGGTGAAGACGTGGGTGCCCGGTTGTGCGAAGGTGCACGGGTGAAGGCATGAACACCTGGTTTTTGCGGTTGGGTGATTGTGCACGAGTTCTTAGGCATCTTGGGTGAGCGCCCGCCCGTCGTGCAGAGGTAAACGCAGAAGTGTGCACGGTGGAACGAAGAGAAGCCAGTTGTGCGAAGAGGGTGTCTTGGTGACTTGGTGGAGTCACCCGCCTGTCGTGCACGAAGACAAGGTTCGGTTGTAAAGTGTGGAAGGCAGCTAGTGTGAGGGCACGCCCGCCCGCCTTGGGCAAGGAAATCTTGGTGTTGGAGAGGTAAATCCCCTCTGCGGACAGAGGCGATCCCACTAGCCCAAAATGGGACTAGCAACAATCAAATCACGCTACTACGCAAGTTCCTAGTTGTATATTAAAAGTGGATTACGAGAACCAACCTGGAGTCCAACGCTAATGTCGAAGACGAGTTGGCAATCCCGTTCCCTTGCTCCGGCAGGTCACAATCCTTGCGATCCCCGCGTATGGATACCTGCACATGCAAAGAACGAAACGAGAACAAGCATAAAATCCACTAACATACAACTATATTTCAGTCAGAAAGGAAATAAACCAAACATTATCATGACGAACAATGAGATTGGAACCATAACAGTAGTCGTTTATTAATGAAATAATAAGTAGAGAAAGATACAACCAAGGTTCTGACGTTGAACCTATCCTCTGGCTGGGCGAGAAGCTATGTATGTCTTGCAATAGACCTTCTCTCTCTCAGGATTCCGGTAGCATAACCTCCCTATGCTTCAAGAGTCTTACTATCACTTAGGACAAGCATAATCACAACTAGCATTACTCAAAAACTAGCTTGTCTAATGCATGAGGACAGACTTTTATAGATGGAGAAGGGAGGAAGATACAATGCACTAGGACACCCAATGTGGATTGACATTATCTCCGAAAAGCCACTGTGGATAGATGTCAAGGATAGATGATGACTCTCGACCTCTATCGGATGGATTTTATCCTCAAAAGACTTCGTGATTTGAAGGGAAAAAACATATGGGTGCGCGTTTGTCAAAAATCATTACCAAACTTGGTTGGCGCGAGTGTTGTTCTAAGACAGAGCGCCAATGGTCGCACCCCCTTTTGAGGATCTCAGTGATTGGCGCGGATAAGACACTGAGGACCCGCGCCAATGGAAAAAGGGCACTTTTCATGGATAATTTGCAGAAGGTGTCTTCAGGGAACATGAAGTACATACTCAGGGGAACATAATGCAAGTGTTTTTAGACTATGTCACTGCTCACAGGTCCCAAAATGCGTCCTCCAATGTATGGAAACAGGGGTAGCAGGGACGGTGACCAATGGTGACAAATTACTGTGTAACAGATGCCCCCTAAAGCATGAGGCCCGAGAGAGAGAGAGGGGTGAAATGCTTTACAAGAACACATGTAGCTGCCGCCGAGAATCTGCATTAAGAGATACAATTGATAGCTCAAATACATGATGTACGTGGTATGGTCGCAGCCATCCATAAGAGAGTACATGATAATCTAGATCCATAGTATGGGCGCAGCCATCTGGTTAGGATCAATGAATTGACTCAGGTATGGTCGCAACCATCCAATGAATGAGTCACGTATCAAGAATCATGCCTGGATTACAACAGACATAATCCAGGGTCTTGCGCTCCATCTCGGCCCGAACAGAAGTACAAGTTCAAGCATGTGAATATGTGAGCTGAAGTCGAACATGCATGAACATCGTCTGATTACCAGTCAATATTGGAAACTGTTAACAGACGCGAGAGGTACCACCAATAATGACAATGGCCCTCAAGGTACTATAGGTACAATCTACGGCATGTGAATTAGTGATCTGAAGTCGAACACCCGTAGAATCATTCGATCGGAGGCCAATGATGAAAACCTCACGTCGAACACGAAGAACCTGCCATTGAGGCATGCAGGCTCTAAGGCACCGGAAGGGAGTCTCTAGATCAGCTTCCTGGATAATGAGCTGAAGTCGACAGGAAGTGACCTTGATCGAAGGTGGGCCATAATGTTTCCCACATCATCGACACGAGACAGAGAAGTAATGTTGTGAATCAAGATTGTACGAGCTATCAGAGGGAGGTTGTTTCTTTGCAGAGGTCAACTTCTCTTGAACATATCGGCGACACGTCAATGGAATTGGCAGTATTTGACATCAACGTATCAAAGGTCATGATGACGAGGCAATGAGCAGATGAGAGGTCAAATAGGGGTACCCAAGTCCACGGAGGCAAGTGAAAAATATGAGATGAGATATCCCCACCCAGACACGAAAGCAGAGAAGTGCCATGTTCAAGAGCGACATACTGCCGACACGACGGTAATTATGGTTCCTTTTTTCCCCCGCCATTTCTGGCGAGTACCCCAATTATTTTTAACAAGCTTGATGGGGATAGCATATGCTCGTGGTACGTCATTTCGAAAAAATCCAATGTCATCAGGTTTTAACGAGTCTGACAAAGGAAGAACTTGGCGTCTTTTCATGTTTAGAGAGTTTGAAAAGACATCAGAAAAGGAAACTCCAGGGTTGTCCTTTTTCGTAAAGTTGTGTCTCTCGGGCCCGAAAAAGTATAAAATAATGCCCGAAGGAACCGCCCGACCATTACGATCGAGGAGTACTTTTCATAAATAGTGATTTCGACCTGCAAAAGTAAAAAAGCGATCAAAACCATGTCGTTTCATAACCATTAACGAGTTTGAAACGACAAAAAGCCGGTAATCTTTTTATGTTTTAACGGTCGACAAAAAGAACTTAAAACGACCACCCCTTATTAATGTTTAACGAGTCAAGAGGAGTAACTCGGCAATCTTTTCCTTTTTAAATGGTCAGAAAAGAGCTGAAATCAGACCTTAAAGCAACCTTTTCTCATGTTTTACCGAGCTTGAAAAAGTCGAAAAAGAGCTCGTTTCATTGCTTTGAGTTGCACCAACCTCTGTCATCATACAAAAACAGCGTAAAACCCACTTTGACATAAAAATATCCCAAAAATACTCAAAAAATATCATTTCTAATGTATTTTTAGGTCAAAAAATGCTATAAATAGTGAGGGTAAAAAATAAAATTACTTTTCACTTTTTACCTTGTGAGTTTACCATTGGAGGGTTTTGGGTGCAAATTTCAACTGCTGATTGCGATCAATCCAGGAGATCATTCGAGCCGCCGTCTACAACAGGTAAGAGGCCTCATCCTTAGCTTTGTTTTCATTCCATTTTTTTAAGATTTTCATCCATAATTTAGTCCCCTGCAAGAGGATTTGCAATTTTATAGGGTTGCGCCATTGGCGCGAGTTTCCCGCTCGGGATCACGCCAATGGGATTTTTTACCCAAAGGGGTCGCGACCTTGGCGCGACTGTTTTAGAAACAGTCGCGCCAACCGCGCGATCCCAATTTGCCACAAATTTGACCATTGTAATTGCAAATTTTTTTCAATTTTGGTTTCACCAATGATCTAATGATGAAAATTTCAACTTTGTGGTTGCAGGGATTCGTCAGAATGTCTATAGAATGGAGAGAAAGAGAGCATGATGCCGTGGATGCCATGGCAATGGAGGATGATGCATGCATGGATGCTCTGAGAGACTGTGGCTTGAAAAAGTTCTTCCTCACCTCATACTTACGTGCACAACCTGAGCTGCTACGATTCATCGTGGATGCTTGGGATACAGAGGATCAGGTATTTCGCCTGAAAGACCAGACATTGGAGTTAGATGTTTCTGATGTCTATTTTATTACTGGTCTATCACGGCGAGGTGCATGGCCCATCTTGACTGGTAGCAGGCCTTCCGGTGAGAAGATGGGAGAGGTGATGGAAAGAGTTTGTCCTGGGGCACATTTTGGATCAAACAGTGCCAAAGTGGACATTATCACGGTTCCCGATCTGGTACTCCGAGTGATTTTATTCACTATTACCCGGACAGCTGGGGTACAGGCGCCCCACGAGGCCAGCAAAAATCATTTGCTGCTGGCAACTGAGTGTCTCCAGCCTACACTGTTTGATTGGGCCACGACAGTGACAACAAACATCAAAAGGCAGCTTACCAAGTGTAAGCGTGATGGAAACAAACAGTTCGGCTACAGATCTATCATAGTGACTTTCTTCCTGGAGCGACTGCCGATATTCCAGGTACCGGGAGGTATAGTGGCAGATCCAGTGCCACGGGAGCCGAGGTTGAATCGATGGGCAGAACTTATGCCCAGAGGAGGAGGGGGCCAGCAGATGTCCTGGAGGCCCGAGTTCTTTATCTAGCTCCGTCACCAGATGATTGTCATCGAGGACTGGCCCTATGCGGGCACAGATTTTACTGGAGATCCAGACCTCCCATTGCCTACAGGAGAGGACTGGGACGAGGAGCTAGGTAAGAACTCTTTGTGTTTTTGACATTTTTACATATTTAAGTTTTTTTGTTGTAATACATGTCTGTCTCTGACAACCTCTATATATATGTATGCAGATGTTGGTGCAGAGCGACCAGCTGACTTGCTTCATAACGTACGGAGAGGACAACCTGCAGCCGACCTTCAGGCAGAGGGTGATGAGGGTGACGACCTAGTACAAAACCTTGAGGCACTGACTCGAGGTATTCCAGATTATGGCAGATTGGCAGACGTCCCTAGAGCGTACCAGAGACACACGGTGGGAGTATCTACTCGCGTCCATCGTCTGTTGAGACACTTGGTGCGGGCGGTGACATGCTATCATGAGCATCACCGTGATTAGACGCCTAGGTTTCATTTTTGCACGTTTTTGAGGAACATGTTGTCAGCGGCTGTATGAGATTTGGACATGTATTATTTTTTGGATTATGTAATGCGCGGGGCGCAAACATTATGACACACCCATATATATATACATATGCCTATGGTTTATTATTGTGTTTTTCATGTGCTTGCTTGTATAATGTTTTAGTTACAAATTACGCAAATGTCTATTTAATACATGATTGGCCAATGCATCAGATAATGTGTTTAATTGTCGTGGAATATGTTGATATGTAATAAAATCAAAGTTCCTTTCTAACAATCTCACACGTAAATACAACCTTAAAATATGATGGTCTCTGACGGAATATTGCCCGTTGAGCTGGTGGACAACAAGTTGAGAGTCCAGGTTCACTACCAATGCACGAATGCCGCGATTAGTTGCTTCAGCAAGTAGCTCGATTACAACACAGTATTAGCGACATTGTTAGTAGTACGACCCAAACACACACCTTGACAATCTATCAACTCACCATGAGGATCGTAGATCACCCACGCCGCAGAGGACAAGCTGCGAGTACTGCGGCAGGCACCATAAGCGAAACCAACATAAGGTGTATTTGACATCTGCACAAGAAGCGAGAAACACAATAAGTGGCAGTTACGCCTTTAAAACTGACACACACACACACAACACACTAGCTAGAGTACATGTATGTACAAAATAAAATGCACTAGCATCACGCATAGTACTTTTTCAAATAAAGCCCATTTCGGGGCTTCCCAAGAGGGTTCCCTTCATAATCAATCAGCTCGTAGGCCCCTTTCTGCAGAACTTTCTTGACAATGTAAGGGCCTAGCCACATAGACTCGAGCTTTCCTGCTCCTAGCTTATCTTTGGCCTGATCATAGAGCAGGACTAAGTCTCCCTCAACAAAAGAACGCGGCCGTACAGTCTGATCGAAGTGAGTCTTGACTCGCTTCTTTTGCGTTTCGATGGCCAAGGAGGCCAAGCGACGAGTTTCATCTGGCCGTTCTAAGTAAAGAAGGCATTCTTCTAACGGAGTGGTGTTGGGAAGTAGCTCGACCGCTAACTTTAATGAAGGGATTTCACATTCAATTGGAAGGGTAGCCTCTAGTCCATAAACTAGCTGGAATGGAGTGAGACCAGTGGCATCCTTCACAGAGGTTCGGTAGGCCCACAAAGCCGGGAACAACATCAAATGCCAGTTAGACTTATGCATGCCAACGGTACGTTGAAGCATTGTGACCAAAACTTTATTGATAGCTTCAACTTGGCCATTGGACTGAGGGTAGTACGGAGTTGAACTATCATGTTGCAAGCCTAGCTGGGTTGTTAATTCCGTCATCATATGATTACGGAAATGCTTCCCGTGATCAGTAACGATGGCTTGAGGGACACCGAATCGCGAAATAACATGATTAAATAAAAATTGTGCCGCTGTGTGACCGTCTTCAGTTAATGTAGGCATCGCCTCGGCCCATTTAGTAAAGTAATCGACAACAACAATGATAAACCCATGCCCCCCGGCCGAGCGAGGGTTACAGGTCATATAATCAATGCCCCATTTAGCAAAAGGGCCGACGGTGACAACAGGGTGCAACGAAGCAGGAGGCGCTCGCATCTTCCGTTGGTATATCTGGCACTCATGACAAGAACGGATGGCAAGGATGCAATCTTTAAAGATAGAGGGCCAAAAATAACCAGCACAGAGGATTTTTTGGGCAGTAGCATAACCGGACATGTGACCACCACAGGCACCAGAATGGCAGTCATTAAAGACCCGCTCAGCTTCCTCGAGAGTGAGACAACGACGAAGAACAGAGTCGGCGCCAAGACGATATAATGTATCGCTAATGATACGGTATGGTTGAGATTGATGACGAATCCTTCGCCGAGCGTCTTTGGACACGCTCGGGCAAAAGGAGGACGTTTGCAGATATATGATTATATCTCCGTACCATGGATCGAGGGTGCTAATGAGAAATAGGGTCTCATCCGGAATTTGATCTTCGATGTGAGAGGTCGGGGAAGAGGATGGCAAAGAGCAAATTAACTCAGCAAATACAAGTGATTTCTTGGACTTGACAGTGGTAAATTCCAAGTCAAACTCTTGGAGGATAACAATCCACTTTGAGTACCTGCCCCCCAGCAACTGGCGTGACAATATATACGTCATGGGGTTGCAATCAGAAATCACAGTAGTAGTACGCAACAGAATATAATGACGGAAGCGTTGTATAGCACAGACCACAACTAATGCCAACTTCTCGACATAAGCATATCGAGTTTCCATGTCTAATAGGTTGCGGCTGAGATAATAGATAACATGCTCAGTGTCATCATCATCAGTTTGGACAAGAACCATGCCGATAGTGGTGTCGGCGGTAGCCAAATACAAGGTGTAGTCGCGATAATAATTCGGAGGACGGAGCAATGGAGCAGAAACAAGGAGGCCCTTGAGACGCTCAAAAGATTCCTAAGCGGTGGCATCCCAATGAAAAGGGACACCGCGCTTTAGTAATCGTGTAAAACCTTTGGCCACCTCGGCATAGTTTGGAACGAAACGACGTAAAAAATTGGCTTTACCCTGCAAACTCTGCAATTGGTGCAAAGAAGCGGGGAGAGGAAGATTCATTATAGCCTCGACTTTAAGGGGATCCAAACGGATGCCCTCTCGGGAAACGACAAACCCGAGAAGTCTGCCAGATTCAACGCAGAAGACACATTTGTGAGGATTAAGCCTAATTTGGTAGTATCGACAGCGAAGAAAGATTTCGCGAAGGTGTTTAGGGTGGTCCTGACGTTTAGCTGAATGAGTAGGAAGGTCATCCAGGTAAGGCTATACAATGTGTCGAATGTCATGGAACGCATAGGACATTGCACGCTGGGAGGTGGCGCCGACATTTTTAAGACCGAAAGGGAGCTTCTTATAGGCAAAAGTGCCCCATGGACAGATAAAGGCAGTTTTGTGTTGGTCAGCAGGAGCAATATTGATCTGGTTATAGCCAGAAAAACCGTCCATAAAAGAATACATTTCACTTCCGGCACACTCGTCAATAATCTGATCAATGAATGGTGTGGGAAAATTATCTTTGGGACAGGCTCGATTTATATCACGATAATCAACACAAACGCGGATTGTACCCTATTTTTTAGTCACAGGTACGATATTTGAAACCCAATCTGTTAGCGGAATAGGATAGATAAAACCAGCTTTAAGAAGCTTCTCTACCTCGGCCTTAATCGCTGCAGCCTTTCTGGGGTGTACAGGGCGTAAACGTTGACGTACAGGCTTAGCACCTGGGTACGTGAGTATCTCATGCACCACTATGCTAGGATCAATGCCGGGCATTTATTCGTAGGACCATGCGAAAACATCACGAAATTCGCGAAAGAGGTTGGAATAAAGTTGAATCTCCTCAGGAGTACAAGTGACTCCAATATGAATATGCTCGACAATCCCTGGTTTGACAGAGATGTCGATGGGCTGGGTTTGCGTAATATTTGCCATATTCCCTTCAGAAGGCACCTGATTAATCTAAATAGGTGTTTGTAGTGGGAGACAAGGAGCAAACCGTTCAAGGCAAGTAAGAATATCCTGTGGGGCAGGGAGGAACGAGGAACGATGGTGAGAATCATGCCAAGGGAGTTCCTCGAGAGACATAGTCTCAATAATTGCTTCATCGGACGAGAATATTTCTTGCAAAGGATCCGAAGAAGTGTTATCTACAAGCCCTGAGGATACATCGAATGAATGGAGAACCGTGCTCGAAAGAGCAAGTTCGGAAGAGGGAGCCGATGCAGCAATAATCTCAAAATAGTTGAGTTCGACAGGACTCAACGGCATCTTGTCGCCCCAAGAATCTACTTGGTCAGTGGGAGGAATGATCCATGGATCAGAACAAGTAGTGATCATATTAACAGAGGCGACGTTAGGAGGTGGGAGCGGAAAAACACCCATAAGGGCGGGATCTTTGAAGAGTCTAGCTCCCAGACTCTCAGATAATTTTGAGGTATGCTCCACGAAAGGAATGTTACCCTCAGAAGAGGAAGCGAAGAAAGATAGCTGGTCGACGGTAACAATCTTCCCTTGATGAGGTAAACGGATGATACGAAACAGTGATGAAGCAACAGCTTTCATCGCGTAGATCCAGCTACGTCTGAGAAGGAGGTTGTAGGTAAGAGTAGCATCAACAACTTCAACTTCCATTTCGACCGTCTTCCCTTCTAAAGTGATGGGCAAACGTTGGAGTATACCATAAGGGCGAGAAGCTCTTCCATCAAAGGCTTCCAAGGTTGTGGGAGACTGACTCAGGGTAGGAGATCCAATAGCTTTCCAACAGGCGACAGACATGATGCAAGTTGAAGCACCTTCATCGATGACTGTACGGTGAATTGTTTTGGAATCAATGATAACCTGTATAAGGAATGCGATTTGAGGAGGCAGTCTCTGTGTATGGTGTTCCAAGTCAAAAGTAATTAAATCCAAATTTGCCGGGTCTATGCCACCAATAGCAGATAGCAAGGACTTCCTCTGAGATGGGCAGCTCTGGAGAACTTCTAAAGCGGACATAGCCGACGGAGTCTGCGCTAAGTCCTCAACGATATTGTAGTGCTGTGCAGCACGAGCATTTGGGTTGTAAGAAGATTTCCGGAGTACTCCTTTTGGAGGGGGTCGAAGAGGCGTCTCAGTTGTAGGTCTCTCAATATGGAGCGGACCCGAACTAAACGGAGGAGCACTAGAGGGTATCTCAGGCTCCTTCCCGGTAGATGGCGGATAATCTTTTGTTCGAGTACTGATATTGATGGGTATCGTTCCAGCCATAAACACTTGAGAACCAAAGGAAGAGGGAGGCTGAGATGGGTCAGCCACCATTTGAGTTTTTTGAGTTTGCTGTGAGGGAAAGGGTTCTTTAAGCACCGCAGGAGTCCCGGGAGCGCCTTTCAACAAACGACTAACTTCGGACCGCCTGGGGCAGTCCTTTGTATAGTGATCCTCATCACAGATAAGACAAGGATACTTGGGTTTGCGTTTGGCACCGTCCTCGGGCGAAGGTTTAGGGGCTTCCTGCTTGGGTTGATCTGGCTTATTCTTCGCTTTCCCTTTCTTCTTTGCTTTCGAGGCTTTGTCTGCCGTGGTGGATTGGACGGCATTGACCTCGGAAGTAATGTTTGAAGTGGGTATTACCTGGGAGGTGGGTTCATTCGAAACAGGTGGTTTTTGCTTCCCAGGTTTCGCGGAATTTTTCTTTGAGGATGAACTAACAGTACCAATAATACCGTCAACAGTTGGTGTTGGCGGGGCTTTGGATGTTCCTGGTCTAGGGGCATCAGGTAGATAATCATACAATGTACCTGACTGAGAGTAAACCAAGTCAAGGTACTGAGCTCGCGCGATAGCTTGCTCTTCAGTGACACACGCCCCCATGGCGATATCCCGAGCTATTGGAGGCATGAACGAAGTCGTAAACCAATCAGTAAGCAGCTAGTCGGGAATCCAAAATTTGATCATACGTCTACGCCGTCTCCATTCATGGATATGATCAGAGATATGCGTAGCCATCGTTTGTCTTAAGGATGTGAGGAGGTGTGTACCCGTTTCATATCAAACGGGCAACTGAAAATGAGTAAGAAACGCCATAGCCAAGGAGTTAAAATCCTGAAAGGATCCGCGATTGAGTTCAATATACCACTTAGCAGCAGAGCCGGTGAGAGTCCTTTGAAAAAGGCGAAGCCGAATGGAATCATCAAGCCATGAATTGGATGAGCACCATAGGTGATAAGTCATGACATGAGCTTGTGGATCCTCATTAGGCTTACCATCGAATTTTGGACAGTCACCGGGAATTTTTGTTGGAACCGGAGGCCAATATGGATTATGCAAGATAGGATCATTAGTCAATCTAGACACATCCGGTAATTCTAAAGTCGCTAAGAAAGGTAATTGAGGATTAAAGGACATCTGGGGCTGCTGTTGGGATGGAACTCCAGGGTTCCAACCAACTGGCGGTTGCCCCCAAGGGCTTGGTCCGGACGGATTTGGCCCCATAGGGTTTTGTCCGTAAGGATTTGGGTTTTGCCCCCCAGCGCTCCATGGATTACCGAACGGTCCTGCAGAAGCACCATATGGTTGCGAATAATAAGGATTCGTTTGCGGTTGTTGGTAATTTTGGTAGGGGGCAAACAAAGGTTTCCCTTGAGGTTGCTGGTAACCATAGGGTGGCTGGACTCCAAACTGAGTTTGAGGAGTAGGTGGAGGTTGATAAGGCGGTTGGGATTGAACCCCAGCTTGCGTTTGAAAACCATACGGGGGTTGGGGTCCAGCCTGGGGCGAAAAACCAGGTTGAGCAGTACCAGAAAGATGTCCTGTAGGTTGGGCTATCTAGCCGGAAGGATAACCTTGTTGATATTGGGGTTGACCTTCCTGCCCAGAAGGTGGTACCTGCTGGGAATGGAGTTGTTGTTGCACAATTGAAGGTTGTCCTAACGGACCAGATGGCTGAGTGGGCTGGGCAGTTGGTTGGCCTAATTGGATTTGAGGTTGACCGACTTGCCCAGAAGGTTGATTATACTGGACGGTAGGCTGACCATGTGTTTGAACAGCCGGTCCAGATATTGAAGCATACTGGACATTGGGTTGGTTTGGGTTAACAGCTTGTTGACCAATTTGTCCAGTAGGATAACCTTGCTGGATACCAGGTTGGGCTTGTTGAACAGAAGATTGACCTGAGTTACCAGAAGGTTGAACATAAGAAGAGAAAAATGGACCACCAGAAGCGAAAGGGTTTCCATGGAAGGATTGCCCTTGTTGGTCTTGAGGAGGTTGTCTTGGAGACTGCGCAGATGAAACTTGACCACCATGAAAAGAGGTGGAGCCCCAATCAATTGACAATGGAACTGATACCTCAACAACCGGTTGAGACGACAAATACGGATCGTATGGCCCCTGTATTGGGACATTTGTCATAGGATCAAAGACTCCGAACAAGGAAGCCGAAGGACGACTAAAAATAGGAGTCGAAGAGGCTGCACAGACCGTTGGAGCGGTTGTGACTGAGGTAACAGATGGACTGCGACTTTGCGGAGTAAAAGGCTCCGTAGTAGGAAAAGTAAGTGGTGACCAAATAGAACCCGTGAAAGGAGTTCCAGAGGGCATAGTATCCCTTAAAGCTTTATAGCCTGGTGGTAAGTTTGTAGTAGTAGGAGTACTACTAACACGTATAGGGTCCGTTGCGGTGGGAATTTCACCGCTCGTCGCAACGGACTCATCAGTCGTTGTAGGGGACAAATCCTCCATGTTAGAGGAAGAAGGTGGGACTGACACACGGGGAGAAGTATAGTCTCAAAAAGGGACACTGTCCTCAGAAGGTTCCCACGTAGGGTTCCAATGAAACTAGTAAGTCTCGTCACCTGGGGCACGAGAACTAAGTGGTTGTATGCTTGGAACCACAGGAAGACTCACAACCGGTATCTCGGCGGAAGACGAAATTGGTAATTCCGCTAGGATGAAACTTCACAAAACCTAAGGAATCTACCGAGACAACCCCTACTCAAACTAACGCAAACAAAATATAATTGGGTAAATGTTATCGTGGCCAAATAAATTTTAGGATGCAAAGACACAACTTGACCTTTTCATGTTTTAAGAGTCGAGAAAAGGACAAAAGATGACTCTAGTCTCCTTCGAATGTTTAATGAGCACGAAGTGACAAGACGCTCACAGGCACCTTTTCTTTTAAGGAGTCCGAAAAGGATCAAAAGTGACTACTCTGGAGACTCTAGGCAAAAGGTTTACCAAACAATCCATAAAACTGCTTATACACCTCGGCAATCAGATGAAAACCAAGGACTTCCTGTACTGCAGTCAATCTTCCCGAATGCTGTGTTCAGTGCATTACGGCTTGTAAGGCGGCAGACTCGGCTTCCTATGGATAAAGGATGATAGCCTAGTGGGGTCTCCCATATATACGCGACGGTACGTGGGAGCTCAGTCCGTACTGGTACTTATTGTCTCTCAGGAGGAATCACCCAACCATCAGCGAGGCAATAGTTACCAGGTTTAACGACGCTGGAACACGTCTCTAGCCTAGACCTCTAGAATATGTGCATTAGATTCCAATGCGTTGTTAGGTTCATTCGGTTTATTTTACAGTTGATCTTCAATTAAGTTTCAGTTTTTTGGTCCTACCGCATGTGATATCTCAAAACTTCCTAAATGCAGACTATATGCCAAAATCATATCATTTCGTTCAATGAATTCTAACTACAGGAGAGTTGAGATTTTCAAACAAACAAAATGAGCAATAAACAAACAACAAAGATCCTAATGCAACTAATAACAAGAAATGAAACTTTTCTTTTTCTTTTTAAAAGCAACAAATAACAATAAATGCTAACTAATAGAATGCAAAAAGATCTTTTGTTTTTTCTCTTTTTAAAATGGCATAATGCATTTAAACAAATTTCATGAGATATTAACAAGCATAAACAAACAAAAATCACTCAATGCAAGGAGAACCAAATCTGAAATACCAAAATGAACTGTCAAAACAACGAAAAGCGCACAGACCTTCAATGAACCATGTGATCTAAGTTCAAATGAAGTCAAGCAAAATACAAACAAGCTAGAAGTGAATTGCCCAGAAGCACGGAATAACAAGCTTTAACAACTACTAGACCGGTGCGGAAAACAACCAACAAGTTGACTGGGTAATCAAACCAAAACTTCCCACAGAAGGCTCGACATGCAAAGCCCCTAGATGCTCTAGGGCTGGGATACAAAATCGATAGAAATAAGCAAACAACTGAAGGATAAAGGTAACAACCAGTCACACAGAGGTCCAACACACTTCCAGAAGCTGTAAAATATATACAAAAACCAAAATTTGAGCTTAAGGAGCTTTCAACTAACAAACTGGAAAAATTCACAGAGTTGGCGTGACTGTCAGCCTGCAACTTGCGCTACTCAGGGATTGGCGCGAGTTGCTGTTGTGCAACATGCGCCAACTGGCGCGACTGTCAGAGGAAAAAACGCGCCAACCGCGTTTGCTGACCCAAAAAATAAATACAATAACCCAGGGTCTGGTCAACAGTACTCAGACAGGTCTAAGAGCAGAAAACAACTTCAAAGCTGACCCAGAAAGCTCATTTATCCAAGCAGGCAAGAGAAAACTAACATGCAAGACAAAACTCCAAGCCGTTTGGTTCATAAACCAAACCGGAGATCGACTGAAGTGGCGTTGATCTACTCCGCTAATGCAAAGCAATAGCGTTTCAAAGGCTGCCTGGCCGTGCTTCAGACTCCGTCCAAGGTTTATGAATCAAACAACAAATAGCTCCTCCCCAGTGGAGTCGCCAAATTGTTGGAGAGGTAAATCCCCTCTGCGGACAGAGGCGATCCCACTAGCCCAAAATGGGACTAGCAACAATCAAATCACGCTACTACGCAAGTTCCTAGTTGTATATTAAAAGTGGATTACGAGAACCAACCTGGAGTCCAACGCTAATGTCGAAGACGAGTTGACAATCCCGTTCCCTTGCTCCGGCAGGTCACAATCCTTGCGATCCCCGCGTATGGATACCTGCACATGCAAAGAACGAAACGAGAACAAGCATAAAATCCACTAACATACAACTATATTTCAGTCAGAAAGGAAATAAACCAAACATTATCATGATGAACAATGAGATTGGAACCATAACAGTAGTCGTTTATTAATGAAATAATAAGCAGAGAAGGATACAACCAAGGTTCTGACGTTGAACCTATCCTCTGGCTGGGCGAGCAGCTATGTATGTCTTGCAATAGACCTTCTCTCTCTCAGGATTTCGGCAGCATAACCTCCCTATGCTTCAAGAGTCTTACTATCACTCAGGACAAGCATAATCACAACTAGCATTACTCAAAAACTAGCTTGTCTAATGCATGAGGACAGACTTTTATAGATGGAGAAGGGAGGAAGATACAATGCACCAGGACACCCAATGTGGATTGACATTATCTCTGAAAAGCCACTGTGGATAGATGTCAAGGATAGATGATGACTCTCGACCTTTATCGGATGGATTTTATCCTCAAAAGACTTCGTGATTTTAAGGGAAAAAACATATGGGTGCGCGTTTGTCAAAAATCATTACCAAACTTGGTTGGCGCGAGTGTTGTTCTAAGACAGAGCGCCAATGGTCGCACCCCCTTTTGAGGATCTCAGTGATTGGTGCGGATAAGACACTGAGGACCCGCGCCAATGGAAAAAGGGCACTTTTCAGGGATAATTTGCAGAAGGTGTCTTCAGGGAACATGAAGTACATACTCAGGGGAACATAATGCAAGTGTTTTTAGACTATGTCACTGCTCACAGGTCCCGGAATGCGTCCTCCAATGTATGGAAACAGGGGTAACAGGGACGGTGACCAATGGTGACAAATTACTGTGTAACACTTGGCTATCACACGGAGGTGTGATGATGTTGTAAAATTGGCTGAGTATGAAACTTGGGGTTTCCAAGTATACTTGTAAAGCTTTGTAATATTGAAATACTATATAATATATTATTCGGGCAAACTCATTGTTCAGGGAGTTGCCCCTCCCTTTATACTGTGCAATTGTGTTCTTCATGTATAATTGCTGATGTTAATGAATGTGTATGGGTGTTCATTGGTATAAAGGAACATTAATAATTACTTGGTTGAGAAACACGAACTAAGTAGGATAAGTGGTTAGGCGTAGTCCACGAACATAAGTATTGGTGAAAAGAAAGTGTTCGGTGGTGCCGCACCTCGCCTAGCACGGTCGAAAGACTACCGCTGGCTTGGGGGCATGACAGGTGGTATCAGAGCTCGGTTGGAGCTGGTGATTAGAGCAGGGTTGCTCGTGACGAAGTGCAAGTGTGGATACACTTGGAAGATTGGAAATTGGTGACAGTGAAGCAGGTACTTGCAGGTGAAGGAAGTTGTTTCAAATACAAGTGGAACAAGGGCTGGTTCATGGTTGCAGGCAACTTGGTGAAGCTATTGGATGGTCGAAACTAGATCACAAAGAAGAAGGAAACTTTTAGCAATGGCAGGTGAATCTCAGGTTGGGTCTAGTCACGGTGCGAAGGATGCTACTATGCCATTCATTGAAAAAGTGTTGGAAAAGATGGAGGACTTAGAAGCTTTCTGGACTAAGAAGATGGATTTGATCGAGAGAGATCAAGAGGCCAATTCGAAGATGAGGAAAGAGCTCGATGAACTCCGGACTCAGCACGAGTACATTGATCTTTTGTGTACACAACTTGAAGTAAGGGTTAAGGAGATTGAAGAGGCAAGAGATCAAGGCTTGGCAGAGATTGTGGACTTGCAGAAATCTCTTGACGAAGCCAGAGATGAGATCACAGTGTTGAAGAAGGCCGTGAGGCATAACTCAGGTGGAGGAGTGCCTCATGTGAAAGTCAAGGAACCAGAATCTTATGATGGTACAAGGAGTGCGAAGACTCTTGGCAACTTTCTATGGGACATGGAGCAATACTTGGAACGATTGGGTTTATCTGATGATGAGACGAAACTGAAGGTAGCTGCTCAGTTCTTGACAAAGGATGCTAAGATGTGGTGACGAAGCAGAATGGATCAGATTGCCAATGGTAGTGCTGGTGACATTGCTTCGTGGGATGAGATGAAGAAGGCTTTGTAGACCCATTTTAGTCCTCAGGATGAAACGTGGGAAGCAAGGATGAAGATAAAGTTCATAAAGTAGACAGGGAACCTTCAGACATATCAGCGGGAGTTTGCAAGTGCGGTTCTGGAACTTCTTGACATGGCGAAGAGGGACAAGGTGTTCAACTTCATCATTGGATTGAAACCTTGGGCATGCAATGAAGTGAAGAGGTAGAAGATCAAGACACTTGAGGAAGCTTTTGCTGCTGTGGACAGGTTGGTGGAGCATTATGATAAGACTTCTGATGTAGGAAGAAGAAGTCTGATAAGCCGAAAGAGAAGAAGAAGGATGATGCTTCGAAATCGGATGATAAGTCGAAGACGAAGAAAGCCTTGAAGTGTTCGATATGTGCTGAACCACATATGGTGAAGAATTGTCCTTCTAGACAGAAAGTGGTTGCGATTACACAATCTAATGCGAAGAATGAAGAAGCTTCTGTGGGGATGATGCAGATACTTGGTACTGTTACTGCTACAGCGGTGATCTCTCGGAGGGATCTTGAGAGGAACAAGTTGGAGTATGTTTGGATGAAGATTGGGGGTGCTGATATACTCACTATGGTGGATAGTGGGGCTACTCACAACTTCATGGGCGAAGATACTACGAGAAGAATTGGGCTGAAATTTGTATCGGTGAAGGCACAGATGAAGACAGTCAATTCTCCTCCTAATTGTGTTTTTGGTGTAGCTGAAAAGGTGGACACAACACTAGGTGAGTGGATAGGGAAGGTCGACTTCACTATAGTGCGAATAGATGACTATGAAGCTGTGATGGGAATGGAATTCTTCAAACAATTCGATGCTATGATTGTTCCACATTTGAAGAGGTTGTACATTTATGATGGAAGGGAGGATGTACCCATTGGTGTACCAACCATTAGAGTAACAAAGCCTGATTGTAAGTTGGCAGTAATGCAAATGGAGGATGAGAAGCGGATGGAAGATATGAGTAAGAAGTTGTCTATGGTTGAGACAAAGCTTACTGAGCAGTCCTTGGTCATCAGAACTCTTTCAGATAGTATCTTGGATTTGTCAAGAAGGCTAGAAGTGGTTGAGGATGATGATGATGAGGCATATGTGAGGCCGAATGTCTGGGAGGAGGATCGGGTCACTTATCTACAAAGGATGGAAATAGAAAATCCTGACAGATGGATTGAGTTGATTAGTGAGGGTGAGCCTTCAGGCTCTACTCCCTCCACATCTTCTTAGATGGGAAAGAAGATGGGGCTCATTGTTAGCTGCTCATGGCAGTGAGTCCTTAAAACAAGTTGAGCAGGTATGGCAGATGGTGCAAGGATGGCTTGGCATCAAGCACCATGACATGTTGCAGATGGGATGGAGTTTCCATGGACCTGAGCATCGGTGAGATTCTTGGTGAGTCCAGGATGTGGCAGAATCCGAGATAGACTGGTGAAGGCATAAGGATGTTCACTCTCATGGATTGAGCATGACAGTTGGATTAGCTACCCAACTTGTTCAAACATGGGGTCCGTAAGTGCACAGAGAGATGTTGGAATCAGGCAGACAAGGAGGATAGTTCACAGGATGGGATGATACATTATGGAGATGGCAGTTCTACAAATGTTGCAGGGATGTTTGCAGTATGTGGAGGAGTCGACATCATGGACCGAGGGTGAGACAGATATTGATGATCTTGGTGGATGGCTACCAGGATGGTATGTTGTCGAGGACGACAATGACTTCAGGTGGAGGAGGATGTAAGGACTTGTGGTTCCGCCCGAAGTGCGACCGCATTCAAACGAAGGATGAGCGATCGGGAAACTTGAACGAACGAGCGAGTAGTGGTAGCTCTACGACCAATGTGCGAGGAAACATAGATGATATGCATAGATGGGTAGAGCGATGTGTTTTTATAAGTGTGGGAGCATGGATGATTGCCCACGGGCCGACCTACGACTTGGAGCAAAGCCGACATGTATTTGTGATGAGTAGGGGCATGTCATAGTGTGGAGAATGAGTCAGCTGGGTAACCTAACTCGCCCTGCCACCCGTATAAATAAACATGGCGTGGATGGCATTTGGACATCACATCTTCAACCTTCAAACAAGAAGTAAGGCGCAGTTCAAGAGATACAAGGTGTAGGTTTAGCGTGTAGCCGGATGCGCCCAAGTCTTGGGCAAGGTTGCACGAGTTAAACACACAGAGGTATTGGGTGAACAGTGTTGGGCAAGGAGCATCCACCGGTCGAAGAGCAAGACATGCACGGATAAGGCGTGGGCGCCCAGTTGTGTAAGGCGTGCACAGGTGAAGGCATGGGTGCCCGGTTGTGTGAAGGCACACAGGTGAAGGCGTGAATTCCCGGTTTGTGCGGTTGGGTGGTTGTGCACAGGTTCTTGGGCAGCTCGGGTGAGCACCCGCTCGTCGTGCAGAGGCAAATGCGGAAGTGTGCACAGTTGAACGAAGAGAAGCCGGTTGTACGAAAGCGTGTATATAGCCTAGGATTTTGCTGCAAAAATATGTCTGATCAGTTTATTCAATTTTTCTTTGTTTCTGTTGTTTGTCAATGAAGTTTTACTTGATGATCTGGGTTTAACAGTAATGTTTTGATTGAGGATTGATTGATTGAAGAATGGTGAAGCTACTAGTTGTTTGTGATTGAAGATCAGTGAAGGCTATGTGATTATTTTAGAATGATGTAGTGGATTTGTGTATCCTTCAGTATTTATTTAAGAGTGACAGTGGTTCAGTTTGAGGGCTCAATGTTTTGAGATCTGGATGTGAGTATGCTTCAAGGAAGTCACGTATACATATAGTTTTTCTACATTAAAGTACTGTATATATTCTGATAGTTTATTAATCTATGCTTTCAGTTGATTTATTAAATTGATGCAATGTTTGGGTTGAGTATTATTATTCTAGTTACAATGATCTAACTATGCTCATTGTTTAAGAATAACTTATTTGATTTGGGTTTGAGTTGATTCAGTGATTGGTTGGTTCAATGGTTGATTTATAGTGATAAGTTTTTAGTTTTGATATTCATTATTAGACTTAAATGATGATAGTGGGTTCAACTTGAAAATTTGATGAAACGTGGACTACAATTACGATGTTTTGTAGCAGGTGGATCTAGTATGAAAATTTTTGAAATGTGGTCCAAGGAGGTGTTGAAGGTTCGAGCCATCAGTGAGGGAGTTGAAGCTTCCTTCCAATGGTAGCTGGTAAATCTGAATAAGGGGTTGGATCTCCCTTCTGGTGGATGCTGGTAAATGAAATCAGGGGGTTGGAGCTCCCTTCGAGTGGGTGCTGTAGAACGAGACAATGTTGTAGCCTTCTCCAAGTGGGTGCCTATGTGCTGGTATGAATCTACGCAAGTATAATATTGTAATAAGTTTTTATTTATAATAAAAAGAAGAAAGAGACGAAAACAATGGTGGTTTTTCCGACATTGGGTTTCCACGTAAAAATCTTGGTATTCATGTGTTTCTTATGTGTGATGGTTTATTTTGTTCTTACTACGCATGGTTACTATTTAATTAATGTTTAATGAGTTATTGATACAACGACTCAAGTTAAACAACTGATGAATTAACTGAAAAATAAATATTTATGGATATAAGCTATTTATGTGCATAATAGTCGCATACATAGATGGGTTCCCTTCAGTAAAGTCACGTAAAAAAATATGGATATGAAATTAAAAATTTTAATTATTTGAAAATACTGATTCGCCTGCCCTTTCTCTGTATTTTTCTCAACAATTGGTATCACAACATGTTGCTCGGAAGAAGCTTGATCGCTTGAAGGCTGATTCATCAAGATGAGTATTCAAGGAGGAGTATTTTCTATCAGGGAACCTATATTTAATGGAACTAACATTGTCTTTTGGAAAGTTAGGATGAGAGCATACTGGTAGGAACTAGGAGTTGATGTATGGGAAATCATTGAAAGCGAATATCAATATCCAACCTCCATTCCCACAGATACTTCAGGAAAGCACAATATGAAATCAATGTAAAATATGTAAATTCCATCTTGGGAAGTCTAGTCGAGTCTGAGTTTGTGGAGGTAATGCAGTTGAACACAACAAAGGGAATGTGGGATAAGGTTATCCAAAAGGTATGAGGGCAACACCAAGGTAAAAAGTGTTAAACTCCATACATTCAGAATACAGTATGAGACATTGAAGATGCACAATGATGAAAACATTGCAACATTTTTTCTTGGAGTAAATGAAATTTTTGAATTCCATTAGAAATCTTGGTGAAGAAATAAAAGATGCTACTATTGTTGAAAATATTTTGAATTCACTAACTTTGTAGTTCGATTCCAAAGTTTCTTCTATTGAAAAAATTCAGGATCTGAAAAGTCTCGCACTTGATCAACTCCATGGAATATTGACAAAATTTGAAATGAGGAAAGGTGGACTTTCAGACATAAGAGAAGAAACCTTCAAATCTACTGCAAAATGAAAAGAAAATGAAGAATTAGCGTATGTATCAGAAGAAAAAGAGGCAAACTTTGTAAAGCAAATCCAAGTGGGTACTAGAATATTCAGAGGTAAGCTTCAATTCAAATGTTTTTCTTGTGGTAGAATTGGTCATGGTGCTACTAAGTGTCCCTATAGAGAAAATCATAAGAAAGGGAAACAAGCTACAAAAATAAATAGGTTAATGTTTGAAAACAAGAGAAATTTTTATACACATGAAGATAGTGATGATCTTTCAAATGGTGAAGATGGTGAGTCTCATCAAGAATGTCAATTACGTATGGAGTTTGAAGATAGAAGTAGAAATGAGTTTGATGGCCTGGAAGAAAATGATATTTTTATTGAAAAAATTAACAGGGATATATCAGATGTAGTGAGAGTTATAGATGTGAGAAAATATTCAAGTTTGGGAGAAACCCATTTTCTATTGATCAAGAATGAAGAAAACGATAATAAAGAATTATCAGGTATGACATTTTGTTCTAACTGTTATCCATTTCCTTGTTTAGGCCATAATGATGGGGATGGTCATAGTGAAAAACTAAACTTTCACTTATGGGTAAAAGTAAAATTAAGCACTCTAAAGAGAAAACATATTAAAAAGTGATGCTTGTAGAAGGAGAAGATAAAGGCAAGTCAGAAACAATGGACAATGTAGATGTGCCTATGTTGAGCAAAGGTAATTATCAACAATGGAAAGGAAACATGGAGTATAATTTAATGTATCTTGATGTTTGGTATCTAGTATGAAATGGCTACACCAAGATTCCTCCATCAAACGAAGAAGTGAAAAATAATAATAAAGCTTTGAGTAGCATCTTTTGTAGCATACCTGATTCAACATTAAATAAGGTTATGCATTACACAACTGCAAATAAAGTGTGGGATAAGATACAAGTAATCCATGAAGAAATCCCAAACCAAGATTCCTGATCAAGGGAACTGCCAGGTAATCCTTTTCCTAACAATGTGTACAAACTGTCATATGGAGTTGCTGATTTAAAAGAAGACATGTTAGAAGCAATTTTTCATATTAGAAGAAAATTTGATCTTTCTATGAAAAATATTGTTAATCTTAAAGATAAGTTGCAGGAATATGATAACAATGGTTGCGTTGGTATGGTATCTAAACAATATTGTGAAGGTCTTGAAGTTGAGATCATCCCTCTAAGAACATATCTTGAAAAATCAGATAAGCGGAATGAAGAACTACTTCAAGCATTTGAAGAAAAAGAAAATGGGCTGAAAGAAGAGATTCTCAAATTAAAGCAGCAAGTAGAGGAAGGAAGAAGGGTTGAAGAAGTTATGAAGAATAAATATATAGAAAAGGAAAATCAATATCAGGTTGAGGTTAACATCCTAAAAGTTAAATTATAATAAAAATATAAACATTTGTGATTCTAAGATAGTACTAAGATTTTGGATAAAATTCTTAGTAGTCAAAGGTCTCCCACCATCAATATCATCTTGGTTTTCATGAAACTTTTGAAGGAGAATCTAGTTAACATGCTAAGGCAAGCAATTCAAAGAGATAATGAAAAAACTAAAATGCTCAACAAAGAGATAAGAAGTCAACCTGGTCGACAACTAGAGAAAGCGATCCTTCAAAGAAAATCCTTTACTCACAATTATAGAAATGTTAATTGATTCTCTCCTGTGATCAATAATGTCAAATATTCTATATCTCATAATTATGGACATGTTGTAGCTAATTGCATAAGTAGATTGTTTCTAGCTAATAATCACCTCTTAGAAATATCATCAGCTTCCAAGTACTTTAAGAGATATTGTTTTTCTTGCAATATATTTGGTCACAAAGCCATTGATTGCAAATAAGGAATATGAAATGGAAATACTATGATTCCTCTTCTCATATAACATGTTTTGCTTGTAACAAGTTTGGGCATGTAGCAAAAGAATGGAGGAACAAGTCTATGGATTGCTGCAAACAACATGGTAAGCAACCATATAAGAATATTGATGTCAAAAGACCTGAAAAAGATGGATCCACCAAAATTTATCATAATAAGCAGGCATAAGAAGAACATATAAGGTGTGGTCTTTCTCTCTTCACATTTAAAGAAGAATATGAATGGTACATAGATAGTGGATGCTCTCATCACATGACTAGAGATAAGAGTAATATGGAGTCTCTTAATAAAAACCAATATGGTAATGTTATTCTTGGAACTAATGCTTGAGCAAAAGTTTTGGGAAAGGGTAAAGCCAGAATTAATAAACATAGAGGAGAAGCTGATGCTTTATTAGTTCAGGGGATAAAGAAGAATATTCTAAGTGTAGGTCAAACAGAAGATAAAGGAAATATAATTGTGTTTACATCAACCAAGTGCAAGGTTATGGATGAAGAAACTGGAAAAGTCATAACAAGAGGATATAGAAAACCAAAAAAATTATATGTGCTTGAAGAACAGAATTCTCACTGATATGAGGAGGGTTTAGACTCCGAGTAAAAGAAGATGGTCCCCATTTTAGTCCATTATTCTTAAAAGAATACTTCTAACAACAACTACAGAAGTGATTTGAGATACATGACCTCATAAGAATAGAGGATGATTATCAGGTCCACAGGAACAACAATATCAGTGGGAGTAATACATTTTTTTTTCTTGATGATGACTCCCATGGTTGTTTTTCATGTTCATGATCACTTACATTACTCACAATATATCAAATGTTGTAACAATGGACAGGAATAGACAGTACATGCTGAGGAGGGGTGGAAAGTAAGAGGTTTAAATATTTCACTTTCTGTACACTAATCCTATGAAGATAAGTCATGTATATATGCGAGTTCTAAACTAAACAGTTGAGGATATCTTGCTATAATGAAGAACCAAGCTCCAATTTTGCTTGTTGATTCTGTAATTGGTTGAGTATAGTCTGTAAATATGGCATTTGTTGAGAGGGAGAATTTGTTATGCTTCCAATAATGCATTGTTGGCATTATAATTCCTTGATACATAATGATGCTTACTAATGTTGATGTTTCTTCTGTTGTGGAAGTTCTTGATTAATGATGCAGAAGTGCATGTTGTTGTTCACATTGTTGCTAATAAATGCTTATGGTGTAGATCTTATATGGTACATGATAGTTGTTGATGACTATCATGGTCTTGTTGAGGTATTTTTTCTTGGTTATACATGTCATATCTTTCATTTGATCTAAAGGTCATGCCAAGACCTGTGATGTAATCACTGTCAAATTTAGTCATGTGTGGACTATTTTGGTAGTCTTTTTTGACATATGATCTAATTTGTAACCGCACTATGCTTGGGTGGTTGATGTCATAATTATGTAAAATATGCAAACCCACTATGATTGGGTGATTGATATAACTTTATGTCATTGGTGATAGGAAAATTCGTATTGAGCTGAGTGATAAATTCATGTAATTCATTGTACATCCTTAAGAAATTTCAACATTTGGTCAAGGGGAGCATGGTTAGTATTTAGTGCTCATATTCAGAAGTTCAACAATGCTCAAGAGAGTAGCCTTCATTCATCATTGGTCAAACATGTTCCTTTGATGTCAAAGGGGGAGAGTAACTTGGTGTTTGAAAATCTTGGTGCTCAGCTAGATGTGTATTACAGGTATCTACAGGTGGTTGTGACCAAACACCAAAGTTCTTTCCATTAAGTACAAAGGGGGAGATTGTTGGAATTATGAATAATGTGTTGTCCTTGATGGAAACCTACTTGATGTGTTTCCTTTTGACTCCAACCTATTTTTTAAGATGTCAAGAGGATATGTCTACATGTGACAGAAAAGTAATATCAGTTTAGAGATAGAGGAATGATAACGATGAAGTTTGAAGAAGTATAAGTAGGTTTGGTGAATCAAATACGAGTATACGCAGGTTCTATGAAGCAAATTCATGTAGATACTTAGGTTTGGTGAAGCAAAGTAGAGTATACATGGGTTCTGTAAAGAAAAGTTGCGTACACATGTGGGTATGAAGAAGAGAAGATGCGTACATATTCCGCACCATGGTATTCCAAACACCAACAATCTTTACCATGGTATTTACCTACTATGGTATTAAGCCCAGCAACAAATATTTGATCCCATCTGAGAATACCGTTGGCACCAATATGGTTTTTACCTGTCATATTGTTTAAGGGCCAAGGTATATAAGGAGATGAAGATCAAAGTGTTTGTGTGTGCAAGTGATGAATATTTCATGAATAGTTAGATCTGAAGTAAGTATGTATGTAATAGGCTATTAATGATCTGCTTGATTTGAAACTACATTTTCACCTGAGAATTCGATGATGGGTCAAAGCCAATAGATCTGAAATGACAATTTTTATTATGGGTTGATTTGATCAGTAATGATAGTGCCTTGACGTGTGAATTTTCTATGTATGTTGAGATCTCAGTATGATTGAAGTTTTGTTGTGCAACGAAGGTTTGTGCCAGTAATTGAAGATCTGTATGTGGGTTTGACAATTTGAAAGGTGGGTACAAATGTAGGTTTAATACTCGTATGTTTCTTATATATTTAGATTTGTACACAAGTTTGTTTAGGTAAAAGAGCATATACACAAGGAAATTTTTGGAGGAAACCAAGTATATAAACTAGGGTTTTGCTGAAAAAGATGTCTGATCATTTTAATTTCCCTTGTTGTGTTTATGATGTCTTTCGATGAAGTCTTACTTGATGATCTGGTTTTAATAGTTATTTTTTTATTGAGGATTGATTGACTGAAGAAAGATGAAGCTACTAGTTGTTTCTAATTGAAGATTAGTGAAGGTTTTGTGATTATTTGAGAATGATGTAATGAATCTATGTATGATTCGATATTTATTTCACGGTGATATTGGTTGAGTTTCAGGGTTCAATATCTTGAGATCTATATGCCAGTATGTTTCAAGGAAGTCACATATACACGTGGGTTTTCTACATTAAAGTAGTGTATATATTCTAATAGCTCATTGATCTGTGCTTTCATTTGATTCGTTAAGTTAATGTAGTGTTTCAGTTCAATATTAGTATTTTGGTTATAGTGATCTAACTATTCTAGTTGTTTGAGAATAAGTTGATTGATTTGGGTTTCAGTTGATTTCGTGATTGGTTGATTCAGTTGATTCAGTGATTGGTCAATTCAGTGGGTTCAGTGATTGGTTGGTTCAATGGTTGACTGATAGTGATGAACTTTCAATTTTGATATTTAGTATTGGGCTTAAATGATGATAGTGGGTCTAGTATAAAAATTTGATGAAACATGACCTACAATTGTGACGTTTTATAATAGGTGGATCTGGTATGAAAATTTATGAAATCTGGTCCACGAAGGTGTTGAGGGTTGGAGCCATTAGTGAGGGAGTTGAAGCTTCCTTCAATTGGTAGCTGGTAAATTTGATCAGGCGGTTGGAGCTCCCTTCCGGTGGGTGTTGGTAAACGAGATCAGGGGGTTGGAGCCCCCTTCTAGTTGTTATTGGAGAAGGAGAGAAGGTTGTAGCCTTCTGCAGGTGGGTGCCTGTGTGTTGGTATGATTCTACGTGAGTACAAGATTGTAAGAAGTTTTCCATTATAACAAAAAGAAGACAGAGACAACAACAATGATCCTTTTTCCCACATTGGGTTTCCACCTAAAAATCCTGGTGTTCATGTGTTCCTTATGTGTGATGGTATATTTTTTTTCTTACTGCAAATGGTTATTGTTTAATTAATGGTTAATGAGGTATTGATACACTAGCTCAAGTTAAATAGATGATGAATCAACTAAAAATTAAATCTTACTAGATATATGCTAGTTGTCTGCATAAAAGTCACATACATACGTGAGTTCCCTTCAGTAAAGTCTCATACATAAATGTGGATATGAATTTGAAAAGTTTAATTATTTGAAAATACTGATTCACCCACTCCTCTAAGTATTTTTCCCAACATCAATATGACCCATTGATTTTAAAAGGTGGAAAATGATATAGCAACACTTTATTAATCTAGTTGTGCTAGTTAAAAAAAAATTAATTTTTGCATATTGAAATTTGTAAAGCACCTTATATATTTTTAAAGGAGTTATTTATGTTTGTTATTTGAATATATTTAATATAAATTTGTAAAAAATGCCAGTAGAAATGTTGTTTTAAATTCATCTTGTCACCATCCGACATGGGATCACGATGACAATCAACGAGATCGTTGAGCGCATTAGAAGCAAACATGTGGAGTGTGGCAATATTGCGAAGGCTAAGTACTAACTGCCCAAGACAATACTTTAAAATTATGTTTACGAGCTAATAAATGTTGGTGTAGAGGTGACTATAGGAAATTGGTGAGCCTTAGTGGTGTACAAAGGGCAGTAACCATCTTTTGTGAATGATGGATGATAGTGGGAAGGGACAGGTAGTGATGAAAGCTTAAGGGAATGATTTGGGGCATATTACAGGCAACAATCATAGATCTCAACAAATTTCCAATATTGATATTCGAAAAAGGGACAACAAAGGAGGAATGATGCCACTAGGTAGCTTTAAGAACCATAATTTTTTTTATTTTTATTTTTTATTTTTATTTTTTTATTTTTTTTTATTATCTAATCCAATATTTGTATTTGTTGTTTGTTTTTAAGTTATTGAGTCCAAATAAAGAAGCTGGTAGTCTAAAATTGTTGTGTTGGAGAAGTTAGCTTGGGAAATTAGCGACCCAATCCAACTTCACCCTTAGAGTTGGTGGCCTTTGTCACTTGAGTACCAAAATATGAAATATAGAATAATTTGCATAAGAAATGTTGAAGATAACAGGGAAGAATAGAGCAAGAGGCATAAGGAATCTTCAACAAAGATTTATGTTCTTGCATATTATAAATATCGCATTAGAGGTGAAAAGGAAGCCATTGTGGTAGAGGTGTTATTCCACTCAAGGCTCTTTGAGTTAATAAAGGTTTCACTAGAAGATTTAGATATTAAAGTTAAAAATAGGAGTGGAAAGTTATCTAGAGAGTAGCTCCATGAAGAAATGGATGGATGGATCTAGGACTTGGGAGATGAAGGTATTTTAAATCATATAAATTTATTGGGTGGCAAAAGAAATGATATCCAAAATTTTGGAAGAATAAAACACAACAAATACAATATCCTATACATGATTGATTGTTGGAACCAAATTTGGAAGCTATTTATTACATCATGTCTGGCATAAAAGTTGTGGTTTCATGGGTTAATGAGGAAGAACAATTCACTCAACTTAAAGAAAATTACTCTACTAACACACATGAGAAAGAAATATACTTTGAAAAAGACCCCAACCTTCAAACACAGTGCAAGAAGGAGAAATGGAGTTTAATGGGTGAATGGTCCAACCCCTAGAAAATGTTGGAAATCGTAACGAGGTTCAACTTTCATTTAATGTATTTGAGTCATCATGAAATGTAATTAACAAAAGAATAAAGAAACTAATTTTTATTATTATAACAATGACTTATTGAAACATGGTTTTCATTCTTGGGTCATGATTATATTAGTCAAAGTCCCCATTATGGAATCCTAGGATTAATATTGATTTTATAGAGTCATTGTACATTCAAAGAGACCCTTCTTTGGATTTTGAATCATGTAAAAAGGTTAAGTATTGATTCAAATATGATTTATGTATCCTCCATGCCAAGTCGGCTTAGAAGAGATCAAGTTGGCCTAAGGACACATATTCAACCCACAAGAAGCCTATAAATACAAGTTAGTCGAATTCATTTGGAGCACCACATCTCAAGCTAGTTCGATACCTGAAGAGTAGATGAAGAAGTGCGAAGTCGATTGCCGGGGAGAAAAAGGAAGAGCGATTTTGGGGAAGTACAAGGAGAAGAGGAAAATCAAACTTTTGGTCTCTCTCTCTCTCTCTCTCTCTCTCTATTTCATGCCCTAGATTGGGAGATCAAAGTCTTCCAAGTTTCACTATTACCTGAAGTTGCCTGATGCTGGAAGTTGTTGCATAGTCGAGGCTTCTGGAAAGGGGTCGAAGATCTAGGGGGATGACTTGGTGTGGAGGGGAGATCTGGTCTTTGTCTAGTGTGAAGAGTCTCAAAGGATACTATTGAAATGAAGAATTATCTTGACTGTGTTTTCCCCTCGATGGGGATTTTTCCCTAGAATAGTGCCTATATCTTGTGTCTCTTGTTTCGTGATCTTCATACACACATAATATGGTAATTTATTGATGAAATATAAGATAATAAAGAATTAAAATAAGCCAACACACTCACAAGTAATTATCAAGAAAGGAGAATAAATCATTAATATAACTACTTTGAGTTTTCAACAAAAAATGCTTTCTTACTTGGTCCTATTTGAAGCTAAAATTATTTATTGTAGTATAGTTTATATTTTCTATCATATTTTGCTACTTATTAATATAAATCTATTGTTCATAGTAGTAAATAACATGGTTTTTTTATCCAGATTAAATCATTATCTTATTTTTCATCCATCTTGTTGATATCAAGGTGGAAAAAGTGGAGGAATTAGTTCATAGGACCATTTTTATCGGTGGGTCCTAGTTTGGCGAATTGGGTTATGAAACCTTTTGGAAGACATTTGATATATTAAGTGACATTTTTTGGCGTATAAAAAATTCCACTTAAGCAAAAAACCCCTTAGTACTATTTTACGCAGAATTAGCTTTATTGAAATGCATGAATTGCCTCAATTAGGGATTGTATATAAAAGTTATGCTGCCCCAAAGTTGACCTTATTAAATTTTACACCGTGATTCAAGAGGATGTCACACTATACCCGTTATTCATGGAAATGGGGCTAGTGATGTGATCATGATAAACAACACCCTAGAAGAGTCAATATTGTAAATCTAGTTAAGGGTTGAAGGAGTCAAAATTAAGCACTAGTGGACTATTGTGTTGTGTTATAAGGAAGCCACTATATGGAAAAGGGGCTCCATTCTATTTGAGTGCATTTTTTTCCATAGATGAGTATAGTGGATGAGAATTGATAAAGAGAGAAAAAAAAAGAGGATTTATGCACTATACCAGGCATGGACCATAAGTCTTACTTACTTGTACTTGCATCCATTTCCATTTAGAAAAATAGAGAGCATAACAATGTCACGTTTCAATAGGTATTTCTATTGAAAACGTTTCCGTTGGTACATCTTGTGTTCTTTGAAAACGTTTCCAATGGGTGATTGTATTTTTTATTATTATCTATTTTCCACATTTCACACATTACATGCATATATTAGTAATTTAATAAATCCATAAGCCAAAGTAAGAATATCCCTTATAATATATATTTTGGTTTTTATGTATAATTTTTATCACATTTGTTGTGATGACCTACCTAGTGGAACACCAATGGAAATTTTCTAATCATATTTGTATTATAGAAATTAATTTTGGGTATATTGTAGGGAATTTCAAGGGATATATTTTAGTTACGCCATATGTCATAAATCACAAAAAAAACTGATGAATACATAAATAAACGTCCCACACGATAGTGGAGATTTTTTCACAACTCAAAGCACTAGTCATGAATATAAATTCTAGTGTGAACCTCCTCATGGTGCCCATGCCCAATAATATTAGGTTATTTAGAGAATATGGACGTTAAAGTACAAGATTCGAATCAAAGGGGAGATAAAGAGATAAATAAGAGATAGGGAAGGATTCTATGAAATAACTAGAAAAACATTAACCTAGTTTGAGTGTCATGGACCATTCATAATCCCTATTGAAGATGGAAGTGAAGATCAATATCAAACCATGTCAAGGTGATATTGGTGTTCTAATGTTGAATCACTCATTGCAACAAATATAAGCTCATTTGTGTTCAACATATAGTGGAAGACCATGAAACAAAATTTACTTGGCTGAAATGAGAGGACCATGCCCTAACCTAGTGGGAAAGCCACATAAAAACCTTAAGGTTAGAGGGATATCCTGAAGAGACTAAGTGGTGGGATTTCAAAACTCACAAAATCATTATTTTATAATATAGGGTAAGTAGAGTGCCAATGGATTCAATGGCATTACTTTAGGCATAAGTAAAGGAAGAGTGTACAAGAGTACTCCACCATATTTAGGAAGATGGGAATTATTCAAGTATCTCCCCAAAGCACCTCGACGTATTCCTCAAGTATCTAGAGGTTTACACAACCATATTCAGAAGAAAATAATGTTGTTGAAACCCAAAACAATGGAGAAGATGTGTATAGGAAGAATATCTACAGAACATAGGCTTGAAGAAATGAAAATCAAGTGGATCAAAGTATGAGGAGCATTAGTAGGCTTCTAAGGAGGGGAATAAGAAGTCGAAGAGGGCAAATAAAAAACCATGACATCCATTACACACCCATGTAAGGATCACAACAATTACTATAATCATTATAAAACGATTCTCATATAAATGAGAATTGTAGGAATTTACATCCAAAGCTCAACCTAAAGAATGAAAAATATGGATACTAAGAATAAGAATCTCATGGCCTCTTGTTTAAGTAAGTAAGTGGAAATAAATAAACTCACAGATGAGAATATTTTCTATACATCAGTGCAAGATGGGGTGAATCTTAGTAGCCTTCAGCCACAGGAAGAGAATGAAATGAACATACTCTTCCATATAAAGACACTAAGGTGAAGAAGACAAATATCAATGATTTATTTGACTCAAGATCATAGGCCAATCTCTAGCAGTAAATCCAGTTAAGAAACTAGGACTAAAAACTCATAATCATCCTAGCCCATATTGATTAGGCTGGGTTAATAAGGAAAGTGTGTGTAATTAAAAATGTAGTTTTTGGAGTTAAGAAGTGATCCTAGAAGTTTAACTATAATGTTTATTTTGGGATGTTTAAAATGGTGAAATTTTGAGAATATTAAGTAGTGATCAAGGGGATCATATGGTTAAAATTATATATATATATATATATATATATATATATATATATATATATATATATATATATATATATATATATATATATATATAGATATATATATATATATATATATATATATATATATATATATATATATATATATATATATATATATATATATATATATATATAGATAGATATATATAGTATACTTTTGAAGATATACACTATGGAATTTAATTGGTCTTGAAATCTAGTTTAAATGAGTCATCTCAAGATTTTTTCTATAATATATCTTTTAGAATGATTTCAATCATGAAATTTTGAGAAGATAGAGGAAAGATATATCCTTACATATCATGAAAATTTTATACATTTCTTTAGTATATTTTCTTAGATATTTTTTGTGGAAGTTAGAGTCCCTCAATGCTCTTGAAATCTATTTCAAATAGGTTAGTTGAATTTTTTTGCTATAACATATTTTGTTATATGTCTGGTTTATAAATTACGAAGGGACAAAGTTGATATCTCTGGGTACATATGGTAAAAAAAATGGACATTTTTTCATTATATTTTATGATATATTTCCTGTGGAATTTAGGGTTTGTGAATGCTTTTGAAATAAGTTTCAAAGAAGCCAATTTGGAATTTTCACTATAACATATTTTCAAGGATGTTTCAAAGTGTGAAATATTAATGAAATAGAAGAAACATATTTAGGTACCTACGATGAAAATTCAAGACTTTATTTTACTAAAATTTCAATAATATTCTCTGAGGAAGTTAGGTTTCCTAAATTCTCATGGAATTAGTTTCAAATAGGTAAATTTAAAATTATCGCCATACTTTGTTTCCTAGGATGTTTCAAACTATGCAATTTTTGGATATTTTTATGCACATCTAGTAGTACCACAAATAAAAAATTTAGACCATACATCACTATAATTTTGGATATATTCCCTCCGCGAGTTAGGGTTTTTAAATAATCCTAAAATGAGTTTCAAATGGGTTAGTCTAGCTTTTTATTTATATCTTATTTTTTTGGATGTTTCAAAATATGAAAGTTGCAAAGATCTAAAGAGACACATGGAAGTACTTCATGTGAAATTTCAGAAGTTTTATTTCATATAATTTCAAAGATATTCCTTGTGGAATTTAGGTTTTCAGGATGGTCCTCAAATTTCTTTCTTGTAGGCCACCCGAGGATAAATATAGAATAATCTTAGAAAAATATTTCAAAATTAAATTTGAAAAAATGAATACGTGGCATGTTCTACAATTTTGTTCTTGAGAAGAGGACAAAAACAACAAGCCTTGGTAAAGATACGAAAAATTTCATGTAAATATTCAAATTTTGGTCACAGATGGTGAAGGTAGAATTAGTGAGAAAAATTAGTTAAAGATGAAGCAAAGAATAGACCTGGTGAAGGAAATGTAAATATTATCATATTTTGAATAATTCATATGCACTAAAAAGGAATTTTAATTCACGGTTGTTTCTCCACTAAAGTGATTGATGTCTCTTGCTAAGTTGGTGCTTAGTAGCTAGGATTGATGTCTATAATAGGTTGATGCCTATGAACACTTTAAATAGTGGGGTTTTATGTCTCCAATACGTTGATGCCTTTGAATATCTGCAACAATGGGGATTGGTGTTTCTCTACAATTTTTTGTAGTGTTGAGGATTTCATTTTCCAATAATTTGGGGCTTATGAATATTTTCATTAATGAGTGTTATTGTTTCTAGTATAATGGTTTCCAAAATGACCTATAGGAGGACGTTGGTTCCTGTAAAGGTTTGTATCAGTGGAGATTCATGTCACTAGTAGGTTGGTTCCTACAAAGAATTATGAAAGGAGGTTTTTTATCTTCTCCATAAAGGGTTTCCATGTAAATTTTGTTCTCTATATTGTAAAACTCGCAAATGTCACATGTGATTATTTTATTTTGGTTCATGAATGCTTAAATAAGTAAAAAATATCTTGTATGGAATCGATTATACTGGTTTACCCCCCTCTCTCAATATCAGTGTTTTGTTAACACCATTCAAGCTCTCCCATCCACTTAATAAGAGTGTATATCTTCAAACTACCATCATAACAATAAATTGCCACTTGTGTGCTATCTCTATCTTTCAAAAGGGATATTAAATATATTGTTTGGTACACCTGATTAGGATTTCCTTCTTTGTCAATTTCATCTTTTCACATTTAATCTACCTCAAAAACCCAAATTTTTCTATTTTCCATATCTCCACTTCTCAATTCCTCTAGTTCTTGGTTTCTGACACCTCTGTGTGCCACTTCTTCTATATGTTGTGACATTCCTACAAGTTCTCAATTTTCCCTCAACTTGACTAATGTTCACAATATTGGTCAAGGCTTTGCTTATTACAACTTTTCCTTCTGTAATTGCGATGAAAATCCCTTCATTGTTTCAAAGACAATGATGTAGTATAAAAGAATTAACAAGGAACCAATCTCAAGAGCTCATATAAAATTTGGTACCACATGATGTAGGAGGACCCCACAAAATATGCACAATTACTACAAGAATCTGATCTTTATCCATAAAGAGCATAACTATTAGTATGCTAACACAAAAGCAATAAAATAAGTAACACATAAAGTAAGGAAGTTAAGAAATAATCATAGGAGACAAGATAAGGTACAAGATAAAATATTCATTTCTTATTCATTGCTGCATCAATTTGTTCTTATTATTGATGTACTTGTATACTCTGCACTAGGTCTTATTATATGCACCATTTTTTTCACACTAGACTCAACAATCCTCCTGTTCTCGATTATAGTGTCCTTTCATACCCTTGTAAGTCCCTTTCTGTTTCAATATCTTGAGGTTTTATCATTTTTCCTAGCTACCTTAGTTATCCCTTTCTCCTTTTTTCTAGCTACCTTATTTATCCCTTTCACATTTTTTCTTCATGCTCATAAAGGACACCTAGAAAGTTGAACTATCATAGTTATTTGACTCTGTCCATAATTTCATCATCCAACCATAATTATCTTGGATTATAGAGAGTAAAGTTAGTTTTAATCCTTCACTAATGATTATTTCCTTGTCTAATTCCCTAGCTAATCATTGCTTCTTTTTTCAATTCCCCAACTGATCATCAATTTTGCATAGGTAGCATAATGATTCACGACAAATCATTTAAGACATGTGAAATTTATACAATACATGATCCATACTATTTTCAAGATATTAAAAATAGAAATAACATCAATTTGCAACAAAAGAATCATAGTATGGTATTATATAAAAGGTTCCACAACAACATAAAAATATGATAGTGTTGCAAGAATAACGTTGAAAGAATGCAACAAAAAAATGGTGTCGCGAAATGCTTATTTCATCTCCTAGAGTATGAACTAAAATCAATGAATGTGGATTGATTTTGGCTAATTATTTTCTTGAATCATTGAGTCAAGGATAATATCTTTATGGATACCAATATTATGTTACATTCATTGAAGATGTGGTGAGGAAAAGTTGAATCTACTGCATTAAAAAAATATGATGTTTTTATAGATTCAAGAAATGGAAAGCCTTCGTTGAGAATGAGATATAAAACAAGTTAATGTGTCTTAGATTAGATAATGGAGATGAGTATTATATGAAGTATTTTAATAATTTATAGTCATACCATGGGATTGATATATAATGTCATTCCCAAGAATACGGCAAGAAAATGGTTTGTTAGAAAGGAAAAATAGGGAAATCATGGAGCATGAAAGGAGTGTGAGATTAAAATGAGGATTTCCATTATATTTTTTGGTAGATATTGTGGATAATAAAGTTTACGTAATAAATGGAAGGGCTCTAATTCTGTTCTATAGGGAGATTTGAGGAGGAGTGTAATGATAAAATGTAAATTGCTCATTCATAAAAAAATAAACGTTGAAACATTTATCCATATAGATAGAGAAAATAGAAAATATCTTGAAAAAAATCCAAAATGTGTACTTTTATTGGATATGGAGTTAGTGATTTTGATTATATCTTTTGGGTTTATAAAAATAAGAAAATAATTTGAAATAAAGATGTGGTATTCAATGAGAAGTTCACGTACAAAGATTAGTTGGAGGGAAATAAATATGAAAAGACAATCATACAATACATATATCTTGATGAAATGACATAAAATGATGTTCCAAAGGTCTTAGAAAATAAAAATTCTAAATAATAATAGAATCATGTACCTTAATATTTTTCAAGTATTATTTGAATGGGTACATCACTCAATTTCACTCTCCATTGTATTATGAATGGTTCATTACTTTTGGGGAACTAAAAAGATACAAATTAAGTAATACAAGTAGAACTAAAAAGAAGTGGGAGAAAGGAATGAAAGATGAGATGGAATCCATGGTACATAATAATACATTATCATTGGTTCCATTTCCTATGAAGTACAATTATAAGTAAAGGGTTTATCCAACAACACTAATATAAAAATAGAAATGCAATATTAGTAGCTAGGGATTTATCTATGGCTTAACATGACACATTATGTTTAACATGGAAATTTTTCTAGAGACAAAAAATTATTTTAAAGTAACATAGCTCAAATATTCCCCCCCAACTCCTCCCCACTTGTTAAAAGCTTCAATATAACCATTATTTTGGATGTGATAAACCAATTCTAAGATGTAATTGAGTTCCTTGGAGCCAAGATAATTCTCATTAGAAATTTATCTATTGAGATAGTGGTCAGAATTTGGCATAAAATAATATGGAACACCACATGGTTTAAAGACATTATCGATGAAGTATCAAGTGGCTATGGAGGCCCTAAATTGGTGTTCCATAGCATGAGAGTGAGTATATTTGGAAAGGTGATCAACCATAACCATGATGATAATTTTATTCCCAAATTTAAGTAAGTCGACAATGAAGTCCGTACATACCTTCATCCATATATTTAGTGGAATGATTGAGTGTTGTAGTTCACCAATAGTTTTAACTATTTATCCTTTGTGCCATTGGACAAGATCACATTTTTCTAAAAAAATTTGAATTATATTCTTCATCACTTCCACAAAAAAAGATCATTTGGCATTTTCATTTGTTTTATGAAAGCCATGATGAATTTCTATTGAATAAGAATGATTTTTTGATATTTTGTTTATTATTTAAAATAGGGCTACACATTCGAACTAAAATTCCATTTATAGTGAAGATATTAATTTTGCTAATTGTATCCTTATTATTCTTGTGGTTCCATTTGAATTCGTTTAATCAAGCAAGCATTCCATTGAAACCTCAAAAATCGTTGCTTACACATGGGGGAAATACACCTAGTTGAGACCTTGGTTGGCAACTCCTTTTCCTTTAGGTGTAGTATATCCAAATGGGGATAATGGGACTAGTTTCACAATAGAAATTATGATAGTGCTGATGGGGTGATATATGGTAGTTCAAACGAATGTTTAAGAAAAGTAATCTAATCTAAACTAATAATCACATGCATATATCCTAGTTTTAAACACTATTTAACTATGTCTATGGCCGGGAATAAAAGTAAAGTATGTGATCTACAATAATGTCCTAGAGAAATTGGTAATAAAGATTATTCAACTGCAATAAGAAGTGAAATCGTTTTAATAATGATCATTTTGGATAAATAGTTAGCCAAAACGATTATGAAAGATATATTGCATAAGAAATTGTTCATGTATTCAACAAAAAGTTTAGGCGATCACCATACAAAAGTGCAATAATGGTGACCAAGATTCAAACTTTCATACATAAGCAATTTGAAGAAAAGCTATTACCACATATTTCATTAAATTTGGAATTTTTTTATTACAATGACATTAATAGAATTGAGGTTTTTGGTTATTTTGAAATTCTAGATTCATCATTTAATTCCAAATTTAATGAAATATGTGTTTATTGCTTGATACATAAATAAAACAAAATCACACGATAAAAGTACCATTTGTAATAAGTTTTTCTCATCTGTTTCAGTAGTATCGACCTACTTCCAATCAATCCAACACCATCTAAGAGTACAAAAGTGCAATTTCAGTAGAACATGCCAGATGAATTGAAAATAAATACTATTCCATTCATTTCACCAGAACCTCCTGAAAGGTACAAAGTGCATGTTTTGAAGATTGTTTCTGATTAAATTTCTGGACCCCTCTCTAAATGCATGAGAGGGGTTTAAATACTAAACTATAGGTCCTAAAAATAGATTATTGCAAAAAATAGCTGAGGAGGTTTAAATGACATTCCTTAGATTATGCTAAATGAAACTTAAAATATAAATAAAATATGGTGATTAAATCCTTTGCATTTGATCCTTAAGATCGCAGATATCAATAATTGGTTTGAGCTATGTTGGTTAGCCAATCATAGATTTCAATTGCCCAGTGAATACGACATCAGTCAGTGTTGGCACCATTTTCTATGTGGAAGTGGTTAGGCATCGCAGGGTCATCCACTAGCTGTAAGGTTTGACTAGATATTGCTAGTATGCTTTCCAGTTTAGCTTGGTTATTTGCCTAATTGCTTCCTCCCTTTCCTTTGCCGCCTATATCTGCTGTTGCTTGAGACGTTTGACATTTAGAAGAAAACCTGGTACAGTTTGTATGACTAAGTTGGCGCTATGTAAATTTTCATTGATATTTTCAGGATATTAAGATATTGAGATATTTTCAATTTTTATTTTAATTTTAAGATATTGAAATAAGTTTTTATGACAATGGAACTTTCTTGATAGTGATCTCAAGTGCCATTGGCCTTGCCCTCCTTGGACGAACTGGTGAAGGAGAGGCTTGCCCCAACGATGAAGGAAGTTCAAACTGATGTTGAGAATATCTGAATCCATTTGTAGTCTTAAAATTTAAAGAGAAAAGGGTATTTAGAATTTTAAGACTGTAAATGGATTCAAAGACCCCTTTGTCTCTAAATTTTAACAATGTGGATGAATTTAGAGATCCCTATAGTGAAATGAAACACTTTACTACCAAAATTTAAATTTTCCATTTCCAGAGGAGCACAATTAAAAATTACTAACATAAATGACTAATTCATATACTTGTTGTACTTATTATTTGGTTATGTTTTTATTCTAAATTTTAACACTATGGATGGATTTAGAGATCCCTGTAGTGAAATGAAATGCTTTACTATCAAAATTGAAATTTTCCATTTTCGGAGTGACACAATTAAAAATTACTAACATAAATGACTAATTCATATACTTGTTGTAGTTATTATTTGGTCATGTTTTTATTCTTGGACTATGGTAACCATTTACGTTAATCATTATTAATATTTTCACTTATTATCTAGTCATATATTTTAGTCCCGGACTAAATTAGTCATTTTAGTTATTTGCTTTTAGTTTGGTCACTTATTACCTAGTCATATATTTTATACCTAAACTAAATTACTCGTTTAAGTCAGTCACTTTTAGTTTGGTCACATAAAATTTCTCAAATTTAGTAGTAATTCACTTGAAATAATTATGGTGACTAACTTTTTTAGTCACCTAGTCACTAATTTCATCAATTTCTACTAGTGTTTGTTCTCATAATGATTTTCCTCTACTACCTTTTTGGCATTAGGAAGCCTTTCTTGTAGTGACTTTGTTTGACCTAGCTATAAACATTCCACGTCTTTCTTCAAATATTCTAGGTTTCCATTCAATTTTTATTTTATACCATTTATCTTATTGATCATATCTTCGATCACATTCTTCAAATCATCCCTCCAATTTTGCTTACTAGGTGTTTCAATTCTCTTGATTGAAGTCATTCTATTTATTTCTTTTAGCATCTCGATCTTGAATTTGCTGTATCTCTAAAATTTTGGATGTCCAAGGTCTGAAACTGTGACCTGTGGTATCCCTCTTCGTCCTCTTTCCAATTCCACGAGTCTGATCAAAATTGAATTCTACAAGAAATAGTTATGCCCAATCTCCAAAGATGACCTGATTATATACATTTTCAGTAGAGTGAACTTGTATGAAGTGCCATGTGTCACTGTTTTCAATCTTTGGACCTAAAAAAAACACACAGAAAATTATAGTCCTTCCTCTTTCTGTAACTTCTTAGGAAATTTCAATTTGATGCTCAGAGAGAATTTTATGATGATTTTCCCAAGGTCACTTATTTGGGATGTAATTCGGGAACCAACAAAAATCCTAAATGCCTTAGACCGTATCTCCGAAAATATAGTGAAATGTGATCTGAAATTCGGGCCAGAGATTCACCAAGATTTTGACTCAAACAGGTTTTAATTTAATATTTTGACCCTTCATAGAAAACAACTTATAGTGAAACTACCATGATGACATGCTTGATATGGAATTTTGGAGCTTGCAAACACCATAACTTCCTCAGATCCTATCTCTAAATATATAGTGAGAAAAAATCTGAAATTTGGACCCAAGGTTCAAAACGATTTCAGTTGGAATGTTTTTCTTTTAGTTTCTAAAACTTTGTAGATAAAAAGATATAGCGACACTTCCACAATGACCTGTTTGGAGCAGCAAGACCGTAGAATCCAAAGCTCTGATACCAAATGTTATGAAACCAGGTCACAAAAAGATAGAAAATATAGATCAACGACTTCAAAATTAGCCTCTTTGAGGGGGAAACCTCATTTACATTACACAAATGAAAAACTATTGGATGATACAAATGATAATACCTCCTTTCTATATATAGCAATCTAAGGTGTCCCAATACAATCAGAGCCTACAAAACAATAGTATTGTAGGAGCACAACAATAACAATAGTGGGCTTCTATGGGGCATAATAATAACAACATAGGGCTATATGGGCACAAGAATATAATAAGGCGGCTGCACTAATAACAATAAGGGGTTACACTAGTAGTATAGGGACCTAACAAATCCTTCAATCAATTTAACAGTCGACACTCTTTCTTGTGTAACAACATCATCTGCACTTCCTTCTACTTCCATTATTCCTTCTTCTAGGTTGACAATCAACATTGGTTCTTATGTAGCAGCATCGTTTGCGACCCATTCCTCTACTGTTTATTCTATTGTAGCCTATTTTGTCGCCAATTATTTCAGTTGTTCAATAGCCGACACTGGTTCTTGTGTACCAACATTGTGTGCATATTCTTCCTCCACCACTAATTATTCTTCCTATCTTGCCAGTATCATGGATGAAAGTTCCTATTCTACTAATTTAGTGAATTATGGCCAATCCACAAAAGTCTGCCGTAGAACATGCACCACCAACAGCCTGACAAGCCCATGGATTGTGAGGATGGCCAACGGTTGACGCGACCGACAGGAAGAATGTGCCATTAACTGAAGGTTATTCCCTAAGAAATATGGCATATCCAAATAATGAACAGGATAGAACCAGAGACATGCAAGAAGTTTAAAATGGTATTTGAATAAGGTAGAGAGTTGACCTTCGTAGGTAACGTTTTGCACCACATAGTATGTGACCTCGGCCCATGGATGTCGCAAGGATTTCTGATCATATCCCCTCCCCTTTTGAACCATGGTTCCTCTTGCCTGCAAGAATAATTCTAGAAATTCTAGTAAGGTTGATTTCCAAATGAACCATTTTTACCCTCCTTGTGGACACCTACTGGCAGTCTAGATAATTTACTCAATGACAGGAATGACCATCCCATAGACTCTGGTATAATTCTTGTCCAAATTTATTGCAAATTCGACTGTAAGGGCTTCATCAAATCCTTGCAACCTCTCAAAATAGGTGTCCCATCCTACATTTTAAAAATCCTACCATACATCTGGATGGCGTCAGACTTGTGTTGTGTCTTCCACTTCATGCCTAACAGATTGCCCACCCATTCTTCTAGTTTCTCTATAACATCACTTGGAGTAACAACACTCAGAGTAGAAGAGAAAACCATTAAGGGAAGTGTTAGTTGGTGAAGTTGTGATGACAAGGATTGGGGTGGCAAAGGATGTGGTGAAAGAAAAATCTAGGCAGACGTTATGGGGAAAATCCATGGTAGATTTTTGTAATAATGACAATTATTACAATGCGTTGGGAAGAACTGTAACTAAAAGCAAGTCTATGTAGTTCAAGTTCCAAGGCATATGGATAAATGTGCAATGTATGGCGGGGATCAGAATAATGATGTGGAATGTACGAGTTGGCACGAGGTTCAATAGTGATAATGACAGATCATCATTGATATTAAATATGGCATGTTTAACATTGAATATGATATCAACCCCCAACTAAGGGATGAATGTCCATGGTCATGTCTACTCATGTCATAGGGGAAATATCAATTGAATCCATGAAGTCAGTTGGGGACATACCTAGCGACTTAACTTGATGGAGTAACAACACCAGAGGAGTAACATCACCAAAGGAGTAACAACACTAAAGGAGTAACAGCGCCAGTGAAGTACTTAGAGGAAATCAATATTCATACAGTAACAACACTAGGGAAGTAACAACATGTTAGGCCCCTATACTACTAGTGTAACCCCTTATTGTTATTAGTACAACCCCCTTATTATATTGTTGTACCCATGTAGTCCCCATGTTGTTATTATTGTGCCCCATAGAAGCCCACTATTGTTATTATTGTCCCTTACATTATTATTGTTATGTCGGCTTCAATTATATTATGACCCCTTAAACTCCTATATATAGAAAGGAGGTCTTGTCATTTGTATCATCCAAGAATTGTTCATTTGTGTAATGTAAAGGAGGTTTCCCCCTTGAAGAGGCTAAATTATAAGGCGTTGATCTATCTTTTCTATCTTTTTGTGAGCTGGTTTCATAACATTTGGTATCAGAGTTTTGGATTCTAGGGTTTCGCTGCTCCAAATAGGTAATCGTGGAATTTTCACTAAAACTCTTTTTCTGCGATGCTTCAGAAGTGAACAAGAAATCACATTTGAGATGAAATCACACTAAACCTTGGGTCCAAATTTCAGATCTTTTCGCGCTATATTTGCGGAAATACGATCTAAGGAAATTAGTTTTTTGCAGACTCCTGAATTACATTCCAAACAGGTGATGTAGGGAAAACTGTCATAACTTTCTCTCTGAGCATCGGATTGAAATTTCATAAGAATTTATAGAAAGAGGACTGATTGTAGTTTCTTGTATATATTTTTTAGAGCCAAAGGTTGGAACAGTGACACACGGCATGTCGTACAAGTTCGCTCTACTGAACTAGTCTATAATCAGGTCACTATGGTAGATTTGGCATAACTCTTCCTTGGAGAATCCAATTTGGATGAGACTGGTGGCATTTGAAAGAGGAAACAGAGGGCTACTGCATGTAGCAATTTTAGAACTTAAAGATCTGCAAGTACAGAGTTACAGTCGTTTCAAGTTCGTGCTCCTAAAATCAAGAAAAAGCAAGATGAGGAAGTTTGATGGCAAGGATCCAGTAAATTGGATACTTCAGATGGAGCAATATTTTGATCTACATGGTGTACCACTGTTACAAAAGGTTTGTATTGCATCTTCATATTTAGAACCGGATCAATTTTTATGGTAAAAAGGGCTTTGTTCTCGTAAACAACTTGTTACGTGGTCAATTTTCATGGAGGAAATGATAGCACATTATGAGGATACAAAGAGCAATACCTTCTTTAGAGCAACACCACAACAATTGGAAAGAGTAAAAGGGCTTTGTTACATAGTGGAAAGTAAAATTATGGCAACAAGGAAGTCTACCCCTCACAACTATAAAGATGGAAATGTTGTTTCTCCTAGCCTTCCACAACCTACAAGGGTTACACCACAACAATTAGAAGAAAAAAGAGAAAAAGGGCTTTGTTACAACTGTGATAGCAAATGAACTAAAGGTCATAAGTGTGCTAAGAAGAAATTATTTTACATAGAGTATGAAGAGGAGGAAGAAAAGGATCAAGAAACATCAAAAGAAGAGGATATACACCAGGACCCAATCTTAGAGAAAGAAGAAATGAATTAGACCATATCTTGTAAAGCATTGGGAAGAATTACCACTCCTCAAATTCTCAAGATAGAAGGACATATGAAGAAGAAAAAGGTGCAAGAAGTGAAATTTCACATCAAGAAAGAAGAAATGAATCCAACCATATCTTTTAATTGATTGGTCAGAATTACCACTCTTCAAACTATCAATATAGAAGGACATATCCAGAAGAAAAATGTTCAAGAAGTGAAAGATCACATCAAGAATCAAGAAATGAATCCGACCATATCTTGTAAAGCATTGGAAGAAATTACCACTCCTCAAACTCTTAAGATAGAAGGACATATCAAGAAGAAAAAGGTTCAAGCAGTGAAAGATCATGTTGAGCATCAACAACAAGTTCTCCAACTTTTAAAGGATAATGCCAGTTCAGTGCAGAATCGAATGAAACAACAGGTAGATCAACATCATAGTGAAAAAAGTTTTGATGTAGATGATTGGGTATTTTTATGGCTACATCTCAAGCAAGCTATTTATGAGAAGGAAATGTTGGCAACACTACATGCAGTTAAGAAATGGAAACCTTACCCAATGGGAAGACACTTCAAGGTAAAACTGGATCATGATAGTCTTAAATACTTTCTAGAACAAATATTATCATTAGAAGAACAAAAAAAATGGGTCACAAATATGTTGGGTTATTACTTTGACATCATCTACAGAAAAGGGAAGAAAATTTTTGTTGCAGATGCACTCTCAAGAAAGAATGAGGATGTGAAAGCATTGTTTTGTGCTATTTCTATTATCCAACCCGATTGGATAAATGAAGCAAGGGATGAATGGAAGAAGGACAAAGAAGTGTGGCCACTCATTCAAAAGCTACAGAATATCCCAACTCAAACAATATTTCTAGAACTTGAAGAAGAAGGAAAAATCATATTGGAACCTGGAGTAGTCATAGAAACAAGAACCCGACAACTACGAAATCGATCAATTTCATAGTATCTCATCAAGTGGAAGAACTTACCTACCGAATATTCCACATGGGAGGACAAGAATTTTATACAGAAGCATCACGAACTACTCAAGCATGGAGGACAACACTTTTTAAAGGAGAGGGGCATGTTAGGCCCCTATACTACTAGTTTAACCCCTTATTGTTATTAGCACAACCCCCTTATTATATTTTTGTACCCATGTAGTCCCCATATTGTTATTATTGTGCCCCATAGAAGCCCACTATTGTTATTATTGTTCCCTTACATTATTATTGTTATGTCGGCTCTGATTATATTATGACCCCTTAGACTCCTATATATAGAAAAGAGGTCTTGTCATTTGTATCATCCAAGAATTGTTCATTTGTGTAATGTAAAGGAGGTTGCCCCCTCGAATGGGGCTGAATTATAAGGCGTTGATCCATCTTTTCTATCTTTTTCTGAGCTAGTTTCATAACACAACACTAGTTTTATTATATATATATATATATTCTATTTCTCTTTCTTTTTCTCTTTCTTTTTCTTTTTTTAATTAAGCAATAGGTGTAGAGGAAGAGTTCTCTGCACTAACAATTTCAAAACCAGAATTATCAGAGAGATGTTTAATAAAGGAGTCTTTAGAAACTTGATGGTGATACAATCAAAGGCAGTGTCCATTTACAATTATGGGAGTATGTGCCTCATTAACTGTTACGAGTCTAACAGTCCAGTTATCAAACATCATGTCAACTTCATATGATCCCATCCATCTAGAGGAGAGTTTTCCTTTAAAATATTTGAACTAAGAATCATATAGCAATGCCCAATCTCCTCTTTGAAACACATCTTTCATGATAAATTTATCATGCCATTTAGTTCCCTGTTTCTAAATCGCAACAGTTTTGTGGAAAACTATCGAACGAATTTCATCCAACTCATTTAACTGTTCCAGTCATTGTTTTCGGGTTTTTGAAATATCCAAACCTACTTCAAGGGCTATGTTGAGCATCTTAATTTTGAATTCCACTAGAAACAAAGTGGATTTCCATAGACAAGCTCGTATGGTGAAAACCTTGTTGTGTTCAACCATGTTGTTCTATACTCCCAAAGTGCCTCAGGAAGCTTTTCAGCCCAATTTCAGTGACGGTTTGCTACAATCTTCATAAGGATATTGTCCAACACTTTATTTGTAAAATCGACTTGACAATTTGCCTCAAGATTATATGGAGATGTCAACCTGTGCTTAATTCCATACTTCTCCATAAGTCCTTCTATCAAATGTGATGCGAACTGCACCCCTCCATCTGAAACTATCTCTTTAGGAGCTCTGTACCAAGAGAAAATTTCACCGAATAACAAGTCTAAGACAACTTGTTTTATTTCTTTCACAACAACTTTGGCCTCTACCCACTTTGTCACATAATCCGTGCAAACTAGAATGTGGAATTTCTGATGTGAAGGTGGATTGAATGGCCTAACGAAATCAATAGCCCATTTCTCAAAGGGATTAAGAACTAGTTGAGGTATTAATGACATCTTATCTATCCAACTAGGTTGTCCCATCTACTGGCAGCTACCACACCCTCGAACATATTTCCTTGCATCACGAAAAATAGAGGGACAATAGTACCCCATCTGTAACACCTTATGACCTATCCTCTTATTTGAAAAATTCATTCCACAAGGTCTTCTATAAAAGAGGTATCCCTCTATCAATGAATAAAGGGCACTATGATGGATAATATTTCACTGCTCTCTATATGACAAGTGCTGAGGTACTTTTCTTGTAGGAAGATAGTTAGGAATATCTGCATAACACAAAGTGTGAGTAGAAAGTGCAAAAATATGTTCATCTAGAGAACTATCCTCTAAATGTGTACCTTCATCACTAGTATGTAGCCTAGACAGGGAATCTACAACTGCATTATCTTTCCTTGGCTTATTTACAATGGTGATATCAAATTCTTGTACTAATAATAACCATCTCATAATACGACCAGGAGTTATCGGTTTATTCATCAGATGGATGATCGTTGTATGATCATTGTGCATGAAAGTGGGATACCCTATAATGTAATGTCGAAACTTATTAATAACACAAATAGCATCAAAAACTCTTTTTCAGTTACCATATAGTTCATTTCAATATGAGTTAGATTCTTGCTGATATAATGAACCGTGTACAATTTCTTGTCTTCATGTTGTCACAAGACTGCCCCTATTGTTGTGTGAGAAGCATCTGTAGAGATATGAAATAGGAGCTTCCAGTCAGGACCACATAATGTCGGAGATTTGCAAACTACTTATTTGGTGTTCACAAATGTTGTTTCACATTCATCTGTCAACACAAAATCTACATCCTTAGGTAACAATTCAAAAAGTGGAAATGTTATCCTAGAAATTTTTTCTATAAAACATCTATAATAGCCAGTATAATCGATGAATCTACACATCTCTTCTGGTGTCTTAGATGTAGGAAAATTTAATATTACATCTACCTTGGTAGGATCAACCTGAATTCCTGTAACTGAAAGTAGGTGTCCCAACACTATTCCTTCTTTCATCACCATATGGAATTTCATTTTACTAAGAGAAACACGTGTTTGCTTACATATTTTAAGTACTTTTTCTAATTTTTCCAGACATTCTTCAAAATAATCCCCATATGGGGTGAAGTCATCCATGAAGATTTCAACACTATCATTGACTAGAACAAAAACAATTGCTAATATTGCCCGTTGAAAGGTAGAAGGTGCATTATAGAGACCGAATGGGAGGACTTGGTATGCAAAGGTTCCCCAAGGGTATGTGAAAGTATTTTTATCTTGATCCTGGGGAGCTATTTGGATCTAATTGTACCCACTAAATCTGCCCAGAAGGGAGAAGAAATTCTTTTTGTCTAATGTATCAAGGAACTATCAATAAAAGGTAAGGGAAAATGATATTTTTGAGTTGCTTTATTTGATTCGCTATAATTAACACAAATATGCCACTTTCCCTTCTTCTTCGGAGCAATGACTAGTGGGGATACCCATTGAATGTCCGAGATTGGGAAAATAAATCCCACATCTAATAGTTTCTGTAATTGATCTTTGACAATTTTCTTTAAAGCAAGATTCATTCTTCTTTGTGGTTTCCTAATAGGTTGACATTCTTCTTTAATGTATATTTATTGAGTACATAAGTTAGTAGGGATTCCTTTGATAGTTGTATATTACCAAACGAATGCGTCTTTCTATTCCAGAAGGAATTTCAGTAATCGTTCAGACTGGGAAGGTGAAACATCAAGATTAATGTTTAGCTTCTTCCCTGGTTTAATTTCTAGAGCAACACTATTACGAGGTACAATTATAGGAGGGCTTTCAACTTCAGTCTTTAGTTCAATGGCTTGCTGAACATTGCAATTCATAAAATATTATAATAGCTAGTGGGTTAAATCATAAATAGAGTTGGGGATATGGATAAGGCACTAATGGCATCATCTTCTGCTTCATCCTTAAAACAAAGGGCCTCACCAATAGTAGGAATTGGTCTAATTTCTTCGTTTTCAGGTTCAAGCCCTTTTTCAGGTAGATGTTTTTCTATTAAGGCAACTCTTGGTTTATCTGGTGAACTCGGTTATGTAGGGGGATAAAGGATAAGATTATGTGTAACTTCCCCATTAGATATTACCATATTTCCTGATCGACACCGAATGTAAGCTTCTACGGTCGCAAGCCAAGGTCTTCCTAAAATAGAAGGATGCCAACTGAATGGGGATTGGGTATGTAATACCAAAAGATCAACAGGTTACTACCATGAGTCTACTGAAATGATTATATCTTCCAACTTTCCTATCAGTCTTATAGTAGATCGATCTAACAATTCTAGGATGGTGGGAGTTGGTTTAAGGTTTCGCAAGCCCAAGGTAATCTCAATTGTAGAAGTTATGACATTAATTATTGGTCTACCGACACATTTTGGATGTCAACCCCATTAACATGTACTATAAGAATCAGGTTCCCTACATCCTTGTACTTAACAGGTGTAGGCTTCCCCAAAATCATCTCTAATAGTTTTCCCATAATGTGGATAGTGAGTGGATCCTTTGGTTTTCTTCTAGGTTTCTTAGAGAAATATTCTTTTATGATTTTTGCATAAATCAATACGTTCCTCATATCTTGAAGTAGCGGTATTTTGACAAATAAATTTTGTAACTCCTCTAAAAAGTCAAATTCAGGACGAGAACTCTATTTTCTCAAGGATAGTCTCTTAGGGTAAGGTGGAGCAGTCTAACATCCTCTAGGATTTTTTATTTTTTTTTGCGTTGACGCATCCCTAGTTCTTCCAAAAGAATTCGTAGGTTCTGGTTCTAAGACTTCATCATGAGTATGTGCAGCAATTATTGGTGAAGTCTTCGTATTTACCACCTGACCAAACTAGAGATATAATGCACTACATTCCGCAGTGGAAATATTGTATGCAGGAGGTTGAGTGTCTCAACCTGTTGAGCCCCCCTATTGTTTGGATTTGGGTTGGATTGAAGAGGTAGTTGTGTACAAAGAGGAGGGTTACTGGTGGAGGCATTAGAGGGCAGTCGTAACTATTGTTGTGGCATAGCATGGGAGAACTATCCTAAAGGAGGAGGAATTCCACGCCAATTCTGGGACCATGAAGGAGTTTGACCAAACTAAGGGAACCATGGTTTCTAGGGCATTGGATATTGACAGGGTTGTTACCATGAAGGTGAAAAGGGTAGAATGTAAGGCCCAAAATTCAAATTGTTAAAATAATTAGAGGGATCTTGAGGCATACCTTTATTCATGTTCTGTGGTTGTGGTTGCCATAGTTTCCTTGACCCCATCAAGTACAACTCATCTACCTCTTCATTTACTCCATTAAAAACTGCCTTTAGCCCAGGAAGAGATGGACAAGTGCTATTGGAATGACTATGTTCACATATTGCATAGGTCTCAATGGTATTCAGTGGACATTCCTTCAACGGGTTTTTCTTTTTGCATTGAGTGCAGAAAATGGACATAGACTTCTCTACTTCCATCTACCTCTCTTTCGCTTGTAAAACATTCAACTATGAGGATAGTGTGCTCAATATATCATTCCTCAAGTTTTCCAACAAGTTTCCAATTTCTTCTTTCATAACTCCACCACTAGATGTCTTGAGGGTTCGGATACCCTGCCTATGCCTCATAGCTCCATGTGAACACTTAGTGCACAATTCACAAATGGTTTTGAATTATTCCTTTGATATATATCCCTTTCCTACTACGTTCAAAAGTTCCAAAGATTCTACCCTTCGTGCCTGAAGAAAAATTATCTTCAAGATGTCCTTATCCAGATCACTATGGCCTGATCTTTGCAAACTATATTTGAAACGTTTGACAAATTCCTCCATGTTCTCATCCTCTTTCAGCATAATCTTAAATATTTATTCCTTAACATCTAGATATTTTCATTAGTATTAATACTCTTTGAGGAAAATCATCCTCATATCATCCCATGTAGTAATATATTCCCCCTAAACCCATGAGCCAGCTCAAAGCTATCACATTCAAAGTGGTTGGGAATATATTCAATTTATGCTCATCATAAATATAGTCATACCCTCGATAGAAAACTTTGAATTCAAACAGGAATACGTTCTAGTATTCAAAAGAAAGGCCATGAAAGTTAGGTAATGTTGTCAAAGGAATAGGCTTCATAGGTGTGTCACCACTGATATCTCCAATTGGGAACTCAATCAAATAAGTTTCTGGAGCCATGACTATCTTCCAATATTCACTTGGAACCTCAAAAAGTTGTGGTTGTTCTATAATGCGCGGTTGAGTCTATTTAACTTCACTTCCTTGATAAAATTATGTAGTGAATTCCCACAAGTATTCTTCTTCTTCTAAACTCACAGTGTTTAGTTCCCTTGATCCTCTGTTTGCTACTTCTTCTTCCTTGAATTGTGCTTATGTTATTGCAGGTGGTTTTGGTTGTGAAACTGACTGCCCTCCAGATCTTGTATGAGATATCACCCTAACATCAGCTCGTGATGATGCTCCAAATTCATCTTTCGAAATGATTTTTTGGATATAGGTAATTCTTCCTAGATATTTCCTTCCTCTTTTTGGGGGTCTTCCTCTGCCCCTTTTATTTGTTTCTCTATTCATGCAATCAAAAAATAAAATGAAAACATTCAAGAAAATTGAAAGCTCGACACCTGGAGCAGGGTGAAAACTTCCCTCCCTCATACGAGAGAGTGGCCCCTAAAAAGAAAGAACAAGGAGGAAAACAAACCAACCACAAAATCTAAGCTTAGGACCAGAAAGAGGGTGAAGAAAACTTCCCTTCCTAGGATGAGAGAGTAGTTCCTATGAAAGAAACAAAACAATGTAATGCTCAGGACCTAGAGCAGGGTGAAAAACTTCCCTCCAGGGGATGAGAGAGTGGTCTTATGGTCAATTTTGGTCAAACTTTCACGTATTTGATAGCCTCCTTGAAAACGACACCAAAATGTTGGTGTTCAAATATGAATCATGCAATTCACCTAATTCCACATTAATTGTCAACCCAGGGCTCGACTGGTTATTTCAAGGCTATCATGTAAGATATATGTAGGCCACAGTTTCCCTACCCAACATTGAATAATCAATCATAACATAACAATGTGTAACAACAAGTAATAACTGTAATAATAATCAAAGTAACATCAAGTTAAGACTAACAACAAAACACTGAAATAATTGAAAATCAACGAAATAAAACAACATAAATAAGCCTACACACACAACTAATCCAAGAGTGCGTGGTGAGGAGAGTGGGCCCAAATCCCTCATTAGGTTTGCAGCAAGATCAAGAACTATAAAATACTCATAAGAGTGATAAATGTATTAGTCAAAATAACATTACAAAGGTCTGTTGTTACAACTCAAAATTCTTGTATATATCCTAGCGGTGGCTTTCCCAGCCTCGTAACACTACTTATACATTTTATTTAATAGCTAACAGTGCCTAGTATTATGGAAGCTATCTACCTCCAAATTCATAGTGATTCTTGAGATATAACAGAATATAAAGATAGAACTTGTGTTGGTTGATAAGTTGAACCACCGTTGCAGCTAATATCCAAAACTAGCATTGCCAAGTCGATATTCATCATATGCTGAATCATGGTCTTGATCATTATTCCTCCAAATCTACACAAAAACTTAAGTTAGCAAGCCACTTTAGGTAATATACCCCTACGACTACACCTCATCGATTAAAAATTCACAAAGCCATGACAATAGATATACCTTTTCTTTTTAGAATACAAATCAACCAATAAGGACATGAATTGAGTGTAGGAAAGGGATAAAAGAGGCAGGTAAAAAGTGGGAAAATTTAGCAACCAACAGTATTGACATGTGAGGTTGGTAAGATCATGTTATGCAATTCATTGACCCTGTATTGAGTTCTCCTAGTATTGAAAGTCTATGTTATCATCCATAATTTTGAAAATTGATCTGAATGCATCACTGATGTCCTTGTTTCTGGATGAAGTATTCTTGTTTTAGGTTGTTCCTCAAATTTTAGAATCTCCATAGTCAATTTATTATATCCATCTTTAATATCAATTAACCCCCTTGCATATTGAAAGCCTTTATGAATTTGGAGATTCTTATATCAAATAGAACTACGTTGGATTTATAACAGCCTCATTTCCAAATTAATGCCAGACACATCAACACACTCATTGCTTATCCTATCATGAAGTGGCTTTCTCACCATCTCAATTAAATTTCCATCCATGTCCTTATGGTGATTACATCTTGATATTTGTGATTGATATCATTCTCATTTTCATGAAACCTATAATAATTTTTTTTTTTTTACATTGAATCCTCTAGGATATGTCTTTGTTTTAATTTCTTTACCGATATGGCATTTACATTCATCCATGCACATTATCGACTAAGTTAAAATGTTGACCAATTGCATTTTCCTCTTCTAGTTTTCCAAGTGATTTTTGAACATCAAGGGGGATGTAATATGTCCATTAATCAACATGACACTTGGTTTATCAACAAGAGAGTGATATTTCTATATTTCCAAACACTTATTCTCTTCAATGTTATTTTTATTTATGGTTCCTCCTTCAGAACCAACATATCTATTGAGGCACGATTTCTCCCCTCCCTCACTCTGGTATTTAAATCCATTGGATGATACAATAGACTCTAGTTCATGTGAAACATATTCATTATGCTTGATATTCATCTTTTCCAAAAAAATTCTATAGCTATCAGCAATAGGAAATTTTACCTGCTCTAATATTCTAGTTTAGAAAGCTTCCCAGATTGCATCTTGCTTAAAAAAGTCACTCTCTTTCTCCCTCCTCAACTCTAGAGCACCTTAGTTTCAATGTTTATTCTATCTAATTTAGTATGTAAATAATATGGCTCAGATTTTAGAGCCTTTTGTTTCTTCTTTTAGACTTCCTTCAAGTTTTCAAGGTCACCCCATATGGCGGACCTCACATTCTTACATATTGTATTATGCTTTGATGTCATCTTATTTTCATAAAATTAAAATCTTTTATAAAATAATGAATCCCGACCTATCAGTTTCTTCCGTATAATTCCATGACCTTTTCTTTTAGTGCTTCAACCACTAATTTCCCCATGAATGTTTTTATTTGACAAAATGAGAGTAAATGCACAATCTGTTTTAGTTTCTTCTAAAGGTTATTGATATTTTAGACAACCCTCGTTACTATCATATGTTTTTGGTTCTATGGAAAGAACTAAACTACCAGAACAGGTTGGTTTTTATCATTGACACTAGCTTCGGAACACGTTGACAACACAAGCCCTTCATATTTATTTGTATTCAATGGATCAACTCCACCAACACTTGAGGGTACAAATTATTCTAAATTTGGAGAACCTGAATTTTTCCTTGACACACATTTATTTGAGCTATTAGGAAATTTCCACGTCAATGATTTACAAAAAATTGGTTTAACACATGTTTCTAATGGGGTTTGTGCCAAAATCGCATCCTCCTAGTTCATTTTCATTTCACCTTTTATTTCGTAAGAATAATCCATTTTTCTAGATATATCATAATGAAGTAGTCTCTTTGGCTTTCATCCAACACTTATAAATCCTTTTGTTAGTTCCTTTATGAACAAGAAAGTTTCTTCCTACATAAAATGCATCACTTTTTCTAGCAATCTCGTTTGAGTAGTCCTTTTAAATTTCAAAATCATGGACACTCCCCACATTACTTATTACCTAATTTGAGCTCATTTCTAAAGATAGGTCGTGTACCTTTGATTTTTCAACCAACTCTTAGTCCTTACTAGTCTCTAAGAGAACATGCCAAACTACTTGTGCATTGCATAACTTATTTTATCTAGCCATCCCAACTTTCCTATGATTTTCAATTTCATACTTGTTTATAGATGCTGCATCAAATCCCTTATCCTCTCTTCTATTCTCATTTTGGAATTCTTTTCAAATCTCATAATCCTCACTACATGTCACATGGCATATCTATTCCTCTCCAACGTTCTTGTCAAAGATTTCTTGTGTATTTCCATCCTATCTCACCCTATATTGTGGGAACACAAAGATTGATTTCTTCTCAGAACCATCCATAATAGGCACAAATTTGATAGCTTTCCCAACATCGACACCAATGCCAGGTCACGAATCAAAAAAGGAACTAGTTCTAAAAGGATCTACATAGCGCTCAAACATGTCAGAATATTTCCTTATGTGAATTGATATTGGGTCCTCGTCATTTGAATAATAGTCATAAGGAATCACAACCTCCAATTACTCCCTCAATGAGCTAAAATAAACTTCATGGTCACATTCACCTCCATGGTTACTTGCCAAACACCTAAAACATCATGCACACTTTCTCTCCTCATAAGTAAAGATGTCCCCATACAATTATCCAATTGATAGGCATTAAAACTCATTAACAACAAAACTTTAGAGTCTGAAATGAGGGGTCTGAACCACTCCAAAAACATTGTTTTTCCAATGTTGTCCATTTTCCCCCTTTTGTCACCTCACAAAGCAAGTGCACACATGAGGCCAGCCTATACCCCTACTTCACAACAAATAATTCTCTGTCATTTTCACCTTATAAAAAAATGATGACAAAACCCTAAAAATGGTTGCAAAAACTTCCTTTGCAAGGAGGATGATGACACCAACGCTCTAACATAGAATGCCTTTCCTATAAAACAAATGAAGGACAAATGGTTTAATTTTTCATAGTACCTAAACAAGACCTAACTATGAACAAAGTGTGTTCAAGTGTTAATCCACCATTTATCCACCTATGCCATCGTGTCGCTCATGTGTAATGGATTTAAATGGGATGCATTCCTCCAGAAAATCTTATTAAATTATACCTGTAACTCATCAATTATACTTCACTATTTGTCGTACCAAAGACCACTTAAGCTTTATCTCAGTTTAAATTTATTAGTAATAATATTTTTTATAAATAAATCATAGTTGGTGGTAGAGTTAGCATGCTCTTTCTTTCTCTATGCATTGACTAATTTTCATATTTCAACCACATGGCATGTAAATATGAAAAGATTTTATGTTGTAAAAATGATTTTAAAATAATATTTTAAAATGTTAAATCAATGGAATGAATATATATGTAATTGTAATTGAAAATCTGCATTATATAGCATTTCTTTTTACATTAAAAATCATAATGTCATAAAGGTTGAGAGTTTGGATCTCAAACACATTATAATAGTTTAAATTAGGAATATTTTTTCTATGGATCTACCAAGTGCTAGGAAGGATATACATATACATATACATATACATATACATATACATATACATATACATATATATACAAAATCGAGTGTATTTTACCTCAATTTTAATTTAATTATTATTTGATTAATTTTCTTTTAATGTAAAATTATCGATTCAAAATGTTTACATAAAAATACAAATTACCTAACAATACATTACATACTCTCTTCCATACTAGGTTGGAGAGACCCTCTCAGTGCAACAATTCAAAATTATTTAGTAATGTATAAAGTTTCTAGTAACTTGTTAACAAAAAAAATTTACATTTATGTACCAAAGTAGTTTTTTAATTTTGTTGTTGATAAGCCCTTCTTTCCATCTCATCATTTGATCACATCTTGAGGTCTTGGAGCATAGAGGAACCTCCATGTAGCTTATTTTTCTTAGCATGATGATATTATAGTTTTTTAAGTAATCAAACATTTTTTATTTTTTATTTTTTATTTTTTTTGTAACTAGGTAGCACCTAGGTTGTTGTGAGCCAATTTAATTGTTGTAACAAGACTGATGCACCCACAATGGGATGCTTATCACCAAGATTTTGCAAGGCTTTAATCAAGCTTGGACACCCCTTGGGAAGTTTAATTCCTCCAAAGTGGACTCCACTCCTCAACCCCTCCCTGTGAGGTTTGAACCTATGACCGGGTAGGGACTAGACCCCATGTAAACGAACTGGTCTACACCTCATACGTTGTACTTGTTATCTTTTCATATTTTATTCTTTGACTATATTAGCCATTCACATTAATTATTTTCAGTTGTCACTTATTATCTAGTCATATATTTTAGTCCTAGACTAAATTAGTCATTTACGTTAGTCGCTTTTAATTGAGTCATTTAATACCTAGTCGTATATTTTATGCCTAGACTAAATTATTTCTTTAAGTTAATTGTTTTTAGTCTAGTCACTTAAAATTTCTCAAATCAAGTAGTAATTCACTCAAAACAATTGCAGTGAATAACTTTTTTAGTTGCGTAGTCGCTAATCTTTCATTTTGTACTAGTGTCTCCTTTTATAGGTTAAGCACTTGCGTAAAACATAAAAACAATAAAGATATCTCTCTTGTTTTAGTCATGCATTCTATATTTCATAAGATTGCATTAGATGTTAAACTACATGAATGAATTCTAACAAATGTGCACATGCATGAGAGTTACATATTTCTAGTATTTTTAATCACTCTTAGTATAATAATTTTATTGCATTTTAGGATAGGGTTTATTTCTTTCTGATTAGAATAAAAGGTTATTTCCTTCTTGATAGAGAAAAACCTTACTACTCTTCTACAAATAGGAATTTCATTGCTTTCCTAGAACATGGTTTTATTTCTTTCTAGTCTAAATGGATTTTTATATATTATCTTTGCTTTCATGTTCAATATAATAGATCTCAACAAGAATTAGAATAGCTTTGTCATTCCAATTTCAATATATTAAAGGAATTTCAATGCTTTCTAGTTTATATTTCAATTTCATTGCTTTCATAGATTAAAGGTTTCATCAAAGTTTCATCTTGCTTTGAAAGAATGATGTGTGTACTAATTTTAGATATCATTTTGTAGATAGTGCTCATTTAAATTTTTTTATTTTACTTTCAATAGATTAGAGTGCTTTGTTTTAATAAATTTTCTGGATATATCCCTTTTATGTTGACTTGAAAATCGACGTTTCGAACCTATAACTAAGGTTCATCATCCGGAAAGAATATGTGAGGAAAATTGATCTACCCTGGAATAAATATGGGAGTGATAATAGGGTAATTTAAAAATGGTTGACAGAGATAATATTTATAATAGAATAAAATATGTTTTTATTAGCTGACAAAGGGAATGTTCATGAGAGAAAGAAAAATTATTAACCTTAGTTGTAGGTTCGAAACGTCGATTTTCAAGTCAATATGGATGGGATGTAACAAGATAATTAATTAAAACAAACTACCAATCCAAGAAATCTAAAATCTAAGAATAGAGTGCTTTTTATTAAAAGTTAGTTTCCTAGCATATATAGTGCAACTGTGCTTCATGTTGAATACAAACCCTGGATTGATAACTTAATGCTAAGTATTTTAACTCACAATTAAATTACCTAACAACTAGATCATCATATTTCATTGCAATAACTAATTTCTTTTGCAACTTTCTATCTTATTATCATATGTTGGATCACCATTTATTGGAGAGTGCTTGTAAAAATGTACTCTTGCCAAGGATTTGCAAGAATCACTAGCATTGAACACTTGAATAACAGTTGATGGTCCCCGACTCTTCCTTTTCCTTTCGATATCCAAACCTCCTCTGTTGAAAATTCCCATAGTGTTACTTTCATTCATGAATACTTCAAAATCAATGTTTCCAAAGTCACCAAATTTATCAACTACATTCTGAGTAATAGCTAGGATAATATTGGGATATGGTTGCTTAGTATTGAGGTGTTGTGTAAGATACTAGTGCAATTTATCCATAGTTTTATTCTTTAAAGGCCTATGGAGGATATCCCTTATCGTAACCTCCATAATATTGTTGTCATGTTGTGTTTGTTGGTTATTCAGGATGCCCATAATTTCCATAACTAGCATAAGAAGAATACCACCCTATTAACCATAGCCCAACCATTGTTGAGGTTGCATTTTGGGATCATTTTGATTCAATAGAATTGAAATTTCTTTAAAGAAAACCCCTGACATTGAAAATATTTCTAGTACAATTTCAACCTCACCCAAACCTTGAACATGTTAGGCCCCTATACTACTAGTGTAACCCCTTATTGTTATTAGTACAACCCCCTTATTATATTGGTGTACCCATGTAGTGCCCATATTGTTACTATTGTGCCCCATAAAAGCCCACTATTGTTATTATTGTGCCCTTACATTATTATTGTTATGTCGACTTTTATTATATTATGACCCCTTAGACTCCTATATATAGAAGGAGGTCTTTTCATTTGTATCATCAAAGAATTGTTCATTTGTGTAATGTAAAGGAGGTTTCCCCCTCGAAGAGGCTGAATTCTAAGGCGTTCAACTATCTTTTCTTTCTTTTTGGGAACTGGTTTCATAACATTTGGTATCAGAGCTTTGGATTCTAGGGTTTCGCTGCTCCAAATGGGTCATCATGGAATTTTCGCTATAACTTTTTTTCTACAACGTTTCAGAAGCTAAAAAAAACCCATTTGACATGAAATTGCACTAAACCTCAGGTCCGAATTTCAGATATTTTTGCGCTATATTTGCAAAGATATGATCTGAGCAAGTTGGTCTTTTTGCAGACTCCTGAATTACATTCCAAACAGGTGACCTGGGGAAAATCGTCATAACTTTCTCTATGGGCATCGGATTGGGATTTGATAAGAAGGTACAAAAATAGGACGGGCAGTAGTTTCTTGTAGATATTTTTCAGAGCCAAAGGTCGAAACAGTGACACGTGGCACGTCGTACAAGTTCGCTCTACTGAACTAGTCTATAATCATATCACTGTGGGAGATTTGGCATAACTCTTCCTTGGAGAATCCAATTTGGATCAAACTGGTGGAATTGGAAGGAGGACGCATAGGGCTACTACAAGTCGCAATTTTAGAACTTGAAGATCCAAAAGTACAGAGTTACAGTCATTTCAAGATCGAGCTCCTAAAATCAAGAAAAAGCAAGATGAGGAAGTTTGATGGCAAGGATCCAATAAATTGGATACTTCAGATGGAGAAATATTTTGATCAACATGGTGTACCACTATTACAAAAGGTATGTATTGCATCTTCATATTTAGAACCGGATCAATTTTTATGGTATAAAGGGCTTTGTTCTCGTAAACAACTTGTTATGTGGTCAATTTTCATGGAGGAAATGATAGCACATTATGAGGATACAAAGAGCAACACCTTCTTTAGAGCAACACCACAATGATTGGAAAGAGTAAAAGGGCTTTGTTACATAGTGGAAAGTAAAATTATGGCAAAAAGGAAGTCTACCCCTCACAACTATAAAGATGGAAGTGTTGTTTCTCCTAGCCTTCCACGACCTACAGGGGCTACACCACAACAAATGGAAGAAAAAAGAGAAAAAGGGCTTTGTTAGAATTGTGATAGCAAATGCACTAAAGGTCATAAGTGTTCTGAGAAGAAATTATTTTACATGGAGTGTGAAGAGGAGGAAGAAAAGGATCAAGAAACATAAAAAGAAGAGGATATATGCCAGGACCCAACCCCAAAGAAAGAAGAAATGAATCAGACCATATCTTGTAAAGCATTGGCAAGAATTACCACTCCTCAAACTCACAAGATAGAAGGACATATCAAGAAGAAAAAGGTGCAAAAAGTGAAAGATCACATTGAGAAAGAAGAAATGAATCCAACCATATCTTGTAATTGATTGGTCGGAATTACCACTGCTCAAACTATCAAGATAGAAGGGAATATCAAGAAGAAAAATGTTCAAGAAGTGAAAGATCACATAGAGAAAGAAGAAATGAATCCAACCATATCTTGTAATGCATTGGCCAAAATTACCACTCCTCAAACTATCAAGATAGAAGGACATATCAAGAAGAAAAATGTTCAAGAAGTGAAAGATCACATCAAGCATCAAGAAATGAATCCGACCATAACTTGTAAAGGATTGGAAGAAATTACCACTCCTCAAACTCTAAAGATAGAAGGACATATCAAGAAGAGAAAGGTTCAAGCAGTGAAAGATCACAGCAAGCATCAACAACAAGTTCTCCAACTTTTAAAGGATAACACCACTTTGGTGCAAAATTGAATGAAACAACAGGTAGATCAACATCGTAGTGAAAAATGTTTTTATGTAGGTGATTGGGTATTTTTACTGCTACATCTCAAGGAAGCTATTTATGAGAAGGAAATGTTGGCAATACCACATGCACTTAAAAAATGGCGACCTTACTGAATGGGAAGACACTTCAAGGTAAAAATGGATCATGATAGTCTTAAATACTTTTTAGAGCAACTATTATATTTAGAAGAACAGAAAAATTGTGTCACAAATATGTTGGGTTATGACTTTGACATCATCTGTAGAAAATGGAAGCAAAATTTTGTTACAGATGCACTCTCAAGAAAGGATGAGGATGTGGAAGCATTGTTTTGTGCTATTTTTATTATCCAACCAGATTGGATAAACGAAGCAAGCGATGAATGGAAGAAGGACGACGAAGTATGGCCACTTATTCAAAAGTTGCAAAAGATCCCAATTCAAACAATATTGTGAGAAATTGAAGAGGAAGGAAAAATCATATTTGAACTTAGAGCAGTAATAGAAACAAGAACCCGACAGCTACTAAATCGATCAATTTCAGAGTACCTCATCAAGTGGAAGAACTCACTCGCTGACGATTCCACATGGGAGGACAAGAATTTTATACAGAAGCATCAAGAACTACTCAAGCGTTGAGGACAACACTTTTTGAAGGAGAGCGGCATGTTAGGCCCCTATACTACTAGTGTAACCCCTTATTGTTATTAGTAGAACCCCCTTATTATATTTTTGTACCCATGTAGTGCCCTTATTGTTACTATTGTGACCCATAAAAGCCCACTATTGTTATTATTGTGCCCTTACCTTATTATTGATATGTCGACTCTGATTATATTATGACCCCTTAGACTCCTATATATAGAAATGAGGTCTTTTCATTTGTATCATCCAAGAGTTGTTCATTTGTGTAATGTAAAGGAGGTTGCCCCCTCAAAGAGGCTGAATTCTAAGGCGTTCAACTATCTTTTCTTTCTTTTTGTGAGCTGGTTTCATAACAGAACATGTAAAGACGTGAATAAGCATAGAGAAATACATGTCCCCACAAAATACTTGAAGCATTCTCTACATATAGAAATTGATGTTAAGAGGTAAATATGGATCTTGACACTTATCTAAGTTTGAGAATCATAAAATGAATAACAAAATGATAATGCAAAAACTCTAACAGACAAAAAACTTATCATGACTATGGTTCATTTGAGGACATGGATTTTCTGATAACTAGGTGATTTAAAGAGTTTTTCCAAGTCACTTAACTAAAACCTACATGAACACTTGCAAAAGAAAGGGGGCCCCAAAATTTTAAATATATCAGGTGAAATATGAGGGGGTGTGGTAATCACTGCAATAGTATGCTACCTGGGAAAAGGAACAAAAAATGTGGGAAGGAATTCCATCACTTTTTCATAAGTGGTAAAGGCCAAGGAAGCATCAAGGGTAATTTTTAATTTAGTAGGGGAAGACGTAATATCCCTGGTGAAATTGATTTTGAAAATATTATTATTATATAATGACTTGTAAATATTGAAGTGGAAATTTTGGTTGAGGTGCCAAGACTAAGTTGGTTGACTTATGTAAATAAAATTTACAATAATAAATCAATGTTTCTTTCCTCTTAGAAATAATATTGGAAACGAAATATCAGTAATTTTAGATTTTTTGTATCCAAAAAAAATGTTACAGTGGTTGAGTCCAAGTCTTGGATAGAAAAGATGAATTTTATAGAGGTCAAAACTGTAAACTTCATGAATTCTCCCAAAACTCCTTAGAGAAAAAATACCAATGGGAATGAACATAACTATATTTAGACAAAAATTATACACTAGTGAAAGGATAATAATAAGCATAATTAGAAATAAAGACATGATTATGAAGAAAAAAGGAAAGATATTTTCCTAAATTGAAAAATCATAAGTAAACCAAAAATATGGGCAAACCTTGAAAGTAAGACAGTGTCAGAAAATATGCTGGGAAGGAAAACAATAAATACCACTAAGTGATATAGCTTGGGGAATATTAAGAAAATAGAGAGGAAGTGAGAAGACTAAGCTCAAGGGGAGAGAAGAGAGAGGAAGTGAGAAGCCTAAGCTTGGGGGAGTTGTTTGGAGTGAAAGTCATTATTTGGGAGGAACATGCCATTTCTTACAATATTTCAAAGATATTTTTACTGGTGAAATAACCAATTGACTATGTTTTAGTTTTTTATGAGAACTATTGTTCTTTATTTTATTAATGAACTATTCAATTGCAGGGTATGTTTGATTGTCTACGAAATTATGTGTGTGTTAATCAAGTTATCTGATAGAAATTGAAAATATTTTCTATGGGAAAGATATATGGTAAACTTAACGAATTCTATGAGTATGCAAGAGTTCATCTGCATTTTCTAATAGAAAATTTGACTTGAATATAGGATACGATTATTTTTACCATATAACTATTGCCATAGTGAGTAGACAATAAAGTAAATAGTATATAGATAGTATAGAAAATATATACATATATTATCCCATTGAAGAATCTTGTACTATGGAGAATGACTCACATACATCAAAGGTTGGATGGAAACTTTCATATGACCGTATTCGAATTTACAAGAACAACATAAGTTTGCATGTGTTATACCATATTATAATACATAAATCATGATTGGGTAAACAACATAACACAATGATGAAATAATATGGATAAAGTTGGTTACAATGAAATGAAATATTGTTATAATTTTAGATGAAAAATATATGTATTATTATCAAGTTCTATTGACTATGATATTTTGAAAATAAAGTTTTTTTTGTTTGTTAAAGTAGCCTGAAAAATAATTCAAGGAAGGAATCCTAAGAGATATTTTAAAACTATTAGTGACTACTAATTAATAAATCCAAATGTAAGAAGTAAGACACAAAAAACAACCATAAATGATCCATAGTTGTTCCTTACTGCAGCCAGCCCCAAGAGGAGGAAGTAGATAATAGGGTCGCATATATAGCTTCCCCTGCCGCTCTATTTAACTACTGAACTTTGAAAAGTATGAACTAATTGCCCTGAATAATGGTTGAGTAATATTTCTACTTTGTGAAAATTTTCAATGTATTTGGGAAAATATTAAGAATGATTTAAGCTTATATTTTTAGAAGTTATAATTGAACCTTTTAATCTTTTAAAATTGAAGAAATTATTTATATAAAATTAATATCGCTTTTATTGGTGATGATTTGTAAATTATTTTTAGATAAATTAATGTGATATAATATACTCTGAATTTTTTTAAAAAACATTCTCATTTTTAAATTGATTTTAATTGACTAGAACACAGTTTTATTATAATATTTCAAAGAATAACAATGACAATATAGAAATAATACAACTATAACTATATCAATGACAAACTAGAAATAACATAACTACAAAAATAATACAATTATAACTATATCTATGACAAACTAGAAATAATTCAACTATAGCTATATACATTGACCCTTAGATTATTCATTTTTTGACCAAAAAATAAAAATAACAAAACTATAGAAATAATACAATTATAACTATATTTATGACAAACTGGAAATAATTGAACTATAGCTATATTTATTGACCCTTAGATTATTCAATTTTTGACCAAAAATTAAAGTGGACATTAGAAAACAATTTTTTTTAATTATATTTATTTACCCTTTGATTAGTTTAGAGAGATTTGCTAATATATAATCTTTATGGTAGTCAACTATTCAACAATCACTATAGTCCCTTCACTTCAAGAAAAAATAATAATAAATTCTCACATTGTTACACATTCTACGTATCGATATATATATATATATATATATATATATATATATATATATATATATATATATATATATATATATAATTGGCTCATGGAAGTGAATCCATATCAAATAAGCTCTCTAACATAATTGCACATTCCATGTTTCATTGTGTATTATTTTTGCGTTTCAAATTATTATTTCTTTTCAAATATATATTTAGTTGAAATATATTGTAATTAAAAATGATTAAATTAGTGTATATTAATATGTTATTATCAGTTAACAATTCAATTGTAATAAATTTTATTATTTCCAAAAACTAAATAAATTTAACTTTATTATCATTATTCATAAAATAACAACATTATTTCAAATAATTTATTTTTAATTTATATAGAAAGTCACAAGTTGATTTTTTTTTGCAAATGCAAAATTTATTATCATTATCATTATTAAAATGATAATAATAATAACATGTGACATGCCAACTATATTGAACAGGTGGATCCATATGGTTTTGGTCACATCATGCCTTCCTATTATGATAACATCATGATTTTGTGTCAACTGTGAATAGGTCGTCTTTAGGGTTTGATAATCTACCAAATCATCTAGCAGGCAATTAAGTCTATTGCAGAAAAGAATATTTCGTACCACTAATATGGGAGGTCTATTTATAACCATATCTATGACAAACTAGAAATAATTCAACTATAGTTATATGCATTTAGATTATTCAATTCTTGACCAAAAATTAAAGTGCACATTAGAAAACAATTTTTGTTTTTTAATTCTATGTATTTACACTTTCTTAGTTTAGAGATCTTTTCTAATATATAATGTTTATTGTAATCAACTATTCAACAATCACTATGGTCACATCACTTTCAAACAAAACAAAAAAAAAACTCATATCTATGAAAAACTAGAAATAATTCTATTATAGCTATACGCATTAACCCTTAGATTATTCAATTTTTGACCAAAAATTAAAGTGGACAGTAGAAAACAATTTTTTTATTTTTTTATTTTTTTTTTATTTTTTTTCTATTTATTTACACTTTGATTAGTTTAGAGATATTTTCTAATATATAATGTTTATGGTAGTCAACCATTCAACAATCACAATCACTATAGTCCCTTCACTTCCAAAGAAAAAATAATAATAAATTCTCACATCGTTGCACATTCTACTATCTATCTATATATATATATATATAAGTGGTGCATGGAAGTGAATCCATATAAAATAAGCTCTCTAACATAATTTCACATTCCATGTTCGAGTGTGTATTATTTTTTGTGTTTCAAATTATTATTTCTTTTCAAATATATATTTAGTTCAAATATATTATCATTAAAATTAAATAAATTAGTATAGATTAATATGTTATTATTAATCTCTCCAATGTTATATACAAAATCATATCTAAAGTTATTGCTTCCCGCCTGAAGCTGCTGCTACCCATGCTCATCTCGCTAGAACAATCGGGATATGTGGAAGGGAGGAAAATCACACATGGCATCATTCTCACCCATGAGATCATACACTCCTTGAAGCATCTCAAAAAAGCAGGTATGCTCCTCAAAATTGATCTTTCAAAAGCATTCGATAAGTTAAGTTGGACTTTCATTCAGAAGATGCTAAAGGCCTTTTGCTTCTCTCTTCCATGGGTTAGATGGGGTATGAGTCTTATATCCTCTACTCTATTCTCAATTCTCATCAATGGAATTCCTTCCACCCCCTTTCATCCCTCTAGAGGCATCCGCCAAGGAGATCCCCTTTCACCCTTTCTATTTGTCCTAATGGCAGAAGGGCTAGGTTGAATTATCAAACATGCTCTTCAAACTTAGCAGCTCAGAGGAATCTCCTTTCCCAATAGCCCTGCATTCACTCACCAACAATTTGTGGATGATAATATGCTGTTTGGACACCCCTCGGTTCATGAGGCACTAAAATTCAAATCCCTTCTGAATGAGTTCTCTGAAGCATCTAGAGCTAGCATAAATAATGTCAAATCCCAAATCTTCTTCTTCCATACACCTGCCAGCACTCAATCATCTATAGCTCATATTCTTGGGTTCTTGCTCGCCTCTCTCCCTTCTAAATATCTGGGTGCCCCCATGACCGATTCTGTTTTAAAGCACTCCTCCTGGCAAGCGCTTCTAGAAAAATTTGAAGCTTGCCTTTCCTCTTGGACATTCAAAGCTCTAAATGTGGCTAGTCGTCTAGTGTTAGTCAAAGCTGTACTACAATCGATACCTCTTTACCTCTTCTCTGTCTTGGCAACACCAAAATGGGTGCTTAAGAAAATAAAAAATCTTCAGCGGAATTTTTTATGGGGATCCTCGGGACAAAACAGAAAATGGGCATTGGTCAAATGGACAATAGTGTGCCTTCCTAAAATTTTTGGGGTACTGGCCTCCGAGACCCTCAACATAGCAATGTTGCTATGGGAGCAATATTATGGTGGAAATGGATCTTTTCTCTGCACACACCTTGGGCCATCCTCTAGACTACCAAATATGTAAACAACTGACCACCAAATGAGTTAATTCAACTCATAGAAACGGAAAAAGGTTCCTTAAGTTGGAATGCGGCCAGTCAGTACAAAGCTATAATCCAACAACATAGTTTCTCGGAAATAAGGGACAGCAACAATGCACACTTTTGGGGAGACTCCTTGCAGTAAAGCCCCAAGCTAAGAAATTTGATCAGACCTCAACAAAAAGAGGATTGGGAAGAGCCTCAGATGGATAAAGTTAGCCAGCATTAGACGCCCACCCTCAATCAGGGATACAGACAATGGCTCCATGTGGCCCACTTCATCAGGTAAGGAACAAACTCTATACATAAGGATTTGGACATAGAGCTCACCAATCAGAAAATTCATTTTTCTGACAAGAAGGATATAATACGTTGGGGGTATAATTCTCGTGGTACCTTCACTACATAAGAGGCTTATAAACTATTGATTGGCAATCAAACAGTCAAGGATCCTCTTTGGGATAAAGTATGGTCACCTAATATTTGGCCCAAAGTCTCTACTTTCCTTTGGCTGTTATGTCAAAAAAAAATCCTCACCTGGGACAACTTACGGAAAAGAAGCTTCCACGGGCCCTCAATATGCCCAGACTGTAAACAACGGGAAGAGATCATCTAGCACCTCATGATCACATGCAATTTGGCAAATAGACTCTAGGAAAAGGTAAGCTTTAGATGTCAAGAAGAAGGAAGAGTTAAAGAGGACATTACCAACACCATCCGTAATTGGGAAACCAATCCGTATAAGAGCAAACTGCTAAATTCTTTGTGGAAAATCATCCCAAGTCTTCTCATTTAGTCTATATGGAAAGAAAGGAATCGCCGCATCTTCAAAGATCAATGTACAACAATAGAGGTCCTATGGAGCAAATTTTGTATTAATCTTCAGGAAACCTTAATGCTCCAAACATGGCATGAAGAGGACTTCCCCACCCTTCCACAGGAGCAAAACATATGGACAAATTGGAATCTTCATATTAAACAGGTACAGGCGAAATACAGTAAACCATCTTCACATCACCATACTCTCAGCAAATGGATCCCTCCACCACATAAAATAATTCAATTAAACTTCGATGGGGCCTCCAAAGGCAACCCAGGAAAAGCAGGATATGGAGGAATATTTAGGGATTACAAAGGTAAAACTCTATTAATATTCTTGGGCTAAATTGGATGGGATACAAACAATTCTGCTGAGCTAGAGGGGCTGTGGCAAGGGCTTCTTCTAGCTCAACATCATGGTTTCTTTCCCTTAGTAATAGAAGGAGACTCTCAGATTCTTATCAATACGGCTAAACAAATTCTTCAAGGGAACCTAGCACACAAAGTGGTCAGTAGCTGGAGATTGGCAGAATGTTTAGAGCTCATTGAACAATGGCTCACAACTAACAGAGCAATTACTGTCAAACATATCAGAAGAGAAGGCAACAAAGTGGTTGATCTTCTAGCAAATTTGGGGGTGGATAGTGATCAGACTCTACACACAGATTCGTTCAACATAATAACCAATGACTTCCAATTACAAGAATATCATGAACCGGTACAAAACGATGCGACACCCCTGGCTACAGGTGATTAATTGCAATTTAATGGAGATTGGACATGATAACGGTAGGAGGCCGAGATACATTGCTATTGCATCCCCATCCATGCCAATTTATGGCAAGCCACCGTCAACCTATAGGCGCCATTAAGCTGGTGCTCAGGTCGAGACACTTGTGGCAGACTTAAAACTATGGCTTTTGCAAGCCTGAACTCCTTCACCCCTTCGCCACTCAATTTCTCTTGCCCCCCCCATGCTGTAGAGCCGAGCTCTCGCATGACAACATGGAGGCATTGTAGGGTTATAAGCTATGTTGATCTAGGGAATGTCATCCATTTCACCCATACTCCACATTATGCTCTGAATTCTTCATAGAATACCACTGTTCCTCGCCTAAATAGCTCTATCATCTCCAGTGCAAACTCTACCTCACCCTCTTTAATCAGTGCTAATGCTAATGTCATCTTGGTCCACACCATTTGCAGCCATCTTGCCCGGAGAGCTATGACGTGTCTTCGTCACCAGATGCACAACAGGAGAGGCAGCAGTCGCGGCCAAAACATTTCCCCCCCTACGCCGCCTCCTCCTGAGACGACATCCCCTTCTTCCTCCCCTTCATCTTCTTCGTCCAGAGGTCACCTTTCTGGCAGATATCCCACCACCCGTAGTGGAAGAGGTCGAGCCCAAGCCCATGGTGCGAGCAGAAGGAACGCAACAACTCAAACGACTAACTCCCCTGCCCCCCCTCATCTGTCGCACCATTCGACCCAACTCCGCTTCCACAGTACCTTGAATCAGCCTGTTATCATTGCCACTGTCATAGTGGCTTTCAGTGAAGAAATTTGACCGCAGGATGAGCAGGATGCTCAGACCCATGACCTAGTCCCAGAGATAGAGGATAACAGAAAGCAGAAGAAGGCAAAGGAGAAGCAAGCCATCAGAGGACGGAAACACTTGAACAGCAGGTCTGCTTCGCCCGGTCGCAAAGATGGCCATGACAGCACTCCGCAGGGTGAGGACATCTCTGGCGGCAAGCATGTAGATGAAGGCAGTTTGGGTGGCACGCAAGTGGAAGGGGGCATCCCTGGTGGCACGTCTGCAGTGGTGGAGGATCGGGATGAGTACAGATGTCTCATTGTGGAAGAGCCTCCACCAAGCGACACTTGCCCAAGAGGCTCCATGCAGCCAGCTGTACAAGACGCCAGGTTTCTTTTTCGATGATTCATGGGTTTTTTATGATTTTTCAAACTATGTGGTTAATTTTGGTAAAATTACTGTTTATGTTGGTTTTGAACTGGGACCCCTACGTGGGCATCTTTTTTGGTTTTTTTTGGATTGGTTTCCCCTCGAAGGGCAATCTTGTTCTAGTTTGTATTGACTAATCATGACTTAACGTTTTTCAATACAACAGAGTCCAGAGGCTCATTGTAATTTTACTGGTTTTTGATAGAATTAGCATTACTTAGAAAAAAAAATATGTTATTATTAATTAACAATTCAATTGTAATAAATTTTATTATTTCAAAAAACTAAATAAATTTAAATTTATTGTCATTATTCATAAAATAACTACATTATTTCAAATAATGTATTTTTAATTTATATATAAAGTCACGAGTTGATTTTTTTTTCAAATGCAAATTGATTTTATTTTTTTTGCTAAGGCAAGAGCAAATCCTTCTTATTCAATTAAAAAAAAGAAATAGTGTACAATCAGCAACCTCAGCAGTGGGGCTCACCAAAAGGACAGGCCCACCCCAATCCACGGTCGTAAGACGACAAAATGAACCCAGGGACGCGGCCCACCAAAACAAACTAGCAGTCCAAAACTGACCGTTGGATACTAAGCTAAAGATCTAGCAGATGAAAAACATATCGGGTGGCCTAACATGCTCACCTTTTAACCAACACATTGGACCTGATGCACCATGTAAACCATAATTTATAAACATATCGAGTCCATTTTTGGCATAACCAGCGATCACTTTTGTTGCCTAAAATCCACCATTTGCGCATGATTCCCATGAGGTCATGTAAACAGCTCGAAACATAACCGTTGTATTGGTCCCACCAACATGCACATTCAATCCTGGTCGTTGAATGCCCTCGCTTGATCCAACGGTTTGGGATCATATCGCACAGACTAAAAGCACCGATAGTTAGCGCGCGATGAGGGTGGTATTTCCTCCCCACCCAAAGCCACGTGTCGCGTGGTGAGTGGAATCGCTCCCGATTGTGAAAAATTGCTTCCGGCCTAAAGAGCTTGCGATAAACCGGAAACCACCCAGAGGGTAGTAAAGCGATCACTGGAAAACAAACGAGGGTTTTGCGCCTGCCGAGAAAGTCTGGATTCTGGCGCAAGGGCCAAAGGAAGATGAAGATCCCTCCTTCCAGCCATCCCTCTGAGACTGTTGGTTTGCTGTTACCTGGGTTAAGGAGATTAACATAGACCTGCATTCTAAAATGGACCTCACATATGTCATAACATTTCATAATGAATCTAGATCGACGAGACCCCTTCTGTGTGGCTCTGCTTCAGAAATTTTGTCTCTTTATTTTTCCTAATGCTGTTGTCGGTCGCTGATGGCCCTGGATGAGCATCCCTCCTTCAACCTATCATCCATAATCTCCTCCCACCAGCAGCACAAGTCGGTATGCTTGTTTTGTACTCCCTCATTTGCAAGGCAGTCAACAACTTTGTTGGCTTCCCTGCGAACATGCACCAACCTAAGAGTTCTCATCCTTCATACGTGCACTTGGATTCTTTGGTAGACTTACAGAAGCCACCAGTGTTATGAGATTTTCTCAGCAGTGGTGCCAGCATTTATCCTCTTCACTGAGTTGATGACTAATTTCGAGTCAGCTTCAATGATGACATTGTGAATGTTGTGCTTGTGTAGTATTTCCAGGCATGATTCCATCACCATGTGCTCAGCCATATTGTTGGGCACTTCTCCTAGATAATTGTTGAAAATGATTTGTATGTTTCCTCTTCATCTCTCAAGACCCCTCCATAACCAGATTCTCCCGGATTCCCTTTAGAAGCCCCGTCTATGTTGAATTTTAAAAAGCCATGAGAAGGGGGTTGCCAAGAAGACTTGTTTGTTGAGGTTTTCTTGTTAATCTGCATAGAACCCTGAGGGGGATGAACCTTGAGCTCTAACTTCTCCAAAATTTTGTCCTCTCTTTGACCAATGGGTTTGCCAGTAGCTGCACCTCCCAGGATATGAACAGTCTCTTTAAGTTGTTTAAGGATTAGCTTTAGGATGCTGCTAATCGAGCTCATTTTCTCCTTGGAAATCCTGTTGTTGCGCTCCTTCCAGACATTCCAGATTATGAATCCTAGGGTCAGCATCCAGGCAGAGTTAATGATCTCATTGCCCAAATTTTTTTTCTACCAATTCTTCAACGTAGTAGTGATATCATTAACATTTATGTCTGTCTACTCAAAGACTTCTCCAACCCAATTCCAAAGTATTGTGGTGAAAGTGCATCTATTCAGTAGATGATTTGTAGTTTCTTCTTGTTGTCTGCATAAATGACATCTTGAGGGGCCAATAAAGCCTCTTTTCCTTAGGTTATCCCATGTCAGAATCTTTCCGTGTTGAACCAGCCACTTGAAGAGTTTTACTTTCATCCAGTGAGGATTTTCCCAGATTTCTTTCCACGTCTTATTAGGATTTGGAAGGTTTAGCCCTGCATCAATTCTTTTGGCTTCTTTAAGGTTGAAGAGACCTGTCTTGTTCCTTCCCCATCTTAGTTGATCATTCAAGTTTGAGTTCAAAATTTGTCTCTTGTCTAAAAGACCTTTAAGGGTTGTAGCTTGAGTATGCAACATGCCCATTCCACTATAATCTGAAAGTTTCCAAGTTCTCCATTTCTTGTCATTCCTTGCTTGGTCCCAATAGTCACTTACCCACATTATTTCTTTGTTGATGGTATCGGTGTGAATGTCTGCTAATGCTTCACTTCAGAGATTGTCCTCTGGCTGCCAATTGTCCTCCCAAAACCAAGCTAGGCTCCCATTTCTGATCTCCGAAAAACTATGTTTTTGGACTAGGGCCTTATTCTCCCATGCCCTATTCCAAATTGCAGAACCATTTACTTGTCCTGTCATTCTGATTAGATTTTCCTCCTGCCATTCACTAGAATATTTATGCTTTTAGAGTTTTACCCAAGGGGCTTGTATTTCTTTCAGCCATCTCCACCAGATTTTTGCGCCAAGAACTCTATTTAGGATTCCTGGGTCATGAAGACCCAATTCACCATGGGACTTAGGTTTGCATACTCTGTCCCATGCCATAAGCGCCCATTTCTTCTTTTCTTCACCTTTCCCCCAGAGAAAGTCTCTCTGAATGTTTCTTATATTGGTCATTACACCGGCTGGTGCTGGAATGGAAGATAGCATATAGATAGGGATACTTTGGAGGACAGACTCAGTGAGAACTAATCTCCCTGCTAGATTTAGTGCTCTGTTTTTCCATTTGATGGTCTTATCTTTTAGCTTATTAAGAATAGGCTCCCAGATATCCTTGTGAAGTGGCTTGTCAGTGAGAGGAACTCCTAGGTACTTCACAGGCAGTGACTGCCTTTGAAAGCCCAAAATTCTGGAAAGATTTCTTTGAATTGAAATATCTGTATTGAAAAAGAAGATATTTGATTTAGTGAGACTTACCTCAGTGCCTGCTGCCCTAGAAAACTCACTCAGAATCTGTTTGAATGCTTTGGATTCCTTAACAGTGGGTGTGCCTTGAAGCATAGTGTCATCCACAAATTGCTAATGTGTCACCGTGTCCCCACCATGAGTGACTCTCAGACCCTGGATTCCCCCTTCCTCCTTAGCAGCTCCGATAGCTCTTCCTAACCCTTCCATCATTATAATGAAGAGGAAGGAGAAAGAGGATCTCCTTGCCTGAGACCTCTAGAAGGCTTGAAGGTTTTGGAAGGAGCGCCATTGAGAAGAATTGAACAACTGGTTGTGGTAACTAGCACCATAACCCATTTAATCCAATTGTGATCAAAGCTATAGGCTTTTAAAATTTCTCTTATGTACGACCAACTAAGTTTGTTATAGGCCTTTGCTATGTCCAGCTACATTATCATTCCTACCTGTTTGTTGGTAATGAGTGAACAAACCGTTTCATGTGCTTGAATTATATTATCTAGAATTTGTCTTCCTTGCACATAGCCCATTTGTTCCATTGACACCAGGGTTGGGAGAAGAGGTTTGAGACGGTTGGCAATGACTTTGGATATAATTTTGTAGATCCCATTTCATAATGCTATAGGTTGAAATCTATCTGGAGAGGTGGCCTTCTCCTATTTGGGGATTAAGGCTATGAAAGATTCATTGAGCACCTTTAAGACTTTCTTAAATCTTTGAGAGTCTTCCACTACCTCCAGGATGTCTTGTTTCACTATCGTCCAACAAGATTTGAAAAAGTCCACATTAAAGCCATCCAGGCCTGGTGCTTTCCCATTTTGCATCTCTTTCACAGCTTCCTCAATTTCTTTCTCTGTTACTGGTCTATTGAGATTGAAATTATCTTATTTGGTAACCAATTTAGGGATGTACTGAGTGAATTTTTCCATAAACTGGTATCTATCTTCCGAGGTTTCCTCAGTAATTTTTTGAAAATGCTGGAGTAGAACCTTCTCCATATCTTCATGAGTGTTTCTCTCTATACCAGGCTAATCTGTAAGTTTCACAATCCTATTGTTGTTTCGGTGAGCTATGGTGGATCTGTGAAAGAATTTGGTGTTTCTCTCCCCTTATTTAATCCATTGTACTCTGGATTTTTGTCTCCAGAGTACTTCCTCTTGAAGGCATCTGTTGTCCCACTCCTGCTGGAGTGACTCTGCCATCTCTTTCCTTTCATCTGTGTAGCCTTCTGTGATAATAATATGGTTTATTTCCTTTAGTTTCTTTTCCACCTCTCCTTTAACTTTGAAGATGTTACCAAATTCCTTTTTGTTCCACTCTTTGAGTCTGCCTTTAATGTGTTTGAGTCTGCAGTGAAGCAAGAACATCTTTGTACCTTGAAGGTGAAGATCTTCCTTCCACAATTGTTTAATATTTGTGAGGAAATATGAATGTTTGAGCCAAGCATTCTCAAACATGAAGGGGGTGTTCCTTGGTTTTCCAAAAAGGGAAGCTTCCAATTGGATAGGCCAGTGATCTAAACCTCCAAAAGGTAGTATGAGTGTAGTAATGCTGCTTCCCCTGAGAACAATTTCCTCTGAAACCATAAATCTATCCAATCTTGAGGCCACTTGGGTAGGGCCTCCTCTTTTGTTATTCCAAGTGAGGATTCCATTGCTTGTTTCCATATCAACCAATTTCATATTAGTGATGAAGTTCTGGAAGGCAATTGAGTCTGTCCCAAGTATTCTTGTTCCTCCTTTCTTCTCCATGAGTGATTTTGTTATGTTAAAATCACCTCTAAGAATCCATGGTAGAGCTAGGTATCTCTTTTTCATATCCTCCAGTGTTGTGGGGAGTCGAAGTTTGTCCTCCATTGGTTGTGGACCATAGACATTGGTGATCATATAACATTGCCTGTCAACCACCGGTTGGAAAATCAAAGAAAGGTGATGTCCGGATGCCTCTGCATCAATCACACCAAATTTCTGTGGATCCGAGAGACTGAGAATACCACCAGCAGATTTATTTTCCTTAACTTCAAGGTACTCATATCTATTTACCCATTTGCTATGTTTTCCATGGATCCTCTCCACTAAGCATTTTGTTTCCTGTATGAATACTATGTCAGGTTTTTCCTCTCTAATCCTTTTACCGAGATTACTCTGTTTTCTTCTACTCCCTAGTCCTCTAATGTTCCAGGTTGTGATTTTCATTGAGGTGGGGTTATAAAGGAGTAACTAGAAAGGTCTTTCATCCTTCCTGAATCAATCATGAGCTTGCCACACTCCAGTAGTAATTCTTTTTGTCTTTTTCTTCCCCTCCTCTTGCCTGGATTCTTTGTTAGTTTTCCTGTTATTAATCCTATTGAGGAAGTCCCTTTGTTTTCCTGGTTGTCATGTCCTCTTTTGACTCCTGCAGCTATTTGATGTGCCTTGTTAAGGAATATCTGTTGGACTTTGTCCACGTCCTCCTGAGGGATGGAGTTTATTCCCAGGTTGCCTCCCTGTTCTAGAAACTTTTCCAGCTCTAGGTTCTCCCTTTCCAGGATCTCCTATAAATCTTGATCCTCTATACCACTTTCACTTTGAGTCATTTCCTAGTATTTTTCTACTTCCATGGTACTCAAAGGGTCCATTGTGTGTTCATTCTATTCCTGAGTGTACTCCATGCTGGTCTCTTTTTCTCTCCCCCTTGTTGTCTGATTCTTTGTAATCTCTTTATCCCCTCCCTTAGCTTATTTTTCTCCTAAGATCTCAAAACTGTTGTAACTTTTTGTTTTATCATTCACGCTAGGGTTCTTTTGTGTCTTCCTTCCTCCTCCTTTTCCTTTTACTCCTACTTTGGTGAAACCCATCTGGTCTTTTCCTTTGTTGGTATTTAGGTTTTCCTCCCTTCGATTGAGAGGACAGTCTCTAGATAGATGCCCATGCTCATGACATTTGTGACATCTGAATGGGATATGTTCATAGTCAACTGCTTGAACCCATTCCTCATCATAGACTTCTAGAATGACCTCATCTGGAAGGGCTCCTGATAGGTCCATCTCCACACATATATGGACATAGGATGTATATTTTCTCCTCAGAGTTGCCTCTGAAATTTTTAAGAAATGACCTAATTTATTGCCTATAGCTTTTAAAGACTCTGGCATCCAGTAATCTAAAGGTAAGGAGTATAGTTGAATCCATACCAGTACCGAAGTGAAGGTTTCTTGTTCTGGCACAAAGTTCATCATCCATGGCCTCATATAGAGTCCAGTAGCTGCAAAGAAGTATGGCCCTCCTTCAAAGATTTTGTCCCTGTCTTCCATGTTCGTAAACACCACAGTGAAAAAACCTTTGGATCCAAGATGAATATTTAACTCCCCCTTTGGTTTCCAGTTGTATTTTATCCAAGTGTACAATGCTTTCTCTGATGGCCAGATTCCCATAAATTTACATATGATGGCATAGTTAGCCATGTGATCCCTGTGCACTTGTAGAGCTGGGTCGTTAAGAATAACCCGAGGTTTATTTATGGTTTTGGGTTTACAGGGGCCCATCTTAGCTCTATTATCTGACCCTTGACCTTTGTCTTCCTCTTTCTCCTCTCAACAGTCTTCTTCGTGGGCCCCTTGATATGCATTAGTTTTTCTACCTTCTACCTTCTGAGTTTCTGTGTCTTTTTTCTTGAGCTCCAAGGGTTGTGGAGGTTTGTTCTTTTTCCCTCCTCTTCCTCTATTTTCTACCATATAACTGTAGGACGGAGTGGAGCTCCCTCCTCCCTGTGTCTCCATGGATGCTTGGTACTCTCTGCCACTTGTTTCGTTAAACCCTAGAACCAGAGCTGCCACCTCTCCATTGTCATATAATCTATAGCTTGTCTCTTTTCTTGCTATTATATCTTTTCATCAAATGAAAATTCATTATCATTATCAGTATTAAAATAATAATAATAATCACATGTTACATGCCAACTATATTGAACTCATGGATCCATATGGTTCTAGTCATATCATGTCATCCTATTATGATGAAATCATGATTTTTTGTCAACTGTGAATATGTTGTCTTTAGGGTATGATCATCTACCAAATAATGTAGCAAACAATTAAGTCTATTGCATAAAAAATTATTTCATACTACTAATATGGGAGGCCTATCGACTTCAATTCAATGGCTTTTCGGTTGAGTAAAATCTCTGATTTCCAAGGGAGATTTATAGACCTCCAAGACTCCCAATGAGGAATATTGGGAACAAAGGTTATTTTTTGAAAGTTGTGATGTTTGGAATGCATGAAAAACTTCACATCTAAGGAATGTATATACCCATTATTTATTGGAACTAGATTTAGTTACACATGAAAATCCTGTCGAGACGAGTTAAACAATGTGTGGTAAATATGAAAATCCATTTAATATTGGAATGGCGCGATTAAAATTCATATCTATAACCTTAAGTGCATAATTTATACACATATTTAGAATATATTTTATGATATATACATAACTTTATACATATCGTCTACACAAAAATTATATTATATTTATAGATAATATTTTTCATTTGAAACAACAAATATATGATTATTGATGCATTGGCCCCTGTTTATGAATTGTACATCATGGATGAATGGTGTTTTCTTCTACAAAAAGATATTTATCAGTTATTTAATGGTGTTGGTCGTGGATTTTACTAATATTTACCATTAAAAACACGCTCTGCTTTTCAATGACATCTTGATGAGAAGACAACATGGATCGATTGGGACTGGAATAACCTTTGCATTTAAGAGAGTTTCGCTTGGAAGCGCTGATGGAGATGTGTTTGAGGCAAAATTCAACGTACATGTTCAGGGGAGGGTGTACAACAAATTTCGTTGAACACTACATGGGAGGCGTCCTTTCCATTGAGTCGAATCGAGCGGTGGAGGATTGATGAAATCAATGTTGTACACACGATGGATGGAATTGCCATAATAAATTGAAGACTGTTGTACTTCAGTTATGATGGCACATTAAGAGTTAGATTTGGTGAGCCAATCAGGCTTTAAATAAATAGAATTAAAAATTAAAAAAAAACCAATTTTTTTTCTTTTATAAAGTATACTTTGCAAATAGCTGAGTTAATTTTTGGTCAAGACTAAATTAATTCATAGTCAACGTAATATTGATTACCTTATCACCTGCCTTGTGGAAGGGATAATAATCATGAATAAGTGACTCACATGAGAGAAATGTTGAGAATCTATTTAATGATAAAGAATTAGTTATGGAAATATACCCAATAAGTAATGTCAAGTGGTGACAATAGATTAAGCATCCAACAAAGAGAAAGATTTAAGTGTGAGAAGTAGTTGTGAATAAGGATATTTACATTATTTGATGGTAATTAAAACCTTTTAATTATATAACTCATAGAGTAGAAAACTCAAAAAAATACTATGTATAGTGTTTCATTAAAAATATCTATAATCAAGTTTCTTAAATAGAGTTTATAAGTGAAATAAAATACAAGTAGCCTGACATGTTAAGTATGAGAAACCTTAGTCTACAAAAGTGCACACATAAGAAGAACTAAGTGTCAGTAGACTCAATTTAATGACTATTATATAATAAAAGATATGCCAGATTATGGCTATCGTCGAATGGACTAGTGATAATCTCCAAACTTGGAAAAACCTGTAGCAGAAAAGAAGAAGTTCAATAGACATGTTGGTACTTGGAACATATTGGGATATGTAAAATAATAGGTTCAACTATCATTAACGTGAGATAAGAGTAATTCTAACCCATAACAGACAAAGAGAGGAAGCGTTTCCTAGCATGTCATACACCAAGTTGTGCACAACTTGAAATTAAGGCACTTATTCCTAAATTGTTATCTAATGACAGAATCCTTGACATCGTGACCTCCAACACATGTTGGAAGAAAATTACCATTAGTACCATAATAATGAGAAGGATTCAAATAATTATTTATGTCCCAGAAATAAAAAATGGGTATGCAATTAAATAAAGAGAGTTGAGTTTTTTCAGGAGATCATGATAATACTAAGATTGTGATGTCATGTATCTAGAAGTAAAGAAACTTGTATGAAAGAAAAAGAAAGGAAAGCTTGGTAGTTATTACGGATGGGATCCAATGACTCCCAATGGAGGATGGTATCACCCTAACAAATTAAGAAATAGTGAGGCTTCACTTTGATAATGCTAGAGTACATATGGAATGGAGAAACACATGAATAGAACCCTAACTTTAACATACCTAAAGCCAACAAACCTCACGTGGAAAATAATATTTCTAAACACATAATTTAGCTGAATAACCCTCCTTCAATAGAGCCGAAGGAATGAGAAGCTTTGGTAAGGAACCTAGCCAATTCGATTATAAACAAAAAAACCTAGGGTAACATGGATCTTTGCAATGAATTCCAGATGATGAGTAGAGGATAATTGTAGAACAAATTTAAATGAATCATGGAAAATCATGAACCCTTCAAAATTACCTACAGTTGAACCCTTAGGTAGTTGTTCACTTAGCTGATTTAGGGAACTCTGAGATATTTCAAATGTTTGGAAGAACTCCGAGATAAAAAATATATATATCGAGGAATAATAAATTCTTTTTTTGTTGTCAATTTGTTTGTGTCATCCATAGATTACTATAGGCTTAACCTTCGGCTTGAAAAAATGCGATATAAGCCATCAAAATCACCTGAGTATCAAACCTAGTTTGGGCCACACTAGCCCTTAACATGATTAGACTTTTTCCCACGAAGTTTCAAACCAGTGATCTTCACATCACAAAGTGGCTTAACAATACACCCCATCAGCATCTATTTTATGCCATATGGGATGAGGAATAATAAATTTTAGGGAAGGGGAAACCCTGATATAAAATTCACGCTATCAATGTTTTTAAGTGATTTTCCCATGCAACTTGCCACATATAGTGGACATGATGAAAACGAGAAAAAAAATCTCCATACTCCATAAATTTCAAAGGAAAAAGGAAAAAAAGTTATTAAAGGAGTCATATTCACTTATGACTAGATATGCCTTCCAACTTTGCTAGAGAACCAAGATGAAAACACATTGGGAAAGTGACCAATCTAACTGGTCAACAGTTTACAGTGAAGTGATTTCAACATAATGCATAGCTACTATTATAGGAACCAAATATATTGATATCTAAAACCTCAATCGTAATTGTAGAGAGGTTAATAGCCAAATGCAAAAAGAAAATGAGGCAATAAGGGAGAGACCACCCTACCCAAAATGGTGCTTGAATCCTTCCCACTATTGGATTACTCAAAAATATTTAGTATGTCCCTTGTTGACACTTTGCATTAGTAGGGGCAGGGTTAAACCCTAGAGGAAGAGCCATGTTGTAAAACTCTCATGATATCATGCTACTTCTGTGATGCATATTAGCATTCTAGTTTAAGAGAGATGCATAATGGGATGGAAATATATATATCCAGGTTGAGTAATTTAATTGATGGTTAAATTACTTCATTAATTTTCAACCAAGGTTCATGTACTTATGACGTGGATGTGCAGAAGATATGCTAGGAGTCCTATTTTTGGTTTTTAAAAGACAAGATTAATCTAAATATGAATGGAATTAAATTAACACAAAGTATTACCATGCACATGTTCTTTCCATTGAAATTACTCTTTTCAAAGCAAAATAAAACTTAAAAGAAAAATGAAATCAAGATTCTAATTATTGAACCAAAATGGAAATTTTAATCTATTGCAACATGAATTTGATATTGTTATGTCTTACTACGAAAATAACAGCTGAAAGTAATTGATTCTAAACAGAGAAATTTATTCTAATTGTATAATAGAAGTTGTAATCCTAATTGCGAGAAATCAAAATAATTCTAACTACTTTTGTGAATTCGAAATTGCTTGATAGAATGGAATGAATCAAAACTATAATACCTCAATAAAATATCAAATCAAATTGTAAGTTTGAAGGATTACTAATGTGCACAGTGGTAATCTAAAGTATCTATATCCATCATTTGTGGAACTGCTAATAGAAATCCATCTAAATTACTGAATAAAAATGTTGAAGGGACTGAATTAAAGGAAGTAAACCCTTTTTTATTTTATGAGCACTCGATTCTATTGAAAATAAGTGAAAATTAAACTAGAATTCTATGAACTAAATATCAATTAAAATCATTAATAAAATTCAATGAAGAAGGAACTAAACTATAATGAACATAATGAAAAATATCCTAGTCCTATAACTCTCTAAGGTGGCCTCCTGTTGAGTGAAAGTACGCAATAAAAGTATTAGATCACTCAACCATGCATTGGTGAGGAAACAAAGTATTTTATTTTAATTGTAGAAGTGTTCAACACAAAGAGCTTGCAATAATTAACATGAATAACTACTATCTCTAGCCTCACTTCAGGGTTGTTTATAAACTTTTATTGAATAATTATTTCAAGAGTCCTAAGTCAAGAATTAACTTTACTAATCCAAAAACTAAGTAAAATCGAAATGAAAGTTGTTCTCCTCATGATTTTCTATAGAAAGATAAAATAATGAGGAATTTTATATAGCACATCATCTTTTAACTCTTCTCAATCATTTCCATGCTTGTTTGATCATGCCACAAAATTCCTTCAAAGTTTTAACATATTTGGGGTGTCATTACAAGAGTTTACTTTTGGTTTAACTTCCATATCTCTCGAACCATGTGATTTTCCGAATCGCGAAGACAGGTGGATATTCATGTATTGACCATTTTTCATTTGCTTGTACCTTTTTATTCATTCTCTAGTGTACTAGAACCTATCTAACCATGGAGATAGCTGCAAAATTCTTGGTTAGCTACAAAATGAATGTGATTTAGTAGCTATAGAAATTCTTAAATTAAATTTCATAAAGAAAGAACATATCATAAATGATTGATGATTAATACCTTTTTAAATGTTTGAGCATGTTTAGAGTGGCCTTTTAGCTATAAAATGCAACAAAAGTATTATGGAAAGTGATGGAAATAAGGAAAAAAAGGGATGTCAAAAAGAGGAAAATTTCATACTTCAACATTCCCCCACATCGAGGGTTTTGTATCTCCTCATGCATCAAAATTTCAAAATTTTCCTATTCCTTTATTCAATGTATTATCTTTGAGGCCTGTGCTAGGAATCCAAACAAATGCCCCTGTTTCTTTTCTTGATACTGAATATTTTCCTTGGATTCTTTATTAGAATCTTGCTTTGTAATCCTTTGACTTAACTTCTGTGAAATTTATTATTAGCTTTTAGTTTCTTCTTCTTCTCAAACCAGTGGCAGAAATGAAATATTATATTATCATTTTGAGTCCTTAGAATTTCATTTTGTACCTTAATTGCCACATGCTCTTGTTTAAGATGTTTAATCAATATTTCCAACTCATATATATCTCGTTTTTTAAGGCATCTTCAATTTTGTATTTTTTCAGAGGAATATCATCTGTGTTATGAAACTAGCTTACAAAAGTATAGAAAAGAAAGATCAACGCCTTAGAATTCAGACTCTTTGAGGGGGAAACCTCCTTTACATTACACAAATGAACAATTCTTGGATGTTACAAATGAAAAACCTCCTTTCTATATATAGGAGTCTAAGGGGTCACAATATAACCAAAGCCGACCTAACAATAATAATATAAGGGCACAAAAATAACAATAGTGGGCTTCTATGGGGCACAATAATAACAATATGGGGACAATAGGGGCACAACAATAACAATAACGGATACAATGACAATAGTAATGGGGGAATCACTAGTATTATAGGGACCTAAAAATATGATAAAGGAATTTCTTCATTGAAAGTATCTTCTTGATTTTGAGAAGAAGATTTTACCTTTTGTTGTGCTCTTTGCTCCAAAGATTCCACATAATCATAAATTTGTTGTTGCACTAGATTAATATCTAGTCTCTTCCTTGTCAGACTCAGAGTTTGAGGTGATTTTCTATAATCTTGTTTTTCAATATCAGTTACTTCTAGAGATTTCACGCTTGAGCATTTAGAAATTCGCCTGATTCTTCTCAATTTTATCCCCGATTCTTTAGTTTTTTCGAAATTCTTCCTTTTGTTGGTTCTTCCATATTTATTAACCCCTCGTTGTCCATCTTTTTCTTCAGGTGGCTTTGTAGTGTTAAATTTTGCATCTACGGATAAATACAATTTCCCTAGTTGGGTAGCTACACCTAGAACAACATATTTAAAGCGTTTAACCTTTTTCTATAGAAGATAGATAAGACAAGGGACCTACCTATTATCTTTCTCTTTCCCTTTGTCTCCTTTGTATGGCTCCTGTCGCTCCTCAAACTTAATCCACTTGACAAGTACCTGCAATAATAAACAAAGGACAAAAACCAATCAAAGCAAGAGATCTATCTACTATAAGAAAATGGAATCGAAAGCATTTACACATATAATCATCATATATAAAGACAAGAATATGGGAAAAGGTGTGAACAGTTCTTTATTAAGTAGTAGTAAGATTTACAACCATGAAGTTCGATCCAATGTCACTCCTCCAGCTTGAGTTCCATCCAACATCACATCAAAAGCACAACACTCTGGCAGCATAACAATACTTTCTGACAATCTCAAACCTCACACCAACAATATATCCTTACAAATTCTCAAAGTCCAGCCCTTGATCACTTAAATGAGTGTTCAATTTATAGGAAATTGGAGGTGGCTTGGTAATAAATGAGGGTATTGAATGGCCTTCCAAACTTAAAGTTAGTTTCCATGGAGGACAGAATGAGAGGACAGGAAGTTACTTAACTCATTCCCTATCCAATTTCAAGCTCATATGAGATGATAAGTGTTGGAATCTTCTAGAATGCTCTAGAAGATAAGAATATTCCCAGAACCCTATGAATAATTCGCCCAATCTCGCCTAGCGTAGGTCAAATTGGGCCTACGTGCACTGAAATGCACCCTTACATGGGCTTACTTGCACTAAAGTGCATTTACCCCTAACCAAGTTTTGTTGGTCCCTCAAGGAGGCATTTCTAGAGGGCTTTAGGCTAGAAAACTTTCAGGGAAGGAGGCATTCAAAGTGATGACTTGTCTAGGGCATGTAGCAACTAGATTAGGGTTTGATGAGCCCTAATAGTACTGATCTGAATGTTTGGAGTGATGTGCTCAAATGGATCTGTAACTAATTCACCCTAAAGCATGAAGTCAAAAATGATAATGTCGAGTGATATGCTTTACGATGTGATGAGGAGGTTTCGAAGCGGATGGTGACTTGCATCAATTAAAATACACAATGTCATGATATTTTGGATTTTTCATGAATTGTTGAGGGAAGGCATAACCATGCTCAACATATAAACTTTTCATTACATGTACATATATAGTCATCTACAGATATAGACCCATGATAGGATGACCATCTATGTAAAGCCATTGTACAGATGATTTAGTAGTTTCCTGAAATCGCAGCCCAGATGGATGAAACCATATCTGGGGTCTTGTATCTCATTTAATCATTCGCTCAAGTACAAGTCTAACCATGTGAATATGTGATTTGAAGTCGAACATGGGAAGACACCATTTGATTACCAGTCAATGATGTAAGTTGTTAAAAGACACGATAGAAATCATTGATAATGATAATGATCCTCAAGGTACTGTAGCACATTCTGCATGGTGTGAATGTATGTTTTGATATCGAACACCATACAAATTATTTTGGTCGAAGGCCAATGATGTCAACCTATTGCCGGAAGTGAGAAACTTTCCATTGATGTATGCAAGCTCCAAGGTACTGAAAAGGTGTTTCTAAGTCAACTTCTTAGATAATGTGTTGAGGTCGACAAGAAGTGACTCATCGTAGGAGGGCCTTGATGTATCCCACATCAATGACATGATACGAATGTAATTATTTTTGGATACGGAATGTGACTGATGACATAAGGTTCAGGAATGATGGTCATGAAAATGAAGGTTTATGAGTATTGTAAAGGATGAATTTAACTGAGTGACTTCTCTTGAACATGTTAGCGACACTGAATGAATTGGCAGCATTGACCCAAAATCAAAGTAATGGATGGTATGATAGACCATAGGTATGATAACCATCAAGTAGATAACCCAACCCAAGTAGTCAAAGAGATGAAGTGAAAGTGTCATGTTCAAGAGCGACCTGCTACCATAAACAAGTTTACCCCTTTTCCCATTTCCCCAGTCATTGCTGATGAGTACCTGTATATTTTTTATCAAGATTGAGGAGGATAACATATGCTTGTTGTATAATTCCACCCTTCGGGTGAATCCATTGCTATGTGATGTTTTAATGAGTCTAGCGAAGGTGAAACTCGGTCTTGTCATGATGGAGAAGTTTGTCACTATTTGATGTTTTAACAAGTTTAACGACAATGATAACTCGGTCCTTTTCATGTTTAGAGAGTTTGAAAAGGGACAAAAAGAAAACTCCACAAGTTATTTTTCATAACTTTGTCTCTCAAGTCCAAAAAAGCGTAAAATAATATGAGAGAGAACCGATTGACCATGTTCGATCAACGTATTGCGTTTTCGTAAATAATCTATCTCAGTCTAGAAAATTGTTAAACTTATACTGAGTAGATGTCGTTTCCAATCCATTAGCAAGCTTAAAAGGACAAGCACTCAACAATATTTTCATAATTCGACAGTCTGAAAAGAGCTTAAAGGGGACTCCACTTAGAGGAACAAGTGGTGTCTAGGATAGCAATTGGTTTCGGTGATGTTGGAACTTCTCAAAACATGTCAATTTGTGTGAAGAGGCTTACTAATAAAACCACTCATTGCAATTGTTCCTCAAAAAGGGTAAAAAAACTAAGCAAAAGCATATGATTGGCCAAGTAGATAGGGATGATGGATGGAGAAAAACCAAGGCTCATCTGACGAAAGAGGCTCATAGAATGGAAATCACAAGGGTTAAAATGGAGATGGGTTCATTTTTACACAAGCTTGAACCATAGGGAACTATTCTTGGATTCAGTTTCATGTTTACACAAGTTTGAAACGAAAAACTATGCTTGGATTCGTTTCATGTTTACACAAGCTTGAAACGAAAAACTATGCTTCGATTTAGTTTCATGTTTACACAAGCCTAAAATGAAAAAGTATTCTTGAATTTAGTTTCATGTTTGCACAAGCTTGAAGAGAAAAACTATTCTTGGATTGGTTTACATGCCCCTAGCATGATGACTCAATTCTAGGTGCATGCCCCCCAAGATTCATTACATTCACCTAAGTAGAATACTTGTGGCTATCGGGTGGATGGAATGAAGGTTCATTTACGAGATCAAGTGAACGACTTGATTAGGATTTTACGAGATCTACTCAATGACTCGAATTGGAACTTTTCTCTAGGGGTCCTTGTTTCATTTTTTAATGAGTTTGATACAAGACAAGGAACTCTTCTCAGGTTCCTTGTTTCATTTTTTAACGAGCTTGACAAAAGATAAGGAGCTACGCTCTGGGACCTGTTTCATTTTTTAATGAGGTTGACATTGTAGAATAACTCTCCTCATATTCCTTGTTTCATTTTTTAACGAGCTTGACACAAGACAAGGAACTATGCTCATATTCCTTGTTCACGATCCATAAGAGGTCATGACTTCCAAGAGGTTCTCATCAGATGGGAGAACAATGCTCTGAAAGGGATCCGTAACAAGGAATCTGAGATCTGGTTCCAATGCCCCCAATACACAATGTAGAACATCACAGAATTAATCATCAGTTGATGTAGGCATGGAACGAGTTTCCACATAATTGACCCGTGGAGGGGAAGATACCATTGGGACAAAAGGACCGTTTAGGGAAGATAGTTGATTGGAATCCATATTTTGACTGGGAAATGAATGCTAGTCAACGGTGATAATTATGCCTTCATGCAGAAAACACATCACTCGAAAGAGTGTTGAAACAATATCTCCAATGTCATAAACATAGTCGCACTGAAGTAGTAAATTGTAATCTAAAGGACCTGGGACTACCATCACATTGAGATAAAAAAAATTCCCTCCCAAAGCAATAGGCAACTGAGGAAGCATCCCTAATGGTTGACTAGTTCCTATGTTAAAAGCCAATAGATTCTAGGTAACAGGCACAAGTGGTGGTGAACCGAGTGCTTGCCGAGCAGTGGAGGAAAGGATACTCACAGATGCACCTTCATTTATAATCGTGCTAGGTACAATCATATTACAAACTTGTACTATGATCTGGAAAGGAACATAAGAAGGAAGACGACTTCCTACTAGTCGATTCCAATCAAAGGAAGTGACCAGACTACTTGGAGGGGGTACCATAAGAACGAGAGAATTAACCCCTTGAGTTACAAGAACGGGAGGATTTTCCTCCTGTCTTGATGGAACAAGAGGGTTGCCCCCAAGCGCATTGCAACCTGAAAAAACGAAAAGAACCTTAGTGGTATCATATTCACTCTCTTTGGGAAAGGTACGATTAACTAAAGGTGAAATTGGTTCAATTGTTTCCTTGACCTGTAATGGGTCAGGTATAGACTCATGGGATTGACATTCAGAGAGAGTGGGTTTGACCTATGGTTGATTTGGTTCAGTCACTTTATCAACTAGTGAAGGATTAAGGGAAAGTCTCTTGTAACCAAATGGAAATCATTGCAGAGAAGCAAGACAATTATCCAACACTTCTTTGGCCTCATCCAGATATGGAAAAAGGTGAATGCGGTGACTCCCTTCACATAACCTACAAGGAAGCTTAACTTTACCCTTCTTTTCATGAACTTTATTACCACTAGTTGATGGTGTGTCACTAGCATGATCTCAAGAAGTTGATGACACATGATGATTTGAACGAGAAGAACATTCTTCTAATATCTGAGGAATATTAAGACAATTTCGAAGAAGATGGTTTCCTGTACAAATTTTGCATGCGTATCAAACTTTGTGAGGCTTATCGGACGGTTCCTCATCAGAATTTCCATTCAAAGAAATGGTTGCTTGGTTGGCCCCCTACTAAATTTTCTTGTCCCTGTTCTTCTTCCCTCTCTTCTTCTTCTTAGCCACCTGGTTACTAGTGTCAATAATTTCACTAGGTGATGAGGAAGAATGGGAGGAAGAAAAAACCGATGAAGAAGGCAAAGGGTCAACTTTAGGATCAACTGGAGGTTGATTTTGTCTAGTTGGAGGAGTACTCGATTGTGGAGAAATCAAGACATTTTGAACCAAGGAGGTTGAAAAAAACCATACTAGCAAGCCAATGGTAAATCCCGGAAGGGACAATCTAGCCATATAAGGAGCACCAATATTTCTAAAAGGAGGAAAAGAACTAGGATTCCCATCAATAGGAATTCCTTGATCGGTGGACTCCGAAGTTGTTGTCATATGTCTCAACCTAAGATCAATTAAGGAGTGAGCATGGAGTATGTTATCCACGATCAATTAATTTTATTTTAATCAAAATAACATAACAAAACAAAAGAGGGATAATCTAGGCAAAAGGATTACCAAGCAACTGTGAACTATAGAATACCTCTCCGCAAACCGAGAAGTATGGGAAGGAAATCTCCCAAAATGCTGTGTTCGGTGTATCACACTGTACAAGGAGGCTGACTCAGTTACCTATGGATGCATAGAAACCTAATGTAGTCCTCCAATATATACCCGAAAGTACATGGAGGCCCAATTCATGTTAGCGTTGTCTAATGCAAAACCGCACAGTGAGAGCATTCCTTTATAATTTACGTATTATAACACCGCCCTATATACCTGAAGGTATGTGGACAAGCTATGATATGCTCACGTACATGGAATGAGGTATCACACTTGAATTGTATCACAGACAAGTTAGCGACAGCTACTATGTTTTACGATGCCAGAACATGTCTCTAGCCTAGAACCTCTAAATCTTTTGCATTAGGTGAGAATACTCCATTAGATTAATTGAGGTTAATTTTAAGTTGATCTTGATTAAGAATTTGCTTTTCAAGGTTCACCACGTGATGTCTTTGAAATTCCTAGAATGAAAATAATATGATAAGAATTCTTTTCATTCAATTTGAGCAATGAAATCCTTAGCTAGTAGGGATAGAGCAATTAGATTATTTTAATCAAAGAACAAAGAGCACATCTAATGCAATTTCCATAAACTATTCCTATGAGCTCACTCAAACTTTTTCAATGCACAATGCAATTTTTTCTTTTCAATTCCCTTAATGTTTTGATGAACAAAAGGAAACTAATGCATGTACAAGAAATCAATCTTTTTGTAAGAACGAAGACTTTAAGACAATTCCTTTTCGAAACAAATGAAGACTTTTACGACACTTTCTTTTGAACAAAGGTTAATCGACTATAAACTAATTTTGACAATGAATAAATAGTTATCAAGAAATCATTTAAGAAATACTAAACAATCAAGGCCAAATTAGGGCTAGGAGAGGAAACACAAATTGATTTCAGAGACACAACAATCATTGATCTTTCAGCAAGCACAAATAGAAGGAAATTTTGGAAAAATCAAGTCAAAGAAGGGATTTTTTTAACCTAAGGAGGATCAGTGTAGTCCTGAATGAGAGACAGTGTGCTTCAGAGCAGTGTCCTCATTCCAAGGGTGCTCTTCAGTGCTCTATGTCCTGACCAAGCCTGTGCTGGTGCCAAAGAGGTCATTCTAGGGGCTTTCAAGGACAATTTTTACCAAAAAAACCTTCAAAAAGGCTAAAATAAGATCAATCGAAGCATGTAAAGTCTACTAGGGTGTACTAGGATGAAGATAAACTACCTAGAATGATGATCTTCCCCTAGTATGGTCACCAATTTGTTATGTGAAATTTTGCATCTATGGATAAATACAATTTCCCTAGGTGGGTAGCTACACCTAGAACAATAGATTTAAAGTGTTTAACCTTTTCCTATAGAAGACACATAAGACAAAGGTCCTACTTGTTATCTTTCACTTTCCCTTTGTCTCCTTTTTATGGCTATCATCGCTCCTTCTTGAACTTAATCCGCTTGACAAGTACCTGCAATCATAAATAGAGGACAAAAACCAATCAAAGCAAGAGATCTATCTACTATAAGCAAATGGACTCAGAATAATTTACACATATAATCATCATACATAAAGACAAGAATATGGGAAAATGTGTAAACAGCTTTATTAAGGAGAAGGAAGAGTTACAACCATAAAGTTCGATCCAATGTCACTCCTCCAACTTGAGTTCCATCCAACATCACATCAAAAGAACAACACTTTGGCAGCATAACAATACTTTGTTACAATCGCAAACCTCACACCAATATTATTCCTTACAATTTCTCAAATTCCAGCCCCTGATCACTTAGATGAGTTCTCAATCTATAGGAAAATGGAGGTGGTTTACTCATAAATGAGGGTATGGAATGGCCTTCCAAACACAGAGTTAATTTCTATGGAGGAAGGGATCAGAGGATAGGAGGTTTCTTAACTCACTCCCTATCCAATTTCGAGCTCATAGGAGATGATAAGTGTGGGAATCTTCTAGAATGCTCCAGAAGATAAGAATATTCCCAGAACCCTATGAAGAATTCACTCAATCTCGCCTAGCACAGGTGAAAGTGGACCTAGGTGCACTGAAATGTACCCTTACATGAGCTTGCCTACACTAAAGTGCATTTACCCCTAACCAAGGCTACACTAGTCCCTCAAGCAGGCATTTCTGGAGGGCTTTAGGCCAGGAAACTTTCAGGGAAGGAGGCATTCAAAGTGATGACTTGTCTAGGGCATGTAGCAACTTGATTAGGGTTTGATGAGCCCTAATAGTACTGATTTGAATGCCCAAATGGATCTGTAATAGGCTTGACACTTGAGTTGCCTTTCTTTCTTCTAACGTTTGATTTCCCATTTTCCTATTTAATATTTTCCAAAAACTAAGAATCATGAGTTTCATCTTAAGGCATTTCTAGTGGGGATGCTAATTCCTTTGTTAATTAAGAGTTAACCCCTCATTTTCACTTATGTATTTAGGGGTAGAGTTTGAGAGAAGTTTTCATCGGCTTCTTTTAACTTGTATGCTTATTTCCTCCTCTAGAGCTTCTACAAAGTGGTTACGGACTAGAAAAATCTGCCAATTGTCTCTTTTTTCTTCTAAGTGTGCTCCTATGAGAATTTAATGAGTCTATGATGATAGAGAGCATTATCGAGGTTTTTTTAATTATGATTACACATTAAAGGACATCTTCTTAAGACGACAGAGTAGGAAGTATGGAAAATTTATCTCATTCCCATCAATGAAATGCATTAGAAGTTCGAAATGGTAAAATAAGATGCTTCCAAAACTCCCTTCATAGGTTAAGAACTTTTGAATGACTAGCAATAAATTCCTCCACTTACTTTTCAATGTCATTATTGAAATTCCCCTTTTCAAAATAGAAATGTCCATACCTCCATTTCTAGGTAATTATGTAGCTTTTGCCACTATGTACTCTGTAAGTACGAGTTTGATGTCGTAATTTTTGTCTCTACCCCATAAAATTTATGTGAAAAATATTTTGAGACCTTTCTCTCGTGCCCAGCAAACTTTTCAACACATTTCAGCCAACCCACATGCTGCAACTATTCTCTAACTCGTGGATATGTTTAATTAGGCTCTCACTGAACTATGACACCTATCATGGGGGAAGTTTCAATCCTAGACTGTCTCTTTTACACAAGGTTGTGGAGTAAAATAGTAAGAATAATTGACAAATTTGAATGGCTAAGGGTACTGAATAAAGGTTAAGTGATAGTGAAATAAGGTTCTGATGGGGGTGTTCAATTCATAATAAGATTGATCTATCCTTTACATGATTTCCACGTTTTTAAGATATGATTCCATAGGATTGTTAAAATTTAAGCGATTTTGAAGAGATTTCATGTGACAAATCAGAATATTATGATAGGATAGGGTTATAACATTTATGATTTAGAGGTATAATAGTAGGAGGTGCTAAGACATATTTTAATTGCTCAAAATTTGAATCATGATCATCCAATTAATTTAAAAATCTAATCTTTCTTTAATGAAACGTAATTCAACATCCTACATGCCTCATCCTTTTTTGTAATGTCCTTTTCTACAAGTTTTACATGATTTTTGGAATGTAGATAGATATGGCTATAGAAATTGAAATCAATTATAGAATTTTAGATTGGTTGCAAAATGTCACTGATTCTATACTTTTCCATTTTTTATTGAAATTTTCTATTGAATAAAAGAGAAAGTTTTTCACTACTACTTCTTGGTGGAAATTGAAGAAGTTTGGTCCTCAAAAGTGTTACTTTGAAATCTCTAAAATTATTAGAAAAATAGTGATAACAAAGGAATGGGAAAGAGATAAGGGGATTATGAAAAAATAAATTCCCAAGAAGTCTTTGTTTTCAGTTAATATTTTTTGTATAAACATCCCAACGATGTTGGTTTTCATGGTTATACCTTTATTTTATTTTTTATTTTTTTGGTCAAGAAAATTATAATTGAGTTCCAGGATGAGGAGAAAGGTCCCCTTCCTCAACCAACTTAAAATCAGAATTATATTATAAATAATTAATAAATTCTTCTCTTGTTAATGGTTTATGATATAGCCTTAATCTATGACCATTAACAAGAAAGATAACTTTTTCATTATCAATCATTTTGATTTTGAATGATCCATTGTTAAAGATAGTATCCATGCCATAAGGACCAAGGTTGTGAGTTTGAAATTTTTTGAATTTGGAATAAAATCGAAGGGCCCAATCACCTGGCTTGAACCTTTTATATTTGATGATTTTTTCATACCATATTCATCTTTGTTGTTGAACTATGTTGGTTCTTTGGATAACATCTTATCAAAACTCATCTAGCTCATTCAATTGTGCTAATATTTGTTTCTAAGCTTTAGATCGATCAAGTCCCAATTTGGATGTTGTTTTGAATGTCTCCACTTGGAACTCAATCGGAAACAAAACTTGCTTTCCATAAAAAAATTCATAATGAGTGTTTCCTATTGTATTTCTCCATGTTTTTTGATATTTCCATAAGAAATTTCATAAGGAGTGTTTCCTATTGTATTTCTCCATTATCTTTTGCACCAATTTGGATGTGAACTAAGTACCTTGATTTGTCACAATTTCTCTTGTAACACCAAAATGAGTAAAACTATCCTCAAAAATAAATGTAACTACAAAAAATTTAGTTGCAAATGGAAGTGTTTTAGCTTCTACCCTTTTTTTAATATAATATGTATAAACAATAACATATCTTTTTAGTTTAGATGTAGGATTGGTTGATCCAACAAAATATAGATCCTATTTGCAAAAGGCTCTACAAGTACCTATGGTTGTAGAGGCATTTCATCCGATGGAATAGGCTTTCCAATTCTTTGACAACTATCACATCTCTTGACATATTCTTTAGAATCCTTGAAAAGAGAAGGCCAATAATATCTCAAGATAAGGATTTTGTAAGAAATTCTTCTGTCAGCAAAATTTCCTCCAGAGGGTTCATCATGACAAGCTTTCATGGTTTCTTGTACTTAATCTTCTCGAACACATCTTCAAATGATTAGGTCAAGTCCAGTTTTGCATAGTTCTCCATCTAACCAAGAATAAGGTGCACTATATTTGGAAACTTTCTGCTTCTCTGTGGCTGATAATTGACGAGGTAACTTTCTTTTAGCTAAGCAATTAGAAATATCTGTAAGCCGAGGAGTTTTAGTAGATACTGCAAAAAGATATTTGTCAAGAAAATTATCCCATACAGGAACATCATTATTAGTATTGTACATTCTAGAAAGGAAATCAACAAATGTGTTTTCTATTTTTGGTCTATCAAGGATAATGATATTGAATTCTTGCAATAATAAAAATCATCTTGTAATTCTACCATTAGTAATTGGTTTTTTCATTAGATATATAATAGAAGAGTATATGTAGGAATTGAAGTTTCATAGAAAATGATATAAAGGAAGAACTTATTAATGCCATGCACAACAACTAAAAACTCCTTTTCTATTACATTATAATCTAACTTTGCAGTAGTCAAATTTTTGCTTGTGTAATAAATAACATAAGGAATTAAATCTTTCTATCCCACCAAAACTCCATGGTTGTATTTGAAGCATCAGTAGAAATGTGAAAAGGAAGGGACATATTAGGCCCTCTTAAAATTGGCGCTTCAGTGATTTTTACTTCAATCTCTCAAATGCTTTATGGTAATCAAAATTCAAAACAAATTCACAATGCTTTTTTAAAAGATTGAAAAGTGGAGAGGTTATTTTTGTCAAATTTTCTATGAATTTTCTATAATAACCAGTGAAACCAAGAAAACTTCTAACATCTTTTTGTCAAATAGGAATTGAAATTTTAGAAATTACTTCTACTTTAGATGTATCCACTTTAATTTCATCAGTTGAGATATGGTGGCCTAAAATAATTTCCTCATTAAACATTATTAAACACTTCTCATGACTCAATGAAATATTTTCTTATTTACATCTAATCATAATTTTTTCTAATTTTTCAAGAGCCTCTTCAAAATTATTTCCATATATAGTAAACCCATGCATGTAAAATTCCACAGAAACATGAATTAGATAATAAAAGATGTCGAAGACTGCTCTTTAAAATGTTACAGGTGCATTAGATAATCCAAAAGGAAGGACCCTATAAGAATATGTTCCCCATGGACATGTAAAGGTTGTTTTGTCTTGATCCTCTAGTGCTAGTTGGATTTGGTTCTACCCACTGAAATCATCAAAGAATGAAAAATATTTCTTCCCCACTAAGGTATCTAGTAATTGATCTATAAAAGGTAGTGGAAAATGGTCCTTCAAAGTAGCTTTATTCAATTCTGTATAATCAATGCACACTCTTCATTTTCCATTCTTCTTTGGAACAATCACTAAAGGTGATACCCATTGACTATATGATATCAGAGAAATGAAATTCACATTAAGTAACTTTTGTAATTTCTCAGAAATTTCTCTCGGATTAGGATTCATCGTTCTCTTTGGTCGTCTAACCGATTTGACATTTTCCTAGATATAAATATGATGCATACACATTTTGGGATCAATCCCTTTAATATCAGTATACTCCTATGCATAAGAATAAGATCCTTTTTTGTGGCATCTTTATCAATTTTCTCTTTTAAAATTCTTCCAAGTTATTATTGATGTTTAATGTTTTTCCTGGAAACATTTCTACTAGAGAATTGCCAAACTTTTCCATCAAATACAAAACCATTTAATGAGATGATATATATTGAATATTAAATTGCTTCTGAGAACTAGTATATTTTACATAGTGTTAAGAGATATCATTATTATTGATCAAATTTATTAACATAACTTCTTCATCTATTTATGAAAGAGTAAATACTGGTTGAATATCATCAATGTCTTCATTATCATAATCTATCCAGACCTCACTTTCTAGTTCGGTTATTGTTTCTTCAAGTGGATACAATGTGAATTTCTTAGTAGATTTGTTGTCATAAATATACATATCAATAGATATAGAACTTATGGATACATTAGTTGTAGCTAGCCACGGTCTACTAAGGATCAATGGATGGCATCCTAGATTATTCTTAGGAGTTGAAATCATAAAGTCAACAGGATATTCCTAAGAATCCAAAGAGATAGATACATATTTTAATATACCATCAGGTTTAATAATATATCTATGCTAATTGTAATAACATATGGGTATATTCAAGATTGTAAAGCTTTAATTGATCCATAGTTTATTTTCTCATGATATTCATGGTTGCTCCTAAATCAATGAAGGTGTTTGGAATTTCAATACCATTAATGTGAATTTTTACAATAGGGCTACCTAGATCTAGATATTTTTGAACCCTTGGTTTCCCCATTGTTGGGCCTAAGAATTATCCTTAAAATACATCCACTTTCACTCCATTCACACATTTTCTCACCTCTATTCCACCACCATGTCACCACATCAGCGTCACTTTCATCATTAAGTGGGTTAGCATTGTGTTTTCCAAAACATTATTAATTCTTAGTATTTTTAAGTGAATTTGTGGTTAAACTTTAGAAAATAATACCCATATACTTATGCCTAACAATTGTAATGAGAGATTTGACATGTGTAGGTACAAAGGAAGCTTTCGAGGCATCTGTATGTGTCACTCTATGTTCAAATTCGAATTTCAGGAGATCATGGACCTCGTGGAGAAGATCATGGACCTCATGGATGAGATCATGAAGGATAGATTTATGTGTCACCATTGGTTGAGTAATATGTGGATCAAAGGAGGCAATAGTGGGTCTACATTTATGAGTTTGTTATCATAGATTTTGTATAAATAGGAGTGTTATCTCCTTCATTTGTAATCTTCATTTTTGTAAGCTTAATTTTTAGAATCTTGGAACCTAGTAGAATTTAGAATAGTTTTGGTTTGGATCATATGAGCTTATAGCCACTGTACTTTGAAAATTATGATGAATAAAATAGAGCTTCTTTGGTCCTCTACATTTGACTTCTCTTTTGGTGTGTTTTTGAATCCTTGGAGAGATCCCCATTGCCTAGCAAGTACACTTTTGTTTTGGTAAGTTTTTATTTTATGTTTGTGAATTTCATTAGATTAAACTATTAGGTTCATATGCTTGAAATATTAATGAATGGCCTTTCATAAGAAAGTATTAATGTTTTCTTCAATGAATCTGAATTGTTATTTAATGTTTGATTTCATTAGTTTAAGATTCTGGTTTATATGCTTGAGATATAAACGAATAGTCTCTTGTAAGAGAGCTTTAATATTTCATGCAATCAATCAGAATTATGTTTAAGAGCTTTAATTTCATTAGTTTAAATAGTCAATTAGAAATATTAATGAACAATCCCCTGTAAGGGAGATTTAATATTTCTTCAACTAGCTTAGTTTAGTTTGTCTTTAAGTCCATTTATATTGGATGATCCTCGAAGTTTACTTACCCAGATTGATAGTAAATGAAACTCTAATTTGCATCTGCATTTTAGACCCAACATTTTGGCGTCATTGCTAGGGAGGATGATTTGGAGATAGAATTAGGAAGTTAATTTTATTGCAATTTCTTTTTATGGACTAACTTGTGAAGCCTGGTGACAGCAGGAGCTTCATAAAGGAGTTCAAGTTTGAACTTTTTGATTCCCATACTTAGTTAGTTTTAAATTCAGATTTTTTTAAAACCCCCATTTCTTACTAATCCATCTACGAATAAGAAAATTGAAAAAGTTGAACAGGTATTTCTTGGAGAGAAAGAACAATACTGAAGATTGGTTTCAAAAGAACCTTGCGCTAACTCCAACAATAAGACAGGTTACTCACATGCTTGGAAATAATAAGGTAAAAACTTTAAATCTAGATGTGAGCATTTTTGAATATTTAGTTCGTAAATGGATTCACAGGAAGCATTCTTTTACCTAAAAAAAATTAAAAATTCTTTCAAGTTAAAGGTAGAATAGATTATAAAAATTAAAATGAGATCTCATAGAGTTTTCCTTTAGTCTTGTTTTAAAATAATAATAATAATAATAATAATAAAATCATCCACATTTGTCATGAATAAATTTAGGTAAAAGTCACTTCAGCGACGCTAACCTGCAAAAGTAAAAAAAAAAAAAAACAACAACAAATCAATAGGTTAGCATAGATAAGATAAGATATTGATAAACTACTCCCTACAATATTATAATTTTTTTGCAAATAAATAATATTAATATAAAAATTCAGGGCACCAATGCCTTCCATGTGATGCCTTCCATCATGTATAAATATCTCTTGCAGAGTGTTGGGTTCTCTCTGTAAAGATTTTCAAGTTTTGTAAGTTGGGATTAAATTGTTAAACCTTAGATCTTGAGCACCTTCCATAAGACAAACATGTGGAGGTAGCATCTCCTTGATGATCTTAGTCTTTGATTCATCTTGAAAAAATGTTTTCGGAGAATGAAAGTTTGTTTGTTGCTGTGGAAAACATCAACACTCGTCAACTTTGCCCGTTGAGGAACTGTCCCTCTTACTTCACTGTGAGTTGATCCTGCCCCTCAACTGAAATCATCACCACAGAAGCAAACATGGTATCTCTGGTGTTTCCTGTAGGTGGAACTCATTTGTATTTGGCACAATAATTGCAGCGGTGCATTTCTATTTTTTTTAACATTGGCTCCATATTGGGACACCATTCTTTAGCAGAATGCTGAGAATACTTCAACTTGCTAGCAAAATCTGCAAAATCGACTATAGACTATAATTTGACTTTAGTCTCCATGGACTTGCTTGAAATCTATTGACTATTCTGATGACTAAAATGACATGCATGAAGAGACTCGGTAACAAATTGAAAATTCTTCAAACATTTACTCAAAAAGCATTAGATGAAGACTGAAAATGAAAAGAGCATTATTGACTCAAACTGAAATGTATTGATGAACGAAACATGAAACATAACAAACCAAAATGAACTTGAATCAAGACTTGACCCAACTACTATCTCTTTGCTGCTGCGCAATTATAAAACATGAAGCCATACTCTGTATCAGGACACACACGCATGGAGGGGGCACATCTAGATCGATAGATCAGGGAGACAGATTCTTGGCAAATTGTTTGTAGGAGAAAACTGAATGGCCGCAACTGTCTCTCCATTAAAAGCCATTTTTATCTCACGTAGTTTGCCAAATAAGGATCCAAAAAACCCCGCATATCTCCCAATCGATTTCGAATCAGTGCAAATCAATTCTGGGTTTTATAACTGCCGTTGTTCTGAGAAAAACCCATATTTTAGGTTTTATAAATTCATTTTTATTTGGCTATAAATCGAGTTTTAAAATGATGTTTCAAAATTGCTATGTGTTTCTGGAAAACTGCTATGATGAAAAATGTTTTCCATCCTAAACTGGCAGCCAAATAATATTTTCCAATCACCTGATGTTTCAAAAGTCAGCAATGTTGGCAGTGAAGCTGCTGCAGGAATATTACAATAGGCAATTGTCAGTCAAATAATTACGAAGGGACAGATTAAATGTTGCAAATTTTTCAAAGTACTTGGCATCCGTCCAGAAAAAGAATTTCGGCTCAAATCTAGCTTTTGAAGAGAGCTCATTCCACCAATTGAATCAGGAATTACTCTAATAAGTTTGTTACTTGCAAATGACAAATTTTGAGCACTTCGCATACCGCCAATTTTCACTGGAACTGTCCCATGAAATAGATTGTCTGAGAGATCAATATATTGAATAGGCTGTAATGTTCCCCACTCTGAAGATAACTTCCCTAAAATATAATTATTAGAGAGATTTATATTTTGAAGCATTTTAAGCTTACTTAAAATCCCGAGCTGAATCTCTCCAGAAAGATTCAGATTGTTGAGGTCAATTCCAGTGAGCATACAATTATTGCACATAATTCCATGCCACGATGTTGGACAACCATTCAAATCCACTGATTTTTCATTCCATGAGTTAAGTACATAACCAAAAGGATCCTTCTGGATTCCTTTCTTGAATTCAAGAAGTGTTGGAAATCATTTGATCCGTAATATATCCAACGAATAGAGCAAGATTTGTTATTGTTAGCAGTGTAACAAACTTCATTCTACTTATTTCCTCGGATATCAAAGACATCTTTACTTTCCAAAACCCTGCAAAATGAGCTTCCATTTCAGAATTGAGGAATTCAAACCAATGAAGCTCTTCCGTTCATCATTTCCAAATAATGCACTGGATGCTTCAAGGTAATGCTAATCAATAGGACACAACAAATCTATAATGCCAAGCTTTTACATGCACATGAGTCATCGGACATAAACAGGGAGTGGATTTACTTTTCATGGTTATTTTTATTATTAAAAATAGATTGTTATTAACATCATGAACTAGACTAAAATTATGCTTTTCATATTCCTTAATCTGTTTCATTTTGGCATACAATTTTTGCGTAAGAATCAGGAAGGGAAGGGCCATCTCTTCTTGAACAAACTTATGTTCTTTATGCCAATTTTTTTTAGCAGGTTTTGGATGATCACCTGATCATTAAGGAGATTAAATTATGATGACAATTGGTCTTCAAAAGACTATTTTCATGAGAAATTCTAAAGAACAAGACCATAATCATAAGAATGACATTTCCAGAAAATTACAAGTTCTTTTAACTTCCTATAAGGGTTTAATGGTTTGATATGTTGCATGACAAATTAGCAAATGCGAAGACTTGGGGATTGTTCGTAAATGTACAAGGATGGTGAAATAACTAACTAGACTTGAATTCGAATTCTATGGGTGGTTGGTCAACGCTGGTTAAACTCAGTTATTTTAGCAAAAATTCAAGAATTAATGAGCAGAATTGCTATTTTTGAGATTTTGCATGCCATAATTCACTTTTTCCCAGCAAGAGTCATTATCCCTTTCTCATTACCCACATTCACTTCATTACATTTTCTTCAATCCGAACACACCAATGAAAGAAACAAAGCTCATTTACAAGCTTTTTATTTCACTTTAAATATTCATTGTCAGTTTCCATTTTCCTACCCTTGAAAATAAAACCTTGCTTCCATACACCATTGAGTCCATAGTCCTTGAGTCTAAATATTTTTCTAAAAACACCTTGAAGCTTGCATGCCTTAAGGGCAAGCTATCATGCTGATAAACAAAGGGAATACATCAATGTCCCTTGTTTATTGGATCTTCAAAGTATTTGACAACAACAAATTCATTCATACTTAGAAAGATGTGTTAGGAGCATCTTGACTCTCATCCACACCAAACATGGGAGCTCTCGTGTTGACTAGTGGCATCTATTAATGGCCACTAATTTATCAATTTCTTATTATATTCGACACTGAAACATTTATTCACATGACAAGAATTGTGCCAACGAGTGTTGAAGACTTGAAGACTCATCATTTTGTAGCAGAAGAAGCAGATTTACTTTCATTATTTTTCAATTTTTGATGTAACTGACTTGAGGACAAGTCAATAAATAAGGCTAGGGGGAAGTGTAAATTCTAAATTTTGTATACCTTCCAAGCCTTATAAATGTTCAGCCGCATTCAGATGCGGATTCCGAACATTCAAGCGAAGATCCAGCAGCAGATGCAACAACAATAAAAGATTCACTTTTTCAACTTCATCCACCATTTTCATAGCCAAGTGAAGAAAACTATGATTAGAATTTTACAGCCACACATGCACAACTCTCATCCATTTTTGAAAGGGTAAGTTGAGGTATGATATTTTCTAACTTTTAACCATTTAATTTCTTGAAAGCTAGAATGATAATTTTTGGAAAAACTTCCTTTTCTCATTTCATAAAACCCCCAAAACCATCAGTTTGGGTGCAGGATACATTTACATTCATACTTTGTAACATTCATATTTTTCCATATTCATATATCGCATTCCAAAACCCCCATACTTTCCAAATATATTTACTATTACATCATCATGATCATATAAATGGCTTTGTAAAAAAGTACTTAAAAGTTAATTGGATGCCAACACAATCATGGTTGTCACACAAGAACCAACCATGATGCATTCCATTATCATTATGCAAAGATCATACATTGAAGGCAAGAAACAAAATATGGTTGAAACACAAGAACCAACCAAGTTGAAATTCATCAAAAACGCTTTGCAAAAGTTAAGTAAATGATACCATACAAAGTTTAAGCCAAAGCTCAAGTATCAAAAAGTAATCGATTGCATGAGGACATGAAATACCTTTAGTTTGGGGGTATGTTGGGCCCAAGAATTATCCTTAAAATACATCCACTTTCACTCCATTCCACATTTTCTCACCTATATTCCATCACCATTTCACCACATCAGCTTCATTTTCATCATTAAACGGGTTACCATTGTGTTTTCCAAAACATTATTAATTCTTAGTATTTTTAAGTGAATTTGTCGTTAAACTTTAGAAAATAATATCTGTATACTTATACCTAACAATTGGAATAAGAAATTTGACATGTGTAGGTGCAAAGGAAGCTTCCAAGGCATCCGTATGTGGCACTCTATGTTCAAATTCGAATTTGAGGAGATCATGGACCTCATGGAGAAGATCATGGACCTCATGGAGGAGATCATGGAGGATAGATTTATGTGTCACCGTTGGTTGGGAAATATGTGGATCAAAGGAGGGAATAGTGGGTCTACATTTATGAGTTTGTTATCATAGCTTTTGTATAAATAGGAGTGTTATCTCCTTCATTTGTAATCTTCATTTTTGTAATCTTCATTTTTTGTAATCTTAATTTTTAGAGTCTTAGAACCTAGTAGAATTTAGAATAGTTTTGGTTTGGATCATATGAGTTTATATCCATAGTACTTTGAAAATTATGATGAATAAAATGGAGCTTCTTTGATCCTCTACATTTGACTTCTCTTTTGGTGTGCTTGTGAATCCTTAGAAGGATCCCCATTGCCTAACAAGTACACTTTTGTTTTGGTAAGTTTTTATTTTATGTTTGTGAATTTCATTAGATTAAATTATTAGGTTCATATGTTTGAAATATTAATGAATGACCTTTCGTAAGAAATTATTAATGTTTCCTTCAATGAATCTGAATTATTATTTATTGTTTGATTTCATTAGTTTAAGTTTATGATTTATATGCTTGAGATATAGACGAATAGTCTCTTGTAAGAGAGATTTAATATTTCATGCAATCAATCAGAATTATGTTTAAAAGCTTTAATTTCATTAGTTTAAATAGTTGATTAGAAATATTAATGAATAGTCTCCTGTAAGGGAGCTTTAATATTTCTTCAACTAGCTTAGTTTAGTTTGTCTTTAAGTCCATATATATTGGATGATCCTCAAAGTTTACTTACCCAGATTGATAGTAAATGAAACTCTAATTTGCATCCACATTTTAGACCCAACAACCATCATAATATCAAACAATTTCCCTACCAATTGAATTTTCTTGACATCTATACTTTTCCTTTTTGATTTTCTAATCCATAGCTCCTTAATGGTTTTTCAAAATATTGGTATTTCCTTTATAGCTTGAAGAAAAGGAATTTTGATGCAAACATTTTTAGTTCATCTAGCATGTCATATTATGGTAAAAGAATTTTCCTTTCCATTCCTTTATCAATTTTGAGCCTTTCAATAAAATATGGGTCTTGTAGGGAAATAGAAGGTTTTTCTACTAGAGGAACTGTAAGAGATGTGTTTATTTGGTCATTCTTCAAATGTACCGGAACATCTTCCTTTGGAGGAGTCTTTTCTTGATCAAGAAGTGTTTCTTCTTCAAGAGCTTCATCCTATTTAGATTTCTGGATGACAAATTTGTGGTGACTTCTTTTGAAAAACCCTTAATTCATTGAATATTGAAGCCTTGATTCATATTCAATTTTTTATTTTTCCATTGTCTTTTGGAAACTAAGCAAATTTATTTAACTTGGATTGTTCTAGCTTTGTCCTAAAAAATATCTTTAAGGCAAGGCATTCAAGGAAATCCCTTGTGTCATGATTTTCAATACATATGGCACAAATTTCTATACTATCAGGAGGACATTATCTCATAGCATGGTTTTTGCTACACCTAGGACAAAAGATAGCTAAGGAAACATTTTCAGCATTTTGTTTATTTTACATTTTGAGAGTATCTAGTTATTCACTAAGATTCCCAAGGGTATATGTTTTAAATTTATCAATAAAATTTCCTAATTCACGTCTACTTATTGTTCTAGTTGTATATGTAATAACTCTTTTCATTGTTGGATCTCTTGGATTCTTACAAGATCTGGCCTTACTCCTTGAGATATGTTTACATAACTCAAATATTTCTCCAAATGAAGGTTGGGAAACATAACCTTTGCCCATTAAGTTTAGGAGGTAAATACATTCATCATTTATGGATTTTAGCAAAAGAACTTTTAGTTTTTCCTCATCTAATTCAGGCATCCTAACCCTTTTATCATTGTATGCAAATCTTTCTTCTAGGTCAGTAAGGATTTGATCCTCCTTTTGCATCATCTTAAATACTTCATCTTGTTGAATTGAGGTTTTTGTGATCCATATCAAGTTTATGAGAGATTTTTTGGCGTAAATCACATGATATTTCATTTGTAAACGAGTTTCGAACCAACTAGTGTGGTTCATCGTCAAGGCAAGTTGAAGAATCAGATCTAGCTATGCATGTTAAATAGTCAGAGCAGAGCATCCAACAACTAAATTCTAGACCAGGTAACGGCTATATTGACTAACAACTAAATTTGACCAGGTAACGACTATATTGACTAACCGTTACCTGGTCTAGAATTTAGTTGTTGGATGCTCTGCTCTAACTATTTAACATGCATAGCTAGATTTGATTCTTCAACTTGATCTGATGATGAACCACACTAGTTGGTTTGAAACGCGTCGACAAATGAAATATCATGTGATTTATGCCGAAAAATCTCTCATATACTTCATCTTTAAGGTTATGAGGCATACAATAATATTTGTATTTTATAGGAATACTTTTTTCATTTCTTCCCATGTTTTGATGCTACGTGTTCCTAGACCCATAAACCATTTAAGGGCTCCATCTTTTAGAATAGTTGGAAAAAGTTTTAACTTTTGAGTATTAAGTAAGTAGTCATAGGCCCTAAATAATACTTCAAACTCAAAAACGAATGTTTCTAGATCCTCAATTCTTATGCCATGAAAATTAGGAATAATATAAGGTGAGATATTTTTCACTGTGGTCATGATATCTTAATCAAAGATAAGGAGTTCATAAGGATTTTGTTCTCCCCTACCTCCTTTGCGAGCTCGTCCTCCACCTCCTCCTACATTTCCTCCTCTTCCTCTTCCATATGCAATCCTAAGCTCACCATATACATTGTCTATTTCTTCCTCTCCTTCCCCCATCATTTTATACTCTTAAGAGCTAATATAAGGTTCACTAAGAGGATTTTCTAGCTCTTCCTTTGTTTCCTCTACTAATAGTATTTTAGAATAAATTTCCTCTTCTTAAATAGTTACCTCTAACTCTTCTCATTAGTGTTGTTCTCCTGTTGAAGAGAGAAATATTACTCCTTATGTTGGTGATGTAGGTTCTTCAACTACAACTTTAGTGGAAAAAGTTCGTGAATTCCTAGGGTGGATTTCAAATATATGCACCTTAGGAATTCTATGTCTCCCTGTTATGGATGGAATGTGAGTATTGGTGGATGATGTGGAACTATGTTGTCTAGTGGGAGTGAGTCATGATGTAGGAATTGAACTTGGTCATCTACTTCTACTTACAAAGCTACCCCTAGAATCCCTTTCCCTATCCATGCATTCTAAATTATTTTTATTATGGTTTAACTATGCATCTATAAGATTGAATGCATCTAAAATGATATGTAAACGGAGAAAGAAATCGTATATATACTTCCCAAGAAATTACGCCAAAATTTTGTGTAATTCAATTGATGGTGAAAAAATACTTCATTAATTGTTAACCAAGGTTTGTGTACTTATGAAGTGCATGTGTACAATATATGCCAGGAGTCCTACTTTTGGTTTTTTAAAGACAAGATTAATATAAATATGAATGGAGTTAAATTAACTAAAAGTATTAGCATGCACATGTTATTTCTGTTAAAATTACTCTTTACAAAGAAAATGAAAACCTCAAACCAAAATGAAATCAAGATTATAACTACTAGGCCAAATTTATAAAATTTTAATCTATTGAAACATGGATTTGTGTTTGTTTTGTCTTACTGTGAAAATCACAACTGACTTTGATTGATTCTAACCTTAGAAATTTATTCTAATTGCGTAATAGAAATTATAATCTTAATTGTGAGAAATGAAAATACGTCCAACTAATTTTGTGAATTTGAAATTGCTTGACAGAAAGGAATGAATTGAAAGTAGACTTCTTCAACAAAATGTCAAATCAAATTCTAACTTCGAAGGATTACTAGTGTTCGAAGTGGTATTTTAAAGTATCTCTATCCATCATTCATGGAATTTATAATACAAACCCATCTAAATTACTGAATAAAAATGTTGAATGTAATGAATTAAGGGAAGTAAATGTTTTTGTAATTTATGAGCGCTCAGTTATATTGAAAATTAATGCAAATTAAACTATAATTCTATGAACTAAATACCAGTTAAAAGCATCGATAAACTTCAATGAAGAATGAACTAAAATGTAATGAACATAATGAAAACTATCCTAGTCTTACAACACTCTAGGGGGGCCTCATGTTTAGTGCAATTACACAATCAAAGTATCAAATCAATTAGCCATACATTGGTCAGGAAAAAAAGTATTTTATATTAATCATAGAAGTATTCAACACAAAGAGGTTGCAACAATTAAAAAGAGTAACTACTATGTTTAGCCTCACCTCAGGGATTTTTATACTCTTTTATTGAATAACTACTTTAAGAGTCTTAAGTCAAGAGGTAACTTTACTAATCTACAACTAAGAATTAAAATTAAAAATAAATTCATTCTTCTGATGATTTACTACTGAAAGATAAAATCATGAAGGATTTAATAGAACACATCAGCTTCAAACTTTGCTCAATCATTACCATGCTCACCTAATCTCACCACGAACCACCTTCGAAGTTTGCTCATAATTGGAGTGGCATTACCAAATTTGACTTTTAGTTTGACTTCCAGATCTCTCGAACGATGTGATTTTCTAGATCACCAAGATAGGTAGATATTCATGTATTGACCATTTTCCATCTGCCTATACCTTTTATTCATTCTCTAGTATACTAGAACCTGTCTAACCATGGAGATAGTTGTATAATTATTGGTTAGCTATAGAATGAATCTGATTCGATAGCTATAGGAATATTTAAATTAAATTTCATAACGAAAAAGTTGATCATATATCATGGATGATTAAAACCTTTTCGTATGTTTGAGCATGTTCAGACTTACCTTTTAGCTAGAAACTACAATAAAACTAATATGGACAACAATGGAAGGAGGGTAAAAAGGTTGTCAAAAGGAGGAAAATTTAAGACTTCAATAATCCACTTCCAAATGTAAGGTCGTGGGTTCAAGTACTCTTGTAATCCTTTTTAACTAAGCAGTCATGGGTTCAACATGGCTATAAACTAAGTAAAGATTCCTAATGTCATATATTACATTGACTGCATAATAACATAGGAATTATATGGTGGCCAACCCACCTATTTACTATTGAGTCTTACACTTTTGCATCAAATATGATTATTAGGCTTAGCAAAATTAAGAGAAGGCATTGGAATTTAATCCCTCTCAAATAAGGTGGGAAACATGACCAAATTATAATTTTATGATATTAGAGTAAATAAACATGCCATAGCTGGAATTGTACATATAAAAACAAGTGATTAATTGTGATTCTAAACCAATAGGAACAAGATGATAATAAAGTAGCTAAGAGTGTACAACAACCCAAACAATTTTTTTTGTGTGTGTGAAATTTAGGTACATTACATTTGTCCACATTAGATAGTATGGTCTCTATTAACATTATAATCCTGGCAAATACCTCCATGAATATTTGAAGAGCTGATTCATTAATATCTAAAAGAGATAATATTTAGAAGAGATCCTATATATTTCATGTCGGGAACTTATCTAGAAATGATCACAATATCATTTGTCATTTATCTTGGTACATTTTGGATAGAAAAATTGGAGGAATTGGCTTCCAAGGTCCATTCTAGTGGTTATTCCTAGTTTGGAGATTTGGAGTTTCTTATAGCTATGGTAATGACCCTCCAAATTTTTTTCCTAACGCAATTTTGGATCCTATAGGAACTATCATTCCAAGATATCTAGTGTCGTCACATTGATTGATTTTCTATCCTTATTTCTTCTCTAAGTGTCACATAAGTCAATGATTTCTAAGTTTCATCACCTTACCTTTATAAGTGCTCATGTTATTTTGTCCAACAATAAATGAATTCATATATTTCCTTAACATAGTAACTAGTTATGTTTGCCATGCACATGCACAAAAGAAAAAAAAGGAAAATAAAATCACTTTCTTAAGGAAAAGCGCACTTCAAGATCACGAAGAGTTTCCTCTTTGTTGAGTGCACTCCTTCAGGTTGAACAACTATTCCCTTGTGGAGCCCACTCCTTTATTCTCATCTAGTACACCTTCGCTTGAGTGCAATCCTTCAACATGAACATTTGCACCCTTTCAAAATTCATGCATGCACTTTCTGGTTGCATGTGCGTGCACTCCTAGAAAATCTGAGCCTACTTCACTTCACTAACTAACTCATTCACTTTTCGACATGTAGCGAGCATGAATGGAATGTATTTTCATGTAATCTCTTTATAATCATCCTATTTAATCATTCTCTCTCATAATAATTCCCATTTGGGTTGTGCGCACATCTTTGAATCAAGGAGTTGTTTGTTGATATTCATTTTAAGTATGTTTTGCATGTCGGTTCTATCCCTTTCCTTTGATGTTTTTCTTGTCGATCTTTCTTTACTTGCTGGAGTTTCAATTATTTTTAGTTTCTTTATTGACATTTTAGTTCATTTTTTCTTGTACAAGTGTTTTTTCTTCTACAAGTTAATCTCTATTTCTTCATATGCCCATGATGATTACGATGAAATATATAAGAACTTGTAGATAGTTCTTCTCAACATATCTATCATTGTATATGTTTGCTAAACTTGTCCTTGAGCCATTCTAAGATAGAGAACACTTTTGGAAAAAAGCATATGACTATCTCAGAAAATTGTGCCTAGAAAGACAAGTTTTCCTCAAGAGTGCACTACTTCATTAGGAACAAGCACCCTCCTTGAGCACATAAGTTCACCCTAAGAACATGAATGTTTTCCCTTTCGACTCTTAAGCATGTGCCCTTGTGCCCTTCTTGTCCTCATGAGCACATGAGTGTACCTTGAAGGCCTGAAGCCTGACCCCTTCATCCCTTCACAGTGTGCCCTCATAGCCTCTTTGAGGGCGTGAGCGCACCGAGAACCCAAGAATGATACTCCTTTGCTCTTGGACGGTGTGCCATGTGTTGTTGATGATATCTCTCTCTTTCTTCAGTGCATGAACACACCTCAAAGCCTTGAGTGGACCTTGAATGTTCCTTTTGCTTCGACAATGCAATCTCCTTGTTTTAACGAAGATTTATTGCCTGACAAAGTAACTATGTCCCATTATTGATAGGCTTATACTCTCAGCTACATTTGATGGCTTTTTTCAATATGATTTTCTATGTTACTGGTTGTAATATACAGAGTATTTCATAAAGCTAATCTTTGTTTCCATGAGTGTGCTTCCACATACATGTGTTTAGACTACTAGTCTCATTATTCTTTCATCATTTGCTGGAACAATGCTTCCTGCTACACATCGTGCCCTCCAAATAAGATTCAAAAGAAAACATTGAAGAAGTAGTAGAAGTTACAAATCCTACCATTCCCATTATTACAGATACACAGTGATTCATAACCAAATCGACTAAGGTCATGTGGAAAGACATCAAAGACACATTCGTGTAAAAGCAATTCGATGAACACTTGCAATATTTGGAAGTATATATCAACATAAAGTGGTCTAGGATACACAATATTGGATACAAGTTCCTAGTCATTCTTTGTGTGGAGGTGATTGAATGGATTCTAACACACATGGGTGATCCATATATGATGCTTCGTAGTGAATGTGATGGTAAACTTGCCACCTATTATGGATAAGACATGCAGTCTTATTATAAGATTATAAAGCCCAAAAAGTATGCCAATAAGAAATTTAAGCTAGATGGGCTTATGTTGACCCAAGTGACATCATTAAATCTTGGTTTAGAGAGCTTGCTATGTTTTGACACTGCCCATCTAAAATTTACCCAACTAAGATTCTCACAGATGTATATCAGCACCACAGTTCCATATGTTGTAGGTTGCATGGGGAAATCAATGGTGAAGTATTTGAAGAAAACTGGATATATATGTTCAACATGGTAGTTACTTGTGGAAAAATATTCAGTTGGGTAGATATACTTTCTTTTGAGTTGTAGTGTCATGTTGTGCGGGCTAAAGAATCTCTAAGATCAAACGAGACACTAGAGTTATATATGTCTATATTTTTGTTGGATGGGATCTGTGCATAATATTAATCCCCAAGAATGTATTAGAACCACCCCCCATATGATAAGTTTATGGTTTACTTCCACTAAAGGGTGTTGTCAGATTTGAGTTTTAGAGGAGAAAATGACAGATTGGCAGAGCAATTCTTCACACTCATATTCCATATGATATATGATATTCATCCTCCTTGCATCACCAACCAAGTGAAGGATTCATTACATAATACGACACATTGGTTTGTTGTACCAGAAGGTACATACATTTGATGATTTGGATGTTAGATTTCTCCTCATATCATGTCGCAATATGTTACTAATAAGGTGATTCTATAGGAAGTGGCATATCAGTTAAATAAAGGGTTATCAAGAGTTCTTAATAGAAGGAAGAAAGTTGCTTGACCCACTTTCCCTTTGAGGATCGAATTATATGATTTGAAGAGCCATAAGGAAACAAGGGTAAAAATACAAGAGGTAGACTCCTTGCAATTTTCATTTAAGGGCTTCCATAGATATTACCCTAGGAGGGTGGGTAAGAATCATTGTGAAAAGATTGGTTCAGCTTGGGGATATTCATCCAGGAAAATCGTATAATATGAGAAAGTGAAGAACCAGTACAATGCACAGAGGAAGACACTTCTAGGAATTGAATCCAGTTCCTCTAAGTTTCACCATCTCAAGATGTATAGGTACAAGAGGTACAATGAACAATTGCTCAAACAAAAATTTCAGCTCCAAAAAAAGGATCAACCATGATTCAACAACAAAAAATAGTAAGAAATGGAGATTCGATCCATTAAATAAGGGAGATATTAAAGCTACAAAGGAAACAAGACAATTAGAGGCAAATATGCAACAAGAAGAAGAGGTGAAGGGGAGGAAAAATGAGTTTCTTATAAAGAAACATGAAGAAGAAGAGGAAATAAGGAGTGTAGAAGAAGAGCGGAAAAGGAAGTCATAGTAGGAGGATGCAACATACAGGTTTAAGGAAGAACAATTGCCTCAAGAAATAGAGGAACAATTGGAGGAAGATGATACCACATAGCCCACAGATGATGAACCATCTTCTCTGGTAGAAACTCCTCTCACAAGTGGCCCTCTCCCATTTGTTGAGATGGGAATGACACCTCCACCTAAAGATAGATTCATGGATGTGGGTAATTTCATATTTGATCATTTGAAGAAAAATATCATAAAAAAATGTGAAAATCTTCCAAAATGATCCTGAGAATATAGTGTTTATATCTACAAAAAAGGTTATAACTGCAAACACTAGGAGGAGTCCCAAGGAAATCATGGCAGCTAATGTTTCTTTTTTTGCAGTAGCACAGCATAACTCAGAGTATTTTTGGAATGTGAATGCACGATTAAGGAAAGATATGGCTATAATAAAGAAATAAGTAGAACATATCGCTGAAAAAAACTAGCGAATATCTTCGCACAACTTTAAGACATTAGAATGATAGTCAGTCATACAGGATAGGTTTTCAAGGATTTTAAAATAGCCTCAAATAGAGATTATATGTGAAAGTTATATCCTTTGTACAAACCCTCATTCCTCACCTATTTCTGTATCATCTTACCATATTTTTCATGAATAAGGCCATCTGATCTACAAAGATATTAAAAAAGGTAAGAAGTTTAATATATCTATGTTATGTATGTTTTTCTTTATATAATCGAGTTAATTTTCTTTGCTTAAGAAAGAGCACATCCTTCTATTCATTTAAATAAAAGAGAAACATAATATACAATAATGACCACAGAGGTGTGGCCCACCAATAGGATGGACCAACCAAAGCCTTTGAACCCGAGACATCATCTCAAACAATAGACCGTGGGCCCACAAAACATCACAAACATTCCTCCTAATACCACACAATCCTCCTCCATAGATCTAACGGTCAAGAATCATATCGGGTGGCTAACAAGCACACCCTTTATCCTTCAAATCATACCCGATGAGCCCAATGAACTGTATTTAATAAGCATTTTGGGTCTGTTTGGGGCTCTAACGTCCGAGCACTTTACCTGCCCGAAATCCACCATTTGTGCGCGATCCCAATGAGGCCATGCAGCTGGCATGGAACTTAACCTCTAATTCAGACCCAAAGCTAGATTAAAACCATGCCTAAGTAAATATGGGTCTGATTTCCTCGTTATCTTTCTTGTTGTTCTCCACGCGAAATGCATGGGATTATTCTGATTTCACCAAACTGCTTCCCTTTTATCTACATTTGTGTCCCAATGATTCCATTTCCATGCTCTACTATTGATGTAATTAGGTTCCATAAGTATATTTTTGGCCCACCTAACCCTATTTGTATTCTCCAGTCTGAGCACCATTAATATATAAAGTTCGAGGAGTAATTTCCCACCTGAAGGCCAAATATAGACTTTAGAGGGCTGTCTAACCTCCTGCTCGTACTTTTCCATATATTGCTTTCCCCTGTGTATCAAAATTTCTTTGTCTCCCATAATCTTCATCCTACTTATTCTCCTTGCTCTGATAGAGCTCTTTGTCTAAGGTTGCCTGTCTGGAACATTTTTCCCTCAAATGTCCTTGGGGAGTCCCTATCCAGTCATCTCTTATATAATGGTTTTTGTACCGATCACTCCTTCATTTGCCAAAATATCCACTAATTTGTTTGTTGTTCTGTGCACATGCATAAAAGTAAGGGTTCTCATGTTTTGTAGGTGGAACTGAATGCGTTGATAAACTTACAATAATCTCCAGCGTCTCGAGACTTTGTCTGGTTCTGATCCATTACCAATTTTCTTGATCGAATTAATTATCAATTTAGAATCAACTTCAATAATTATGTTGTGTAGATTTGAGTCCCTCAGGATTTCTAGGCAATGTTCCATGGCCATGAGCTCTGGCATATTATTTGTGGCCTTCCTGAAATGATAGTGAAAGATGGCTTTTATGAAACCTCTTTCATCTCTTATGACTCCTCCATACCCAGCCATACCAGGGTTCCCTTTTGAGGCTTCATCTATATTGCATTTCATAAAACCCTAAGGTGGAGGTTGCTAGAATTCCTCATCAGCTGTTATATGACTTACTGTCTCGTTTGTGCCCTTGGGGGAAAGCTCATGCAGTTCCAATTTTATGAGTATCTGCTCATCCTGATCTTGAGTTTGGTTATCAGGGACATTTTCTAAAAGGGTTCTTATAGTCTCTTTGAGTTTCCTTTTGATCTGAGTCATGATGCTCTGTGGTGACCCAATCTTTTTCTTCAAGATTATATTGTTGTGTTCTTTCCAGACATCCCAGATTATAAAGCTTGCAACCAAAGCCCACGCTTTGTTGACTATTTCATTTGCTACAAAATTTTCCCTCCAATTTTTCAAAGTATTGGTAATGCTGCCAATGTCCCTGACTGTTTGTCTAAATATTGAAGCCACCCAATTCCATAAGGTAGAAGTGAATGGGCATAGGTTGAGAAGGTGTTCCATAATTTCTTCCTGTAATTCACATAGCTAGCATTTGGATTGTCTAGCTACCCCTCATTTTCTGAGATTTTCCCAAGTTAGAATTTTTTTATGCTGCATTAACCACATGAACAGTTTAATTTTCATCCAGTTTTGGTTTTGCCATAGGTCCTTCCATACCTTATCAGGGTTTTGGAAGTCTAGCCTTAGGGCTATTCGCTTGGCCTCTTTGAGGTTAAAGTTTCCTTCATTCTTTCTACCTCATCTTAGTTGATCTGAAGATGTTATCTTAGAATCTTTCTATGTTCCAAGATGACTGTAAGAGCTTCTGCCTGGGCTTTCAATGGGGAATCATCATTGTAAATTAGGTTCTTCCATTTTCTCCATTTTCCATCACTTCTTTCTTGATCCAAAAAGTCATTTACTTTGAGTAACCCTTTATCGTCAGTTTCATTCTTGATATTTACAAATTCTTCTTTTAACTATCTAGGTTCCTGTTGCCAATTATCCTCCCAAAACCAGGTGAGATTTCCATCTTTGATCTCCCAGAAACTATGTTTTTGAACAATGTCTCTATTTTCCCAAACTTTTTTCCAAATGTGGGAGCCTTTGATGAGTCCCGTCATCCTAATGTAATCCATTTCTTGCCAATTGCTTGCATATTTCTGTTTCCAAACTTTGGCCCAAGGGGAAATTAATTCTTTTAGCCATCTCCACCATAGTTTTTCCCCCAAGACTTTGTTTAGGGTTTTAGGGTCATCAAGTCCCAAACCTCCATGTATCTTTGGCTTACATATTTTATCGTAGGCTACCAAAGCCCATTTCTTTTTGTCTTCCCATTTGGCCCATAGAAAATACCTTTGGATATTTCTTATGTGATGCATTACTCCTTTAGGACTTGGAAGGACTGAGAGCATGAATATGGGGACCGTTTGTAGGATAGATTTTGTAAGCACTAGCCATCCTGCTATATTTAAAGACCTGATAGTCCATTTCCTTATTTTGTCCTGAAGTTTATTAGTAACTAGCTCCCAAACTACCTTGTTTAGATTTTTGTCTATTAGAGGAACTCCCAAATATCTGGATGGTAGCATATCACTTTGGAAGCCTAGAATTCTGGTGAGGTTTCTCTGAATAGAAATATCAGTATTAGAAAAGAAAATATTTGATTTTCTTAGGCTTACCTCTGTCCCTGTAGCCATAGCAAAGTCGTTCAGGATTTGTTTGAAGGCTTGAGCTTCCTTGACTATGGGCATACACTGCAGCATGGTGTTGTCCACAAATTGTTGATGGGTCAATGCATCCCCATTTAAAGTGGGTTTGAGACCCTAGATTTTTCCCTCTCCTTTGGCATATTTAATTGCACTGCCTAGCCCTTCCATCATGAGAATAAAAAGGAAGGGTGAGAGCGGATCTCCTTGTCTGAGTCCTCTCGAGGGCTTAAAGGTCTTTGATGGTGAGCCATTTAGCAGGATTGAAAAACTTGGGGTGGTTACAAGGGCCATTACCCATCTTATCCAGTTATTGTCAAAGTCATATGCTATAAGTACTTCCCTGATGTAAGCCCAACTCAGCTTATCATAATCCTTTTCTAGGTCAAGTTGAATGATCATACTTGCTTTCTTATTACTCTTAAGTGAGTGAACCACCTCGTTAGCTTCAATGATGTTATTAAGAATTTTCCTACCTTCCACATATCCAATTTGCTCCTTAGACACAAGAGTTGGGAGCAGGGGCTTAAGTCTATTTGCAATTACTTTTGAAATAATTTTATGCACCACAATGCATAACGTAATGGGTCTAAACCTGTCTGGTGTGATAGCATTCTCCTGCTTTGGAATCAGGGCTATTAAAGAGGTGTTGAGTGCCTTCAGAAAAGTTTTGTTTTTCATTGAGTCCTCCATAACATCGAGGATATCTTACTTGACTATTTCCTAGCATGCTTTGAAGAAGTCAACATTGAAACCATCCAGACCTGGAGCTTTTCCATTTTGCATTTCCTGTTGGGCGTGGAGCATGATAATTTAGAGGTCTTTGTTTCAACCGGATGTATACCTAAGGAAGATTGTACACCCCTCCACCACGCAAGTGGGGTTTCGGGGGGGGGGGGGGGAGGGGCAATCCACCCCGGCTGGGAGGCCTGGCGGCCAGTGGTCCCCTGGCAGAGGTTTTGGGGGCAGTGCCCCTGAAGCTAAAAGCAGATGTAAAATTACCTTCTAAAAGTATAGTAATTTCTAGTCAAACTGGCCCGTTCATTAGGTGGATGATCTGACGGTAGAACTTATGTCTAGTTTATGGGTTTTTTCCCTAGAAGACAACCCGTCTATTTGTATGAGGGTATTGTATTGAGGCTATGTAATAGATGTGTATTCTCATAGCAAGAAACAAAGAGGCGAGATTGTGAGAGAAAACAAAGGATATTACAGCGGATCTGCTGTAGGTTGTGTCTCTTCATTTTGTTGGATAATAGAAAGGAAGGACTGGCTATTCAGGGTGGACGTAGCCCAAATTGGGTGAACCACATATATATGTGTCTCTCTAGTTTTATGTGTTTTTTTTTTCCGCATATTATATGTGTTGCATTTCTCTGTCATATATAATATTTTTCTAACAACTGGTATCAGAGCCAAAGGTCTATTTGGCTAAAAAGCTCACAGGAAAGAAGGGTTTCTCGTTCGAGTGGGAGCAACGGTGGAAGATGGTAAGTTAAGGGTTGAGAAATTTAACAGCCAAAACTTCTCACTATGGAAGATGCAGATGGAAGATTATCTGTATCAGAAAGATCTGTACCTACCATTGAGCGGAAAAACAAAGATGATGACGGGAATGACAGATGAAGAATGGAACCTTCTCGATAGAAAGGCACTTGGAACAATACGGTTGTGCCTCGCAGCGTCGTTCGCCTTCAACATTTCAAAGGAAGCAACAACAGAGGGTTTGATTCAGGCATTGGTGAAACTATATGAAAATCCCTCGACCTCAAACAAGGTATTTCTTATGAAACGGTTATTTAATATGAAGATGTTGGAAGGTGGATCTGTTGCAGACCATTTAAATGATTTTAATACAGTTACAAGCTAGTTAAGTTCTATAGGGGTAAACTTTGATGATGAAGTTAGAGCTCTGTTATTCCTGTGCTCATTACCTTAAAGTTGGAATGGTTTAGTAATGGCCATTAGTAACTCTGTTTCTGGATCTAGTACTTTAAAGTTTGATGATGTTGTCGATGCTATCCTTAGTGAGGAAATGTGATGAAAAAGCTCTGGTGAGACATCGGGTAATACTTTAAGTGCAGAGTCTAGGGGAAGAAAAATGGAAAGAGGAAAGAGCTCAAGATACCGTAGTAAATCAAGGAAAGGCATATCCAAGTCCCAATCGGGGATAGTGTGCTAGAAATGCAGAAATAAAGGACACCTAAAGAAAGACTGTAAATTTCAGAAGGGAATAGAAGGAGATGTACAACAAGAAAACAATCATGAAGCAAATGTGACAGGTGAGGTGTTACAAGATGCTTTGATTCTTTCTTTCAAAAATATTACTGATTCTTGGGTGGTAGATTTAGGGGCCTGATTCCATGCCACACCTGATAAGAAATATTTTCATGACTATGTTCAAGGAGATTTTGGACAAGTCCGTTTGGGTGATGATAAACCCTATAAAATTGTTGGAATGTGTAAGGTTCTTGTAAAATAGAAGAATGGAAACCAATTGCTACTAAAGGAGGTAGGGCATGTTCTAGATCTGAAGAAAAATCTGATTTCAATAGGGTAGTTAGGCAGTGAAGGTTGTATGATAACTTTCACAGATAAATCTTGGAAGGTCACCAAAGGAGCCCTGGTAATAGCAAAAGGTGAAAAGGTTGGTACATTGTATTTATGCAATGGTATTTCTAACTTTGTTAATGCTTTAACTTCCAAAGGAGCAGATGCAGCATTATGGCATCATAGGCTTGGACACATGAGTGAGAAGGGGATGAAGATTCTTCACTCAAGAAATTTGTTGCCAGGTTTGAAGGATGCTAATTTGGACTTCTGTGAGAATTGCATTTATGGAAAATAGAAGAGAGTCAGATTTCTCAGAGTTGGGAAAGAAAAGAAGAGCGAAAAATTAGAGCCTATGCATACAGATGTATGAGGACTTGCTCAGGTATCATCTCTCGGTGGCTCTCCTTAATATGTTACTTTTATTGATGATGCAACTAGAAGAACTTGGATTTATTGTATTCAGAATAAATCTGATGTATTTGATACTTTCAAGGAATGGAAAGCTTTGGTTGAGATTGAGATAGGAAAGAAATTGAAGTGTCTTAGATCAAACAATGGAGGTGAATATTGCTGCAAAGAGTTTGATAGGTACTGTTCAGAGCATGGAATTCGCAGAGAGAAGATAGTTCCAAGAACAACACAAGAAAATGGTGTGTCAGAAAGGATTAAAAGAACAATCATGGAGTGTGCAAGGTCCATGAGATTGCATGCAGTATTTCCTTTACAATTTTGGGCAGATGCTGTAGATACTATTGTTTATCTAATAAATAAAGGGCCTTCAAGTTCCTTGGATGGTGGTGTTCCAGAGGAAGCATGGATAGGTAAAAAGGTAAACTACTCTTTTTTAAATCCTTTTGGTTGTGAGGCCTTTGTCCATATTGATAGAGAAAATAGAACAAAGCTTGAGGCAAAATCAAAGAAATGTACCTTTATTGGATATGGTGTTAATGATTTTGGTTATCGCTTATATGATTATGAAAATCACAAAATCAATAGGAGCAGAGATTTAATATTCAATGAAAAGTTCATGTATAAGAATCAGTTGCAGGAAAAGAAACACGAAAAAGAAAACAAGGAATACACAGTTCTTGATGGGATCACTGAAAAAGTAAAGGTGCCTGAAAATAACAATAATCAACAATCACAACAATAGCAACCACAACAACAGCCAGAACCACAACAGCAACAGGGACCCCAAACACCTGAAAGTGGTGTTAGAAGATCTACCAGGATAAGTATACTACACGAATGATACTCTCCTTCATTATATTATTTATTATTGATTGATTCTGGTGAACTCGAATATTATGAAGAAGCAATGTAAGTTGAAAGCAGGAAGAAGTGGGAGGCAGCCATGGAAGAAGAGACAGACTCCTTAATGCTTAACCAGACTTGAGACTTAGTCAGATTGCCTGCAGGTAAAACTACATTGTAGAATAAATGGGTTTACTGGTGGAAGGAAGAAGATGGAGGAAAACAGAGGTACAAATCTAGACTTGTGGTGAAGGGGTTTACACAGAAGAAAGGTATTGATTTTGATGAAATATTTTCTCCTGTTGTTAAAATGACTTCAATCATAACAATTTTAAGTCTAGTAGCAGTTGAAGATTTGCATCTTGAGAAGTTAGATGTAAAGACAACCTTCCTCCACGGGGATTTGGAGGAAGAGATACATATGCAACAACCATAAGGATATGAGGTGAAAGGGAAGGAGAAACTAGTGTGCAGGTTGAAGAAGAGCTTGCATGGCTTAAAACAGGCTCCAAGGTAGTGGTATCTAAAATTTGACAAGTTTATGTCTGAACAAGGTTATACTAGATGTCACTCTGATCATTGTGTTTATCTAAAAAGGAAAAATGATGGCAGCTATATTATATTGTTATTGTATGTAGATGACATGCTTGTTGCAGGGTCTAACATGTAGGAAATAAATGTGCTGAAAAGAAAATTGGCAAATTCATTTGCAATGAAGGATTTGGGAGCTACAAAACAAATCCTTGGTATGAGAATAACTAGAGATAGGAAAAATCGCAAATTAACATTGTATCAGAATGATTACATACAAAAGGTGTTGAAAAGATTTAATATGCACAATGCAAAACCAATTAGTACACCTTTTGCTAGCCATTTAAAACTTAGTAAGGAAATGTGCCCAAAGACCCAAGAAGACATGAATTGTATGTCTAAAGTTCCATATGCATCAACAGTTGGAAGCTTAATGTATGCAATGGTATGCACAAGGCCTAATATTGAACATACAGTGGGAGTTGTAAGCAGGTACATGAACAATCTAGGAAAAGAACAATAGATGGCAGTGAAATGGATTCTCAAATATTTGAAAGGTACCACAAATCAATCATTATGCTTTGGTGGTTCAAACATTTCTCTACAGGGATATGTTGATGCAGTTATGGCAGGTGGCAGAGATAACAGGAGGAGCACTATAGGATATGCATTTACTATGGGTGGAACAACTATCAGTTGGGTTTCAAAAATCCAAATTGTTGTTGCACTTTCAACAACAGAAGCAGAGTATGTTGCTGCTACAGAGGCTAGTAAGGAAATGATTTCGTTACAAAGGTTTATGGGTGAATTGGGTAAGAAGCATGATATGGGCACGTTATACAGTGATAGCCAAGGTGTCATTCATCTTGCAAATAACTCAACATTTCATTCTAGGACCAAACACATACAACTCAAGTACCATTTCATACGATCAGTTTGGAAGATGGAGAGTTGAAGCTGGAAAAGATACACACTACCCAAAATCCTGCAGATATGCTAACAAAAGTTGTAACCAGGGAGAAACTGAGAATATGCTCAGTTTCAATTGGTCTTCGAGGATGACGATTAAGATGAGAAACAAGCAGGTCCAAAGAGGAGTCATTGTCCAGCAAATTAAGTAGCGGTGGAGTTGCTACAATCATTCTCCAAGTGGGAGATTGTTGGGTGTGGAGCATGATTATTTAGAGGTCTTTGTTTCAGCCGGATGTATACCCCAGGAAGATTGTACACCCCTCCATGCGAGTGGGGGTTTGGGGGTGCCAATCCTCCGCGGCTGGGTGGTCTTGGGGCCAGTAGTCCCCCGGTGGGGGTTTCGGGGGTAGCGCCCCCAAAGCTAAAAACGTATGTAAAATTGCCTTCTAAAAGTATAGTAATTTCTAGTCAATTTGGGCCATTCATTAGGTGGATGATCTGACGGTAGAACTTATGTTTAGTTTAGGGTTTTTTTCCTTAGAAGGAAACCCCTCTCTTTGTATGAGGGTATTGTCTTGAGGCTGTGTAATAGATGTGTATTCTTAGAGCGAGAAATAAAGAGGCGAGACTATGAGAGAAAATAGAGGATATTACAGCGGATCTGTTGTAGGTTGTGTCTCTTCATTTTGTTGGATAATAGAAAGGAAGGACTGGCTGTTCGGGGTGGACATAGCCCAAACTAGGTGAACCACGTATATTTGTGTCTCTCTAGTTTTATGTGTTTTTGTTTTTCTGCATATTATATGTCTTGCATTTCTCTGTCATATATAATATTTTTCTAACATTTCTTTGATGAATTCTCTGATTTCCTCTTCATTCACTGGTTTGTTAAGATTATAATTGTCTTCTCTTGTCACTAGCTTAGGAATGTTCTTTGTGAAGTCCTTGATAAATTTAGATCTGTCTATGAGAGGCTCCTCGACTATGCCTTGGAAATGCTGAACCAGAACAGTTTCTATTTCTTGGTGTGTAGTGAGTCGTTTTCCATGAGTATCTTTGATTTTTGAAATCTTGTTTTGCAACCTATGATCCATGGTAGAATTATGAAAAAACCAAGTTGTATTTTTTTCTCCTTCTTTTAACCACTATAACCTTGATTTCTATTTCCAGAAAATCTCCTCTTGCTTGCATAAGCCTTCCCATTCTTGTTGAACAAAATCATCTTGTTCCTTTCTTTCCTCGGTGAAGCCCTCTGTAATGAGGTTTGGTTAATTTCCTTTAGTTTCCGTTTTGCTACTTTTTGGCTTCGAATATATTGCCAAATTCATTCTTATTCCATTCTTTAAGCATTTGTTTGACGTGTTTCAATCTATGATGCAGAAGGAACATTTTACTACCCTAAACTTGCGTATATTTTGTCCACCATCTTTCAATATTACTGATGAAGTCAGGATGGGTAAGCCAAATGTTTTCAAACCTAAAAGGTTTGTTTCTTGGAGTTCCTATAAAGGATGCTTCAAGTTGAATAGGCCAGTGGTTCGAGCCTCCAAAAGTAAGTATCATTACTACCAAGTTATGGCCTGTGAGCATGAGGCCACTTGAGATGCCCCTCCCCTCTTATTATTCCAAGTAAAGATGTCAGTACATGTCTCGGTATCTACTAGCTTCATGTTGTTTATGAAATTCTAAAATGCTATAGAATTTTTGCCTAGTGATCTAGTTCCCCCTTTTCTTTTCCGATAGGGACCTAATCATATTGAAGTCCCCTCCCAGAATCCACGGGATACCCAAATGTTTTCCTCTTAACTCCTCCAAAGAGGTTACAAGTTTGAGTTTATCTTCTGGCTTTTGTAGACCATAAACATTTTTGAGCAAATAAACTTCCTTGTCCCCCAAAGGATGGATGACCACTGATAAATAGTTCCTGGAAGCTTTTGCATCTAGGATACCAAGTTTCTGAGGGTTCCAGGGTGTTGGAATCCATCATGTTGATTTATCTGCTTTAACTTCTAGATATTCATATTTGATAAGCCATTTGCTATGTATCTTTCTTATTTTTTCTACTGAACATTTTGTTTCCTGGATGAAAATCATATCTTGCTTTTCTTCTTTCATTCTATGCTAAGATTTCTTTGTTTCCTTTTACTTCCTAGACCCCTAATATTCCATGTTGTGAGCTTCATTAAGAAAGATTTGTAAATGAGTAACTGGTTAGGTCTTTCATCTTACCTGAATTGATCATGATGTTGCCTTCATTGTTTTCACATGTTCGTTGTCCTTACTATCATGGTTTCTTTTGACTCCCGAACCTTTTGCCTGAGTTCTCCATAGGAATAGCTGTTGCACTCTATTAACTCCTCTTAAAGTAGCTAATCCATTCCTTTGGTAATTCCCTACCCCATGAACATTTCTAGATCTAGATGCTCCCTATCAAGAATATGTTGTAGTTCATGATCCTCTGTTGCCACCACGCTTGGGGTCGTCTCTTGGTCCCTATCAAGTTCCATAGTTTTCAGTAGATCCTCCTTTTGTTGGTTGTTTTCAGCTATATCCTCCATACTCTCTTCCTTTTCCTTCTCTACAGGGATTTCCTCTAGTGTCTAGTTCATTTTATCTTTCTCCTTATCTTCTTCTAATACTGTGAACCTATTCTAACTCAACTGCTTTTCCTCATTTATTTTCTTTTAGTACTTTCTCCCTCCTTTACCTCTTCTCCCCACTTTGTTAAAGCTTTCAGTTTCTCTCCCTGAGGTTGCTTTAGTTTTGTTTTCCATTTTTTTAAGGAGCAGTCTCTGAATAGGTGCCCGTGTTCATGGCATTTTCAGCATATAAAAGGAACATGCTCATAGTCCACCACTTGCACCCATTCTTCATCAAAAACTTCTAGAATTATTTCATCCGGTATAGCTCCAGAGAGATCCATATCTATGCATATATGGGCAAAGGAGGTATACTTTCCTCGCATTGTGGCCTCTGATATTTTTACAAAATGCCCTCGTTTATTTCCTATTGCTTTTAATGATTCTGGTTGCCAATAATCTAGAGGTAGGGAATAGAGCCTTACCAAAACTAGGACTGAAGTGAATGTCTCACACATTGGGACAAAATTCATCACCCAAGGCCACATATAGAGGCCTACAGCAGCATAGAAGTACGGACCTTGTTCAAACACCTTGTCTTTATCCTCTATGTTTGTAAAAAATATTGTGAAGAAACCCTTGGATCCAAGGTACAGATCTATATCCCCCTTTGGTTTCCCATGATTCTTTATCCAAGAATTTAAATCCTTCTCCGTTGGCCATAACCCCATGAATTTACAAATGGCTGCATAAGTCACCATGTGTTCCCTATGCGCCTGTAACGTTGGATCACTTAACACCACCCGGGGTGTGAAGGTTTCCCTAGGCTTACATGGTCCAGTCTGATTTCTGGTGTCAGCATTTTGATTTTCTCCTTCTATTCCCTTCTCTCATCTGATTTCTTCTTGTGTATCTTCCTGCCCATGTGAGCTTCTGTTTTCCTGTTTCCCTCCTCCTGAAACCCTGGTTTCATCCCCCAGTGGTTTCTTGAATCGATTAGAGACTGCCTGACTATAGGAGGGAGTGGAACTCCCCCCCTTTCGCCTCTGCATGTTTCCCAACACTGAACTTCTACTGCAAACCCTAGCTCTGTGTGTTTTCTCGGCTTCCTATCATCGAGTTAATTTTCAAAATTTATGGAAACTAACAAATTTTGCAACTCTAGTGACAATATGTAACCAAATCCAAGGTTCAAGCAATTTCTGAAGTGGAAAAGCTAACTCAAACATATGGACAAATGGAAAATAGTGTTGACATGGTGTTCCATGTATTACGAACAAGGAAAAGACCATTATTTAACAATAGTAGCCTCGTCAAACTTTTGGTCAACCATCACATGGCGTAAGTAGTAGACGTATGCTACATTAGAATTACTACCTGGAAGCATAACCTATTCAAGCAAACATGACTAAATCTTCTTCATAAATCTAAGGAATAGCATAAACAAGTAATGATGTCTCTATATATGTCTTCATATGGTACGCTGAGTCATCAATGAATCATTAGATTCAAATTTCAATAGTAATAGGATAATTGATCATTTCTTATATTGTCATATTTGTAGAAGCACCATCCTAAATTAGTTATCGATAATTAACATTATAAATAGGCTCATTTACAAGTGAAAGATATATATAGAGATACATTAAGTAATTTAGGACAAGTATGTATGCACATTATACAATTTAATATAAAACATTACCTTTCTCTCCCATTGAGTCTAGATGAGTACAAACAATTTTAATAAAGTTTCAGGAGTATTGTAATCATGTGGATCACTTGGAGAGCTCCCTTGTGGTGTGTTGGACTCGTACTATAAATATTTTGAACTTGCTCTATTCTTACTCCCTTCTTTTATAATTAGATTCAATATTTTTCTTACTATGTTCTTTTAAGGCGTTTACTTATCATATTTCTTCTCTTACAATTTTAAATCAAGCTCATGAAATATAAAACATCAAAAATATTTATGTTGGGTCCCTATAATACTAGTGATTACCCCATTACTATTGTAGTTGTATCCCTTATTAATATTGTTGTGCCCCTATTGTCCCCATATTGTTATTACTGTGCCCCATAGAATCCCTCTATTGTTATTTTTGTGTCTTTATATTATTATTGTTAGGTTGGCTTGGTTATATTGTGACTCCTTAGACTCCTATATATAGAAAGGAGGTTTTGTCATTTGAATCATCCAAGAATTTCTGATTTGTGTAATGTAAAGGAGGTTGCCCCCTCGAAGAGGCTGAATTCTAAGGCGTCGATCTCTCTTTTCTATCTTTTTGTGAGCTAGTTTCATAACATTTGGTATCAGAGCCTTGGATTCTAGGGTTTTGCTGCTCCAAATAGGTCATCGTGGCATTTTCGCTATAAATTTTTTTCTACGATGTTTCAGAAGCTAAAAAAAAAAAAAACCCATTTGAGAAGAAATCACGCTGCATCTTGGGTCCAAATTTCAAAGATTTTTGCGCTATATTTGCGGAGATATGATCTTGGGAATTTGGTCTTTTTGCAGACTCCTGAATTACATTCCAAACAAGTGACCTGGGGAAAATCATCATAACTTTCTCTCTGAGAATCGGATTGAAATTTTGTAAGAAGGTACAGAAAGAGAACTGACTGTAGTTTCTTGTATATCTTTTTCAGATCTAGAGGTCAAAATAGTGACTCGTGCCACGTCTTACAAGTTCGCTCTACTGAACTAGTCTATAATCAGGTTATCTTGGGAGATTGGGCATAACTCTTCCTTGGAGAATCCAATTTGGATCAGACTGGTGGCATTGGAAAGAGAACATAGAGGGCTACTACAAGTCACAATTTCCAGAATTGGATGATCTAAAATTGCAGAGATACATCAGATTCAATATCAAGCTTCTACAAAGTGAAAAAAGGTGTGTAGTTTTTTTAAATTTTTGCATAAGCTTGGTTTGAAAAATTAGTTTGAATCAGTAATTGATGCCCCGAGGAAAGAAAATCCAAACACCTAGTAAGCAACCTGAAAGTTGTAGCATGACTCATGAAGAAGAGGAAGAAATGGAACATCATATATCAAAATTATGAGACCAAGTGCAACAAGTGTCACTTGCACAAAAAGCAACAGAATCTACGATGGATGGTTTAAGGAAAGATGTAGAAGCTAAGATGGATGGTTTAAAGAAAGGTGTAGAAGCTAAGATGGATTGTTTAAAGAAAGGTGTAGAAGCTAAGATGGATGGCATGGAAGCTAAGATGAATGGCATGGACGCAAAAATTGATGACATGGATGATAAGATGGAAGAATTGAAGATAAATATGAATAAGTTGCTACAAGAAATGGTCACTAATGGTGAAAGGGTAGTAAAGGAAACTCATGATGAGAACAAAAGAAATGTTAATCATAATTCCATATACTCTAATGTTGGATCAAAGACCCACCATATTCCAAAAATCGATATGAGGAAGTTTGATGGCAAGGATCCCGCAACATGGATATTACAGATGGAGCAATTTTTTGATCTCAATAATGTGCAAAACACACAAAAGGTCCGTATTGCAACTTTATATTTGGAACCAAATCAGTCTGTATGGTATCAGCGACTTTGCTCTCGTAAACAAATTATCACTTGGGCAATTTTTATGAAAGAATTGACAGCACATTATGAGGATACAAAAAGAAACACTTTTTTTAGCCAATTGATAAGTCTCAAACAAAAGGGTTCAATAATGGAGCACATTGAGGAGTTCCAAAAATTGAACATAAGGGTAAAAAGTATTCGAGAGGAGCATAGGATTGATGTGTTCATAGGGACTTTAAAGGATAATATTCAACATGATGTTCGTCTTTGGGAACCTGATTCATTAGAAAAGGCATTCAGGTTAGCAAGAAAAATGGAAAGCAAAATTATGGCAACCAGGAAGCATGCCACTCACAACTATAAAGATGGAAGTGTTGTTGCCCCTATTCTTCCACAACCTATAAGGTTGACACCACAAAAATTGGAAGAAAAAATAGCAAAAGGGCTTTGTTACAGTTGTGATAGCAAATACACTAAAGGTCATAAGTGTGCTGAGAAGAAATTATTCTACATAGATTGTGAAGAGGAAGAAGAAAAGGAGCAAGAAAGGTAAAAACAAGAGGATATACTCTAGGAACAAAGCCTAGATAAAGAAGAAATGAATCCAACCATATCTTGTAATGCATTGGCGAGAATTACCACTCATCAAACCATCAAGATAGAAGGACAAATCAAGAAGAAAAAAGTAATTGTGTTGATTGATTCAGGAAGTACCCACAATTTTATTCATTGTAAGGTAGCAAAAGAATTGAATTGCTTCTTATATCTAGCACCAGAGTGTCAAGTGATGGTTGCAAATGGAGGAACAATAAATTTCTCTAGAAAGTGCCATAATATCAAGCTATCCATGGGAGAATATGTATTGACTAGCCCAATGATTTCCATTCCAATGGGAGGTGCTGATGTTGTACTAGGAGTCCAATGGCTACAATCCTTGGGTACAATAGCTTTTAATTTTAAAGAAATTTTCTTGAAATTTTCTGTGGAAGGAAAGGAAGTTGAATTAAGGGGTATTGTAGGGAAACCAGGAAAGATAATTAGATCTAACGGTATGACAAAGCTTCTAAAAAAGGAACAAATAGGTGTAGTTGCACAATTATGTTCACTAGATGTTTCCACATTGGAATCATCTATTTCTCCAGATCTCCAAAAAGTCTTGGACAATCATTCCAAGGTATTTGAGACTCCCAAAGGTCTCCCACCTATTCGTGATCATGATCATGCTATTCATCTGATTCCACGAAGTGTTCCTCCAAACCTCAGGCCGTATAGATATCCCTATGCCCAAAAGAGTGAAATTGAACGTATGGTTGCAGAAATGCTAGAGGCTGGTATAATTCAACCGAGTCAAAGTTCTTTCTCTGCTCTAGTAGTATTGGTGCACAAGAAGGATGGATCATGGCGCATGTGTCCGGATTATAGGGAGCTCAACAAGCTCACTATTAAAGATAAGTTTCCCATTCCTGTCATTGATGAATTACTGGATGAATTGCATGGATCAATTTACTTCACCAAGTTGGATCTTTGTTCAGGATATCATCAAATCAGAATGAAGACTGAAGACATTCCGAAAACAGAATTTAGAACTCATGAGGGTCATTATGAATTTTTGTTCATGCCTTTTGGCCTTACCAATGCACCTTCAACATTTCAAGGTTTGATGAATTCCATTTTCAAACCATTCCTTAGAAAATTTGTGTTATTATTTTTTGATGATATACTAATCTACAGCAAGTCTTGGAAGGATCATGTTGAACATGTTGACAGGGTGCTACAACTATTGGAGGAGAAACAATTATATGCAAAAAGATCCAAATGTTTCTTTGGAGTACAAGAGGTGGAATATCTGGGTCATATTGTATCTCATGAAGGAGTTAAGGTAGACCCTAGCAAAATTAAAGACAATAAGGAATGGAAAATCCCCACATCCATAAAGCATCTGCGAGGATTTCTCGGGTTGACAAGGTATTATCGCAAGTTTGTTAAGAATTATGGGAGAATAGCAGCACCTCTAACAACATTATTGAAGAAAGATGCATTTTTATGGACTCTAGAAGCAACAAAGGCCTTCGAGCATCTTAAAGAGGCAATGTGCCAAGCACCGGTCTTAGCTACACTAGAATTCTCAAAAACCTTTATTATGGAATGTGATGCTTCAGGAAATGGAATTGGTGTTGTTTTAATGCAAGATGAGAGACCGATTTCTTTCGAAAGTCGTCCAATCAAGGGAAAGTTTTTACACAAAGCTATTTATGAGAAGGAAATGTTGGCAATACTCCATGCACTTAAGAAATGGCGACCCTACCTAATGGGAAGACACTTCAAGGTAAAAACAGATCATGATAGCCTTAAATACTTTTTAGAACAAAGATTATCCTCTGAAGAGCAACAAAAGTGGGTCACAAAGATGTTGGGTTATGACTTTGAAATCATCTACAAAAAAGGTGTTGGAAATAATACTGAGAGGGGGGGGTGAATCAGTATTATCAAGTCAATTATTTCCTTTTTCAAATCCAGATCATATACATGCGTCAGTATACAGATCTAGAACAAGCATAATCAATCATATAGAGATAGTTCATTTCAAACCATTTGATCCCGATTTATCCTTAGATCTTGTTCTCCATCAACCGGTGAGATTCCTCCTTAGCTCAAATCAAGCAATGCATCATAAACCCTTTACCTACATACTGGATCTCATACTTCATCAGATATTCAAGTCTTTTCCATCACCATTGCCTAATGATCTTCTTCTCCTTTTATAGTCTTAGGCCTTTCTCAATACCATGTTCTAAAACCATAACAAAACAATACCATGGACCCAATACTTGGGATCAATACTTCTGACGAGATACCATGGTCCAAAACCATAGGTTCAAATACTAAGGACTAAATACCATGGACCAAACATAAGTTCTCCGACATGTATGCACTTTTCCTTGCGTGAAAATGCGTGTATACACATACGCATCTTTTCAACGACTAACCCGCGTGTATACGTGGCTCGATCACAATGAACCTATGTATATATGTTTTCTCTTCATTCTTGTAGTCTGATCATCAAATCCTTGCTGCTGACTTGCTGCACTATGATCTGTCATCTATGTGATTTGCCATCAAGGACAACACTTGTCTCATAATGCCAACAATCTCCCCCTTTGGACTTGATGGCAAAGCTAACTTGTCACACTTAGAACTATCATCTGATTCCTTTGAGTTGTCCTACATCCCATGCATTCAGTCACATCTGATATCTCTTCTGAAGATTCATCTAGTTATAAATAAGTGAGATGTTCTTCTATGAGTGGGTTGCCATCAAGTACAACACATGCATCATAATGCCAACAATCTCCCCCTTTGGACTTGATGGCAACAACACCAAATCACTCTCCCCCTTTGACATCAAGGGCAAAGGGCAGACCAAGATATTCACTTTCCTTGATAAACATCCCGCTGACCATACTCCCCCTGAGTACCTGCTGAAATTTCTGAATGAGCTCCCCCTTTGTATATGCCAAGGTGTACTAATCTGTCCATGCTCCCTTTGAGTACATGTTGAAGTCTCTGCTTTGCTGAAGTGTGTTGTTCATGCTCCCCCTGACTATAAGCAAGGTCTGCAAAAAGATGTTCTACAGGAAAGAACATGATTCTATCATAAATTACCTTCCTATCACCAAAGACTCATACATACATCCATCTCCCATCCTAGTGGGGATATACCAATATTGATTCATCCACCCAACCAAGTGGGGATACATCAAAAGTTTACACATGATAAAACAAGAAAATTACATCATCCATCCCAGGCATAGTGGGGAAACCAACATAGGCCATTACATGACCTTGATAATAAAAGAAATACATGGCTGAAATATTTCAACATCCTTCCTTATGCATAGAGGGGGTATAGATTACATCAAATGACTACAATAGATAGAGACACACTATTACATCATGAGTGTTGATATGACCTTTACATGAGACCAAACATCTAAATAAGACCATGATAGTCATTAGCAACTATCATACATAATGTATGATCTGCTCCATAAGCATCTTTCAACAACATCTAGACTAGCAATCATGTTCTCCCTCTGTACCTGTCTCATCTGTGCCAGATGGTTTCTGTCAGGCCCATATCAGACTCTTCTCATTCTGAGTTTGGCCCACTGATTTCGTTCAAATTAACATATATGCGACTGTATCCACAGAAACAAGCGTATATACGCGGATACTCCTTATGAAACTCACGTACAACCATTTCCAAATCAGTAGCCTGTAAATGTCCTATGACAGGGTATGTCTGCATATAGATATCAACTCATCATCATAAAATCATTCACATTATATCATATGTGTAAAACACCATAGCCATCTTATCAACAAGATCATCCATGTATCATCACCTGGGAATATCAACATATGTAAGTATCAACCTGTCAACATATAGGTAAGAACTCATCATCATCATGTCTCCAACAATGCAACTTTGAGTAATCATTAATGTATCTAGCGCTATGTATCTTGAGCTCAAGATCTTTTGTCAAGACTTCTTTATATCATCAACTTCAACAATCCTCATCCACATGAGCACCAAGAACTATAGGAATCCTTCATCATAACTGTATTATATGATCTTTATGCATATGACGACAGCAGCATGTGAGTGACTCATCATCAAGTAATGAAGTTGTGTATTCAAGCTTTGTACTTCTCCTTATCCTTATGAAGATCACCATGTAAGCATCATATATGCACCATCTAAGAATCAATCCACAAATATGATCTGAACATCAACTATGTAACCCCAAGAATCATATGAGATTTTATCATGGACAACTCATAACCACATCATAGCAAGATATATCATTTAGCCATATAAGCATCATCACCAAGGACTATTAACCATAATGCCAACAATGCATTATTAAAGGCATATGCTCCCCCTCAACTTGTGCCATCTGTTTACTGTTAGATCTGATCATGCATATATCAGCAATAAGCATCAAGTTAGGATCAAAATACTTCTAAACATCTTATAAGTATCAAGACATTTCCACACATCCTCAGCAGACTGTAACTATTAACCAATAGAGCAAATAATGGACTGAATCATATCAGACCCTTTTTCTGAGCTTGTCCCTACTACTTTTCCTCACATTGACATATACGCGACTGTGCAGTGTATAACTCACGTATATACACGACTTCCCTTTATGAAACTTGTGTATAAGATTCAGGAAACTAAATTTTTACACTTTCAGCTCCCCCTGAGTCTGTTATGTCTGTGCTGTGCTCTATCTGAGTATTTTGTGTTGTGCCACATCTTTCTGACTGTACTTCCTTCTTCTTCCATATCTTCAAGCGTGATGATGTTTTCTCCTTTTGGCATGGTCCCTGTACTTTGTTCCTGCATTCCTTTGCTCTATGTCCAAGCTTGTTACATGCATAGCATCTTACATGTTTCATATTCCTTCTGTAGCAATCAACAGCTTTGTGACCAAACATATTGCAAGAAAAACAATATCCCTGAAAGTACCTGGAATGTGATGATCTTGAACTATTCTTCTTCTGCATCTGGCTACAACATGTCCAAGATTATGACATACATAACATTCAACATCATTTATCGGAGGAGTAAAAGATTTTCTTTGAAGAACTTCTTTCCTTGGTTGTTGATGGGGTTGACCTTTCATTTCCTTGTTGAGCATTTCAGATGTTGCATTAGAGTTCCTTGTCTTATTTTCTGAACTAGATTCACCTTCAATAGATTCATGAAAACCAAGACCAGTTTAGATAGCAAGAGACCTTTGACTACTAAGAATATCATCCAAGATCTTAGTACTATCTTGAAATCGTAAGAGCTTATCCTTTTCTTCTAATTTATCATTTAGAATATTTACCTCAACCTGAGGTTGCTCTTCCCTTTCAAGATGCTACTTCTTCATGTATTCTTCAACTTTTCTTTCTTCTTCCAACTGATGTCTTAGTTCAAGAACTTCGTTTTCTTGTTTTTCAAGAGCTTGGAGTAGTTCTTTATTCTGCTTCTTTGATTCTTCAAGATCTTCCTTTAGTGAGAGGATCGTAGCTTCCGGTCTTTCATAGTAACTGGATCTATCTCTGAGTTTCATGATAGTTGTGCTTCTTTCATTTACTTCATTTCTTAATGATGTCACTTCATCCTGCAACTTTTGACATTGATTTTCCTTATCCTTGAGTAACTTCCTTACCTTGTTTCCTTCCTCTAGTTGAGTTTTTAGTTTGGTAATTTCTTCCTTGAAAACACATTCCCTTTTTTTCAATAGATCTTGTTGTTCTCTAATTTTGTCTGTAAGCCTTCTAAATACTGCCTCTATTTGATATCTTTCTTGCACACCCATAAGAGCAAATTCAGTTGTTTCGCTATCACTTTCATCATCTTCACATGGATGGATACCAGAGGATAACAAATTCATACCTGATAGATCTTGTTCATCTTCATTCTGAAGTGATTCTGAACCTGAAGTGCTTCTTCCACATAATCCCCAATCGATGCTCCCACTATCATAGACTTTCTGAGATGTCTTCTTCTTCTTAGGTGCTTTCTTCTTAAGCTTCTTTCCCATTGTTCCACGGACCTCCTTGAAGCGATAAAGCTTCTACCAAAGGACCTACTCTGATACCAATTGTTGGAAATAATACTGAGAGGGGGAGTGAATCAGTATTATCAAGTCAATTATTTCCTTTTTCAAATCCAGATAATATACGGTACTTCAGTTAGTGAAAACCGCGTATATACGCAACTACGTATAAGGAAACTAGCGTATATCCAAATACTTATGATTCAGTTAATCCATTAAATGTTGATCTTTAGTAAGTGCATCAGAACTTCATTAACCATATGTACAGTAAGCAGGTGCAGTAAAACAGAACAGATCATCACACACAAGAAGCACACATGAACACCATGATATAAGGTGGAAACCCAATGTGGGTGAAAACCACCTGCTACAAGTCGTCTCTATCTTCTTTTAATAAGAAACTTCATTTTACAATAGTTCTGTACTGGTGCAGTCTTATACCAGTACGCAGGCTTCTACCTGCAGAGGGCTATAACCCTCTCTCATTTTTCAGACTCTCCTGGATGGGAGCTACAACCCCCTTAGCTCTTGTACTAGCTGATCCATTTACTAGTACGTAGGTGCTTGCCTACTGAATGCTCCAATCTTCACTTGTTCTCTAGCTGCAACTGGAAGGGAGCTACCACCCCCTTTGCTCTTGTACTAGCTGATGTACTAGTACGTAGGCGCCGGCCTACAATCTCCTTTCATCCTACAGGGACCACATTTCATACATTTTCAGACTGGATACTCTTGAAGCACAACACTATAATCTGAAGACCACGTTTCATCCAATTTTCATACTAGACCCATCAATATCATTGAAGCACAAAAACAATCAATACTAGCATCATCAATCTCTGAGTCACCCAATACTGAATCACTGAAACCCTGTCAACAAAAATTGCAGTCACCAGAACACAGAGCAGAACACTGAACTCTGCAACACTATTCAGAACCAACTGTATCATCAAAGTCATGCATCAGAGTGCATACGCTACTTGGAAGTGTTGAACCAGCATGTATACGCAACTTCACCAAAGTGAACCAGCGTATATATCATCAATTACTTACTTATAACTTGATGCACTTCCTGACATCAGACATACCCAGATTATTACATATGCAAGGATAATATGTGTGTTAGCAACCAGATCTAGTCCATCAGATCACATAAATATGAGTCATTATGATCCTAATCCATTATTAGATCTCATCCATCACCATTGAAGCTAAACACAATCAACCAAACAGAATATGCAGAATACTAATACCATTAAACAGTCATCAGAACTCATCAACAACCAGAACCACCTGTAACTTCAAACATCATAGCTCAAATGGTATACGCTACTACAATGAACCAAACCCGTGTACATACGCGCTTTCATCAAAGCCAACTCGCGTAAAGATCTATAAATATTCAATCATGACTTGCAGCTATTTCAAACTTAAGTTATACCCAGTTCAGAACATTACATGCGTTAGTATACAGATCTAGAACAAGCATAATCAATCATATAGAGATAGTTCATTTCAAACCATTTGATCCCGATTTATCCTTAAATCTTATTCTCCATCAACCGGTGAGATTCCTCCTTAGCTCAGATCAAACAATGCATCATAAACCCTTTACCTGCATACTAGATCTCATACTTCATCAGATATTCAAGTCTTTTCCATCACCATTGCCTAATGATCTTCTTCTCCTTTTATAGTCTTAGGCCTTTCTCAATACCATGGTCCAAAACCATAGGTTCAAATACCAAGGACTAAATACCATGGACCAAACATAAGTTCTCCGACATGTACGTACTTTTCCTTGCGTGAAAATGCGTGTATACGCATAGGCGTCTTTTCAACGACTAACCCGCGTGTATGCGCGGCTCGGTCACGATGAACCTCCGTATATATATTTTCTCTTCATTCTTGTAGTCTGATCATCAAATCCTTGCTGCTAACCTGCTGCACTATGATCTGTCATCTATGTGATTTGCCATCAAGGACAACACTTGTCTCATAATGCCAACAAAAGGAAAGCAAAATGTGGTGGCAGATGCACTCTCAAGAAAGGATGAGGATGTGGAAGCATTGTTGTGCACCATTTCTATTATCCAACTAGATTGGATAAACAAAGCAAGGGAGGAATGGAAGAATGATGAAGAAGTGTGGGCACTTGTTCAAAAGTTACAACAAGACTCCAGTACGTCTGATACATTTAGCTGGCAAAATGATTCATTATGGTATAAATATCACTTATACCTCTATAAGAATTCCTAGCTAAAACAAAAGATTCTTATGGAATTGCACACTTCTCCCTTAGGAGGGCACTTAGGATTTTTAAAAACTTACCACAGGGTTAAGAAAGAATTTTTTTGGGAGGGCCTTAAATCAGATATTCAAAATTTTGTGGCAGAATGTTTGGTTTGCCAACAAAATGAAGTTGAAACAATTAAGACACCGGCTCTATTACAACCTTTATCAATTCCAAGCCAACATTGGGAGGAGGTTTCAATGGATTTTATCACAGGTTTACCCAAGTCTAAGGGAAAGAGTGTCATCATGGTGGTAGTTGACAGACTTACCAAGTATGCACACTTTTGTGCATTATCACATCCATTTAAAGCCAGTACTGTTTCTACTGCATTTATGGAAACCATTCAAAAGCTAAATGGAAACCCAAAGATTATTGTAAGTAACAGAGATCCCATTTTCACTGGAAATTTTTGGACAAAATTATTTTCTTGTCTTGGTACTCAGTTAGCTCATAGCTCATCTTATCATCCTCAATCTGATGGGCAAACTGAGATAGTAAACAAATGTCTGGAAGGATATCTTCGTTGCTTTGTATCTGATAAATAGACACAATGGGTCAAATGGTTGCCTCTGGCTGAATGGTGGTATAACACTTCCTTCCATACAACAACAAAAATGACCCCATTTATGGCACTTTATGGATATCAGCCACCATCCATCACATCATATTTAAGAGAAAATTCTAAGGTTCAAGCAGTGGAACATCACATCGAACATCAACAACATGTCCTCCAACTCTTAAAGGATAACCTCGTGTTGGCACAGAATAGAATGAAACAACAGGCAGATCAACATCGCAGCGAAAGAAGTTTTGATGTAGGTGATTGGGTCGAGTTCTTGTTTCTATGACTGCTTCAAGTGGAAGAACTTATCCGCTGAATATTCCACATGGGAGGATGAGAATTTTATACAGAAGCATCCAGAACTACTGAAGCATTGAGGACAACAATTTTTTGAAGGAGAGGGGCATGTTGGGTCCCTATAATACTAGTGATTACCCCATTACTATTGTAGTTGTATGCCTTATTAATATTGTTGTGCCCCTATTGTCCCCATAATTATTATTGTGCCCCATAGAATCCCTCTATTGTTATTTTTGTGGCTTTATATTATTATTGTTAGGTCGGTTGGGTTATTTGTGACTCCTTAGAATTCTATATATAGAAAGGAGGTTTTGTCATTTGAATCATCCAAGAATTGCTCATTTGTGTAATGTAAAGGAGGTTGCCCCCATGAAGAGGCTGAATTCTAAGGCATTGATCTCTCAATGCTTGCATAGGTTTTAGCAAGGTTCACAAGAGAAGCTTCTAAAGCATTTGGTCACATGAGTTTTTAAACTTTCTAGCCAAAATTTGGTTTCATAGATTATTGTTGTTTTATAGTTTAATTTTAATCATCCCTGTTTCTTTCATGGAATAGAGTTCATTGCTTTAATATAATAGTTGTCGATTTCTTTCACTCTATTAAAGTTTATTTATTTCTTTATATTATATTTTCTTCCATAGAATAGATATACTGCTTTCCAAATCTAATTGTCTCTGCTTTGACTAGATTATATACATTTACTTTTCAAGTTCTGAATTCAAATGTGTATGTTTTGTATGTTTTTCTTAAAACAAACTTTATTGCATTATATAACATAATTGCACTCATTCTTTCCTTTAATTTCATACTTTGATTGTGCATTTATTTTATAAATAATTATATTTCATTATTTTTTTAGATTAAGACTTTACTTATTTCCATAGATCAATAATTCATTTGTAGAATTGTTTTTGTTTCCTTTTTATTAGAACTAGTATCTAAACTCATAGTACATATTGTGTACTATACTTCACAAGTTTACTTACATGGATTATACTTTAATAAAATGAAATTTAAAGTACAATTAATTTAACTAACACATGCTATGAAGAATTGGAAGCACTATTTGATGGAAAAGGAGAAAATAGTCCACAAAAATTCACTAGCCACTACAATACCTGCAAACTCAGAGTACGCTATAGTAGACCAGGAATTACAAGTGAATGGGGTTTCTACAATGGTTTCATTTAGTTATCAAGCATAAGAAGCACAACACAAAAATGTTGGCCAACATGCTTTCAAGGCCACCCACATCAATGACCACAGTTTTGGCAACCTTGATGCACATCGAGTCATTCACATATGATACATATATAGAGAGTAATTTTCATAGGATGAACACTTTAAGAAGGTGTTTCAATATTTGTAGGGCTAGATCCATGTGCATGATGGTGATATCACAATTTATTACAATATATATAATGGTTTAGTCTAAAACCTAGATAAGTTACGTGTTTTTACAGGAGACCGATTGAAATTTATTAGACACTCACACCTCCAAGTTTGCAAGGAACTTTGGTGTAGGGAAGAAACTAGACAACATGTAGAGGAATGTGTATTGGCCCAAGATGCAAGAACATGTAGATAATTTCATAATAGGATTCTTATTTTGTTGTATCAACAAGCCTAGTAATAGGAAATAGGGTTTATATCTTCCGTTACGTATACCCATTCATCCTTGGGAAATAAATTCCATAGAATTTTTGGGAGGCTTACAAACAACCAAGAAGGGGCATGATTACTGCTTCATGGAAATTAATAAGTTCAACAATATGTGTGTTATGATGCCCTATAAAATACCATTACTGTGAAGGAAGTAATGATCTTGTTCTTTGGATAGCTCTGGGTGTGCATTGGGATACCAAGGAGTATTATTTCATATAGGGGCACAAGATTTCCCATTGCATTCTAGACTACATCGTGGGAGAAGAAGTAAATGAAGTTGAAGAGGTATACATCATTCTATCCTCAAACAAATGGGTAGAAAAATGTAATGAATAGGACTTAGTGCAACTTTTGAGGGGTTACAATCAAAATAATCTAAAGAACTGGGATGAATATCTAGTATATATACAACTCTCATATAATAAAGAAGTCCACAATTCTACTCGTAAGTCCCCATTTGAAACCTTTTTGGGTATTTTCCACCTTCACATTTAGAAATTTCATATTGGAAGCATGGAGGAGTGAGGGAGGATATTATAGGGGATGCAATTAGGGATACAAAATTTGTTGATAAGATAAAGAAGATACATATACATGTATAGGAGACATTATAAAAGAAAAAGGAAAAATATAAGACCAGGTATGAAAAGCATAGAATAGACACTTTTTTCAAGGTGAGATATAGAGTATGGTTAGGGCTGAACAAGGAGAGGTTACGATGTCCTAGTAAGAAAATTAAGGCTTTGTAGTATGACCCCTTTGAGATATTAGAAAAGGTGGGAGGTAATTCCTATGGACTATTTCTACCACCACACATGCACATTTAATCAGTTGTGAGTGTAGACAATATGAAACTCTATGAGCCTTCCATGTTAGACCAGGGAGAGGAATAGCTCCTACCTAATGTGGAGTATTTGGCACAAGATTCTTAGGTAAAGTTGATAGAATATACAATTTTGCAGAAGATTTTTATAAGTACAAAGTAGGGGCAACATCAACTTTGGTAGTTTGGTTTGGAAGAACAAATTTAAGGTAATGATAAATGGTGTACCTAATATATGGTGGAGGAAATGTTTTCTCACCTTATTCAATAGAAGTTTTTCTGGACCAAAACCCTCCAAAAATGGAGAGGTGTGATCCCAATTGGTTCATTATAATTTTTTTAATCCATATTAATTCTTTCAAAGTGGAAAAAGTGCATGAAACAACTTGGAGGACTAATTTTACTAGTGGGACCCACTTTAGAAAATTGGTGTCTAAAACATTCTAGGAACATTTTAAGACATCAAACACTTTTCATTTATTTATTGCGGGGGGTATTTTCCTATTTATCTCCACACCATGTTCTCCTATTCTAAACATAACTTGCTTTCGAATGATGAAAGGATCACCTCAATTAGAGTTTGTATGCTAAAGTTATGCTAGTCAAAAGTTGACCCACCTAATTTGTCCACCATAATTGGAGAGGATGCCATGACAAATCCCATTATGGGAAATTGTTTAGTCATGTGATCTTGAGGAATAATACTCTAGAAGGGTCCATATTGTAACTCTACTTAATAGTTGGAGTTAAACCTCACCACTAGTGGGCTATTGGGTTCTATTATAACCGAGCCACTAGGAAGAAAAGGGGTTCCATTCTTCTTCAGTGAATTTTGTTCTATATAGGAGAAGAGTAGCTAAGAGGGATAGGGAGAGAGCACACAAATAGGATTTGTGAAATTTAATAGCCAATGGGCCATAGACCTTAATTATTTGTACTGACATCCATTTGTTATTCAAAGAAAGAGAGCTGATTGGTCTCATCCTCCAACTTGGTTTTCACTTGAGATGGTTTCCAAAGATGTATCTTGTGTCAATTATAGTTTGTGAGTTATTATTTTGGTGTTTTATATATTTTTCATCATTATAAATTGCATGCATATGCAATAAAAAATGATTTATATATGTAGAGATTTGAAGAGAAATAAATCATCATAGTGTAGATTTCGAATTTTGAAGAATAATTCATTAGATTTGTTGTGAAAAAATGTCTAATGGAATATTATTTTTTTTATCCTAGAGGAACCTAGAATCCTGTCTTACATGTAGCTACTAGTAAACCTTTGTGGGTCTATGACCTATCCTCCTCTATGTAAATCAAGTCACAACAAGGGAAATTTTAACCTTGGATCTCTTAGTTTTCTTAGGAATCACATTACTTCGATCACCAATTGAGCTACCCCGTGGGACCTATATAATGGAATATTAACAAAAATTTACAAACCAATATTTTCATCTTTTCTCCTTATAATTTTACCCGAGAAAGATCATTTTCCTCTATTTTCAAATTTTTTCGATCTGAGTCTAGTCAAAATTATGCTGACTATGTACTAATTAGATGCATAATTAAATTATGCATCTAATACATTCCTACACTTTACATATGAGTGAACCTATAAGGAGATAAGACAAATACAATGAAAAATGTAGCTTTACTATTTTCCTACCAAATATAATTACCACTCGGGATGACATAATGATCCTAAATATTATTATTTCTTTTAAAATTGATTTTGTTAGTAAAATTTTTAATGCCCATTTCTAACATCAAAGTTCTCTTATTGAGACAAGTACACACCCCCTCATTCATCTAAGGAGTTTTTTACTTGTCTAGAAGGAACATTATTAGATCCTTTCCATTATTCTAGAATTTTGTAACTACAGTGTATCCTATAATTCCCCTTCCTTTCCCCAAATCTAGCATAACTTTATGAATTTTCCTATATATTATACCTTCCTGTAAATCTAGGTATCTAACTTGATGACTTATTTTTATTTTCATTATGGGACAGCCTTATTACATAAAAGGCATTGTGTTCTAAATTTACATGTTCATTCACCTCATCTCCTTTGATAACAAATATTATATCATATTGTTGAAACATAAAGTAGTTGTGTTACTACATATATCAACAATAGTTGATATATGAAATATTAATATCAATATATAATAGTTGACATTTCACAGTAAAGGAATGTAGATTCCCTGTCACCAAGTCTCCATTCTTCATCCTTAGGTTATATAGCCTTTTTCATAATAAAAAAATTGTTCGCCAGGAGTTAGACTGACAAAAAATCCCTAACTTGTTCTAGAACTTCTTCATTGTAGCTTTTCATGGAATATTTAGTAATATTTAATATGAGAAATAAAATCATATTTTTTCTTATCCTTTCAATTCAATTTGGTCCAGTGTTTTGTTGATATATTTGCTGGTGAAATACTTGGAACCAAAATCATCCACTGATCTTCCTCCACGAATGGATCTTCAATTGTGAGCTTCTATAGCACAAAACATTTCTCGTTGAATTTATTGAGATCTATATTTTATCAATCTACTATTTCTTTTCACATAAGAATTAATTCCACAAATCTCCTATTATAATAGGCTCTATCATAGCTTTGAGAAAAATTCCTTACCCACAAAAACATCTCCTTGAAGCCAAAACTACTGTAATACCAAATGTAGTTTTAACCATGTATAGTTAATTGTTGCAATAGATTCTTAATAATATAGAAAATATGCAATGAGACACACTTGAATTAACACAAAATTTTTACCCTAGAAATCCAAACGATAAAAACAAAAAACATTTCTCAATATATTTCATATTTACTTATGGTATTCATAATCACCAATCCATTTACTATATATTAAAATAAAACTTTAGTTCCTTAAATGAAACTAAAAAAGTATTGTCTAAACCACCATGCATGATAAAATGACTAAAAGTTAGAAATTATGTGTCAAAAACAACAAAAAACACATACAAAAAATTGTTCAATTTTTTTCATGGGGATTCCCCATAAACCCCCATATCTAGGGATGTATGGCCCACTATGACCCCCTAGTTTCACCCAACATACATATAGTTCCTGGGGTTATTCTTGCAAATAATAAAACACATACCAGAAAAATGGGCTATATAGTAACTTATTATATTATAGGTTCTTCTAGAGAATCCTAATCCTCTCTAAGTGATAAGGTTTCTCCTCTTCTCTAAAAGCAAAGATATTTTCTCAAAAAGTATTGTTCTCCTCAATGAAGGTAGTCTCTCATTAAACATGAATTGCATGACAATCCCCCCACCCAAAATCACAAGGTTACATGTCTCAATGCAACACCACATAACTCTTGAAAAGGTTGGTGCATCTTATAATGATAGTAGAGTAAACCTAGAAACCATGTTGCTCAAAAATGTATTTTGACTTCTAGTATACTTATGTAGACCATAAATTATCTTAAATATGCTCAAGAAATCCTTTTCTATCAATAACACGTTCTTATTTTTCAAAAATACTTTGGCTTGTCCCTACTCATTGCTACTTTCTCTCTTGTTGGTTCTTGTGTAGCAATAACAATTCCTTCTTTTCCTCTTGATATTTTTGGTAGCTTTGGATTCATCTTATACTTAGATATTGGAGTGGATTTGAACAAGAATGGTGAGATATTGTTATGCGATGTAAAGGTGATGGTATTTCCCCGCCACACCACTACCCACCCCAACCCCATCCTCTTCAAAAAGAAAATTAAAGAATTCTCTATTCTTGATAAATGGAAAATGATGAGAATGTCAGAAAGGAACCTAAGTGATTTTCCAAATAAAAATTCATATGATTTACTTAATTTATATTAATAAAAGAAAATTTAGCATACTTGCGCCCACCTAAGAATTCCAAGAGCTTCTTAACAAGTGTACATTAGCATGATATGGTCCATAATGATGTAAAATTATGTGAGAAAGAACAATGTGAAGAGTAGAATCTTGGATTATAATCTGAGTCATAGACTAAGTTATGGAAAATTTTTTCTCTAGAGTGGTGAATCTTGAAAATATTTATTGAAAGTGCAATTGAAACTTGAAAATAGCTTTTATTTTTATTTACAAACATTCTCCAATAGCAAACTAGTTTTGAAACAATATATGTCTAAATGTGCCCTGAGGGTTTTCACAATTATAAATTTTATTTTGTGTTGTTTTAGTTTTTTTGAAGAATTTCCACCAACAATATGTTCTCCAAACATCCCATTATTTGATCGCACCTTAGGTAGTTTATCATCACCGTATTTGTTAAGTAATAGGATATGATAATGATGTGACTTACCATTGTAAGTGAGCTAAATCACTTTATTGCATTAGATAGGGATGGTTGGATTAGGTAGTATGGAGTGATGAGACTGAACTTGTGGTTTGATAGTAGTGGTTTTTTAAAAGGGTATCCTAAGGAAACTATAAGGCTTCTAGTGCAACCACATAAACAAAGGAACTTTATGAACTTCAACGTGAAATTTGTTTGAACCATAGAGAAGGAAATGAATGGGCATACCATGACAACTACGAATGAGTAGGATTAATAGTAGGGATAATGAAGGGGTTCATATATATCAAATATATTGGAAATGGACCAATGGAACTTGATTTTTGGAACAATAATCTTTACTTCATTTTAAAAAAAAAAAAAATTTACTCTCATTCAGAATCCATATGAAACTCGTGTTAAAATGTCTTTGTTTTTTCGTCTTTAGCTAATAAATCTCTAGTTCCATCTACTTGGACATTGATCTTAAAATCATGTGCATGCACAAACACAAAATATCCACGTTGAGTGTTTAGAGACTATGTCCTTTGCATGAATTTCTTTTTTCAGGAATCACCTCTGAATGCATTGACTTTCATGAACCTCTTGAAGACTAGCACCTACCTGCAATGCAATGTCATACAATTGAAGAAGAAATATATGTGGTATTTTTTAATTGAAGTAATATGTAAAATAAGTTCACAAATAGTGCATATATAAAAAATTCAAGAGAAAACAAAGAGTAAATCATTATTTTCCAATTAAGCAATGATGGTCATCTTAGACCACCCAACATTGTCTAATTCATAACTTATTTATTTGATGTCAAATTGAAGTGATTTTGAGGTAAACATAAAATATATTGATAAGGATATCTCCACTATAAACAAGTTTCAAAAATTCCATGAAATTATATACCAAACATGATATGGAACAACTTATATCAAAAAGTTTATTTTGATCTCTCTCCTATACCAAAAATAACTATTTCGGGTTTAACATATTGTTCTGAGGACGTATCAACATTATTTCAATTGGAAATGAAATGAAATTCATGTACACATATCCAATAGAAATAATTTAAAAAAAAAACAAAAAAAACAAAAAATGACAGGTTTGTCAATGAACAGACTAAGAAATAGAATTTTAGTAATGCATATTAATACTATTAATATTTTTGGCATAATTTTTCCACAAACACACCAAAATAAGATGATTTGAATAGAATTTTAAATTGTATTCATAATAAAATATACACTAATAATAGGTTTTAAAACGTTATACATTTTTCTACCAAAAATTGATTGTTCCAACAATGTTCTCGAAATTCCTATTTGATATTGAGTGAGTATTTTGAACATATATTTCCATTTGATATCCAAATTGATAAATTCAAATTGGATTAGCAATTGTATTTTATAGGATATTTTAGGTAGAAATAGGTTTTAAAAGCACACCCATATGGTCTCTCATAATAGAATGTTCTCAACTACGTTCTTACTAAATTTATCAAGTCAACATGCTACAACAATTTCAATAAGACATGCCTTAAAAAGTAGCATGATTTTTTTGTAGAAATATTATTTTAAATATGGGGTGTCCACATACCAAAAATTTCAAACATTTAGTATTTATATTGAGGAAACTGACCTTACCAAGACCTAGAACAAAATGCAAAAACAACACCTAAATTAAAAATGAAAGAAGAAACAAAAATTTATCTCTAATTCTAGCATGATGGCAATGTGTTTTCTTGATAGGGATTGGACCCAGGTGCAAAGTTAGCTGTGCTAACCAACAAAACCCTATATTATCATCCCTTTCGAGGTAGTATTGTGCCATGTTAGAACCAGGTTTCTGCATCCAAAGGATAGTGTGATATGTTTATGTCAAACGTAGGGCTTTATCCTAGCCTTCACGGACCCTAACCCTTAAAAGCAGTAAATTACAGCAACTAACATTTAACATATCTAAAACCTTCTTTGATTGCGCTAAACCTTCATAACATCATGTAAATAAACACAACTAGTTCTTTCCGTGTCTATTAAGTACTTTTCCATATTAATTACATTCAACAGGTCAAAAATATAGTAAATTAAGAGATAAATAGTAATACACAGATACACAGATAATTCCTCAAAACAAATATTTATTATACTTTAGAACTTCAATTACAGTTCTTTCAACCCTGTGCACACAGTTGCAGGGTCCCAAACACTCAGCTGCGGACTTACCAAGGTCTTCATTCACATAGCTGCAAGAGAATTCCCCTTTGCCTAAGTATAGAAAACAAACCCAAATGTTGCACTTATATCTCTTCACTATCTTCCCATGACTCTTGTATCACTCCTTTTTATATGATTCTTCATTACAATACCATGGTCTCTGAACCATGGGCGGGTCACAAAAAAACTTGAATCTTAACAAACTAAGGGTATTTGATGTTCCTGAAGCCCCTTTGACTCCTATCGACTTGCACTACTCGTGCTCTACTCCTCAAAATGCGGAGACTTTAAAATAATTGTCAAAACTTTACAAAATTTGACCCCAGGGGAGCCCGTCCCAACACAATGGGATCCTAACATAACCATTGTGGTAGTAAACAAAGTGCTCCATTACTCAAAATATGAGATGATATTGTTGGGGAGTTGAGAGAACACGACCATAGAGAGTATAAAATATAACATAAAAGGAAATAATAAGAGGAGAAAATAATACTCAAAGAAAATAGGTGGTCTCTAAAGACAACATTGTAACACTTAAGCACAACACATTGTGATCAGAACGCTATAACTCATGATAAAACAATGATTTATGTTCTTCATATTAGTTATTACTATTCAATCCATATGGTCCCTTTCCAAAAGTGTCCAAATTTAACAAACTTCCTTGAATTATGGAATATTTGGTGCACAAATGATTCCATCCATTTTGTGAAATCAACTTTGTTTCATCAACTACTTGATTATACTAGCGGCCTCATTTCTTCTCATTTAATTCACTTCTAAAGTTGACCTAATCATATATCCAATTCCTTTGACAAACTCAATTCCGTTCACCACTCAGTTGGTGGTCCAACTATTCATTCAATCCATTTTTCATCTATTTGTTGGTTCTTCTACCAACCCAATGAGGACTCATTTGACCACACAATCAATTGCTCCACCCATCTCATTGATTATCATCATGATGCCATGTAATATGGCATTGGCATGACTTTAAAGCAATCTTATTACTCACAAGTTTTAGAAATAAACACAAAAAAATTCAAATAAAAAATATAAATGAAAACCATTTTTATAAATTTAAAATGTTTTTTACAATTTCAAATTGAAAAACTTTTACTATCATAACCAAATTAATAAGGTGGTTGATATATGCCGATCTAAATCATTTTCCATGTTTTCAAATTAATGGACCGATTAACATATGAAAGGGGAAAATGATGTTGATTGACATGTATAAAAAACTTTATGATTGTAGTTATGAAAGCCCTGTCATTCATTGAAGTAGATGGGGGATGATTACTAGACTATGGTAGAATAAGGTTTACCTTTGTTTACTATGGTTAAATATGTTAAAGCACTCCTCCTACACCAATTCAAGCTCAAAAAAGTAGTCATTAAGTGACACTATCGGCAAGTAATAGGAAAACATTATGCAATCATGCATATACTCCTCGAAGTGCGCCATAGAGGCTCACACCATAATCTGATCTAAGTGCAACATCAAGTGACATGTCAAGTCCATCTTCAGCAAGCATAAGACGACAAAAATTCAGAAATCTAAGTGAAATTTATGAGCATATTGAAGTGGACAACAACACAATTCTCGATTCTTTATTTGCATTATTTTTTCATGTTGATGACCCAATTCATTTTTAAGATGCTTTAAAAGAGGAAAAATGGGTAGCAATGATGGATGAATAAATGAAGGTAATAGAAAAGAATGACACATGGGAGTTAGTAGACCTTCCACGAGGAAAAAAAGTCATAGGAGTCAAGAGGGTATATAAAACCAAAAGCAATGTTGTAGGAAAGACAAAAATTCATAAAGCAAGTTTGGTCAAAGGCTATAGGTAGCAGCACAAAAGAAATTATGTAGAGACATTTCCACTGGTCATGCGAATGGATATAGTATGTGTAATGTTGTCAATTGTCGTGCAACACAGATCAATGGTGTACTAAATGGATGTGAAGTCGAAATTCTTAAATGGAGCACTAGAAGAGGAGGTGTATGTGGTGTAACCACATTGTTATGAGGTGCAAGGCCAAGAATACATTGTACATGTTGAAAAAATCTCTTTATGGAGTGAAGAAAGCACCACGCGCATGCTACAACATGATATATTCTTACTTGATGGACAATGGATTTCACAAATGTCATGGTGAGCCTACTCTCTAAATTAAAGAGAGTGGTAGTAAGCTTCTTATTGTTGTTTTATATGTAGATGATTTGATTTTCACTCGAAGAAATGATCTCCTTATTAGTGCTTTCAAATAAGTCAGGAAGAGTTTGAAATGACTAATATGGGGTTGTTAAGATATTTTTGAGAATAGAAGTTGGTAGGGCCCTATGTTATAGGAATCTTGGTCATGTTAGTATTTCTACTTGTTTGAAGTCAATCTCTAAAAAAATTTCATGATGTCCTTACTATTATGGTTTGAAAAGGTCTAAATTTAGATTAAAAATCATGTAAAGTCTATCTATTTTGTAAAAGTTCAAATGTCTAAAGTAATGAGGCTTAATTATTAAAGGGATAACCAGAGGGAGTCGTTGGGTCACCATGGAAGAGTAGTGAGAGGTCATTTCATAAAACTTTGGTTACCAAAAGTTAGTCACCTAAAGATAGAGATCGAGTTTACATCAAAATAATCATCACAAAGGAGTGGGCACAGATTTGGAGGTTTTGTCAAGTCATTCTAGATGTCATTTCATGAGTAGTTATTGTTGAAGAAATTGTAACTACGTTCGGCCTTCATGACATTGATTTTTTGTAAACAAGAAAAATGAATTTATTAATTATGCCTTGTTGCATGGGATTCATGAGCAAGAAGTTTATTTATTTACTGGCTCCCATTGAGAGTCTTAGGATTTAGTTTAAAGAGTCAATGTCATGCTCTTCTTGAGCCTAGGTGTCATGTATAAAAGTATATATAAATGTCTATAACAACCCTCCAAGATAAGCCCAATCCTCCTAGAGACATCATCTAACAAAACGATGAAGAAGAGAAGTTATGTTGACCTCAAAATATATATTAAATAACCAGTTGGCTCAAATAATAGGCACATCCTTTCACTGTGACATGTCGGATTATTTATAGAGACATAACAACTATAAATACCCCACATGGGTCAAAACAAAAGCTCTAAAATCTCAGTCTTATCTGCAATCTAGGATGGGTATAGGAGGTGTAGGAAAACTGGGATTATCTCAGTGATTTTCGGATGGTTCAGAAAGTACAGGATCCCTGATATTGCAGATGAAATATACGGTAAAATATGTCAAATAAGGTACAGGGTTATGGTATTTCGGTTGAGCACATAAGTACAACATTTCAGATGCATGCAGTATGTCTCTGCAATTTCGGGTATAATCATGGTGCAAGTAATTACAATCATAATAAATTCAATCATGACCTTAGTATTCATGATGGAGGAATGATCTTGGTGTACTATCCTAGACACATTCATGTCCTCAACATTACTATGATTATGATAAATAGTCATGATGCTATTGAAGATGAATATTTTGTTACAACTATATATACATATCTCTAAATGGAGATCTCATTGATGAGATAGGATTCTCGATGAATGTGAAGAATTTGTGCATCAAGTTCTCATTGAAGGTGTAACATTGATACAATAGTAATGAAGATCTCAATGAAGGAACAGTCATGGTGCAACAATGATCTAGATAAAGGAGAAATCATGGTACAACAATGATGATGATGATCTCAGCAATGACAAAGATGAGTATTTTTGTCTTGGTCTTGGACTGGCATGATGAATCAAGGGTCATGGTCTTAGTATTCGTCAATTGCAATCTCTATAAGAAGAGATTTTTTGTGGGTTTTCCTCTCCAAGAGGGAGAGGTTTTGGCCCTAGCAGGATGCCAACAACTCGTGTTCTTGTCTCTTTGTTTTGATAGCTATTTGATGAACTAATAAATACACACTCTAATAATAATCAATAAAGATTGGATTATGAAGAAAAATTCTAAAACACCTCACAAATAGTTATCATGCTAAGAAAAATTGCATCATCCACATTTTCACTAGATTATTCAACATGGTATCAAAGCTAAGGTGCTAAATTCAATGAAAGGGAAGAAAAAGGAGACACTTAAGGACCAACTTCAATAAGGACATGAAAACAATTTGAAGGAATTGAAAGATCAGTCTTTAATAAGCAGTATACAAAAACAAGACAATTTGAGATCAAGTAATCCCAGTTAAAGTGAAGTCCTAATACAAGTGCTCAAAATTCATATCATAGTCAAAAGAAGGAAAACATAGTACCTCTCATAGTTTCAGTGCTAGCCCCAAATTGGGTGTCATTACAACCTATGTCATACCACAAAGATCTCAATGACTTAAGTCTATAGTAGTTTCGATGCTTTGTATTGAACAGTGCTCGAAGGCCTCAAAAATATTTTCTCATGTGAGTCAACTCAAGCAAGGTTCTACTCCAACAAGGAGCACTACAACAAGGTTACAAGGATATACAATCACATCATACATTACATCAATATCACTTCATCTTGAGAACAAAATGCCACATCTTAGATGGGCATCATGACAGTACTCTCAAATTCTTGATTTTGATTTCATACCCTCACAAGTAATCAAGTAATCTAAACATATTATAAAATAAGTAGTGCTTGTTGTTGAACAAGGCAAGGAAGTCTCAAGAGAATTCTTGAAACAAAATTGTACCAGGCAACTCAAACAAGAATCTCATTAAAGGATGTCATTCAAGAAAGCATCAAGGTTAAGATTTCATCGTCAAATGACAAGAAAGTATCTTTTCATTCTATATTCAAGTTTTGTTAAGTGACTTCATGATTGCAAGGACATTTGTGAATTGGATGGGTTATCAAGATTCCTTGCATGAAGGAGGATAGACATAGTCCTCACGTAGCTGATGTCATAAAAAGTTCTCCTCTCAATTTATGAAAAGGGATATTATGAAATATCCCCACATAGAAAATTTGGAGGCATCAAAGTGATGTAGATGATAAATTCATTCTCTTAAGGTGAAATAAAGAAGTTCACATGATATTTGACCTACATTAAAGTAAAAAGTATCAAAGGATGTAGGGTATATTCATAATGAATCATATACAAGGTCTAGGAAGGAAGAAAACCATCATTGATCTATAATGCACTAACAGATAATCAAGGTAAAAAATGTCCATGAACAAGAAGGTTACCTCATTCAACAATTTGTGGTCTCTACGCTAGAGAGAGAAAGACAAGTTGATGGAAAAAGTATTGAATGATAAAGAACTGAACCATGTGCAGAAAGGAAAGGCAAGATTTTTCCTCAAAAAAGACATAATAATTATAGCTAACACTTAATGATATGGAAATAATTTGGAAGCTCATATCAGCACATAGATGGAGGAAGCTGAAGAAGAGGGCCAAGAGAAGAGGGAGTAACAAATCTCTCATATGAGTAAGATGATATCCCTCACAAAAGGGTCATATCATAAGCTTTTGTTATAAGATATGAAAATGATGATAAGATGCATCATGGAAGCATTAAAACAAGAGCTCGTGATGTCACCATGGGAATCATGAACAAAAAAATATTTTACAAACAAAACGTGAAGGATATAACTCTTGAAAAACTCAGTGGACATTGAAGGAAAGAGTCAACTACAACAAGGTTCATCATAAATCAATCCAAAAAGGAAACATCTGCCAATTGGGGATTTACAAGATCCTCAAAATTCTCTAATGGAATCTGCATTGTAGGGTTCATTAATTTAGAGACGAAGAAAGTTTTCCAACAAGAACTCCAACATATGGAATCCATGAGATGATTGTATGATGACATGAAGCAAATCAAGGGATTGAATATATTTTCAATTAAGGAAGTTGTTGGAAGAAGCCTCAATGGTCTGAAGGTAAAATAAGGTATGTATGCTTGTGTTTAATATTTTAATGACATGTCATATGGTTGCAGGTAACATGGATTATTACTTCTATCTTGAGAAGCATGATCAAGAGAAAAAGGATCTCTTCCTTTGAAAGGATGAAAGAAGGCATAAGACACACTCGATTAAATCAACATAATATGTCCTCATATGAAGTATGATATGGTTGATCACAACTAAGAAACTCTGATTAAAAGAACCTAAGAATGCAATGTATAAGGAAGGAAGAGATTGTGAGATATGAAACTTTGATGAAGGCGATCAACATCCAAAAGATCAAGAAGACCTAACTAGAAAATATCCCAGAAAGATATGAAGACTCTGATGGAAAATACGAAGACCATTGAAAATGGATATATTTGGGAGATGTGTCAACATGAATGCAGGATACTGATAACTACAAGAAGATGTCATGATGAAGACCCATCCTGTAAGGTATGACTTGATTTAATATGTTTTGATTTCTTGAAAAATATCCGGATAAGTTCATGGAGGGCTATTCAAGAAAGAGTTGTAAATACAAGTACAACTAGAATTCACGTGGTGGATAGAATAAGAAAGATGAAGAAGTAGCCATATGGTGAAGGTTCCAGATATGAAGAAGGCTACTTTGCGTGAAGAAAGGAATGACATGACGAATGAAGGAGGAAAGTAGTCAATGGTTATTTCCCTACAAGGAAGAAGGTCAACTAAATTTCATGACTTCAAGGAGAGAAGTTGATCAAGCAGATGAAGGACCCACAAAGAAGAAGTTGTTAATGTATAGAAGAGTCCCTAGCCAAGAGGGAGCTCTGATAAGTTCTTGATTAAAAGGGAGCTTGGGAAATTTCTTGATCAGAGGAAGCTTGGGCATTTCTCCCTAGTTGAGAGGAAGCGATAGACACAACATTCTTGTCTTCACTTTGGAATAAATAATGGAGGATTGGGCACTCATATGGAATCTGATGCTCTTTGAGGATGTGCAGGGCATCCAAGAAAATAGTAGGCAAGAGGACCGATATTCTTTGAGGGTTGAGAACCCAAGACAATAATAGTCCTCAAAGGTCATACTCAGTGAACACCTGGGTGGGTATGTACCTTGAGAGACAATGATGAATTTGTCTATAATCATTGGTCTCACCAACATTGTGCTCTAATCTAATGAGAGATAGAGCTATCAGTCAAGCCCTTGTTGTGGAAACAATTTTGATTACTATGATTTTATACAGATGGGTTACCAATCTGATTATTCTTATAAGAAATTCTTCAGATTGAGAATGACCAAATACCATCATGAATACCTCCCTAGTTAAGAGGGAGTGTTGAAGAAAGTGTAACTATGTTCAGTCTTCATGACATCGACTTTTTGTAATCAAGAAAAATGAATTTATTAATTATTCCTTGTTGCATTGGTTTCATGAGAAAGAAGTTTATTTATTTAGTGGCTCCCATTGAGAGCCTTAGGATTTAGTTTAAGGGGTCAATGTCATGCTCTTCTTGGGCCTATGTGTAATTTATAAAATTTTATATAAAGGTCTAGAACAACTCTCCAAGACAAGAACAATCCTCCTAAAGACAACAACCAACAAAATGATGAAGAGTAGATATGTCAACCTCAAAATATATATTAAATGACAAGTCACCTCAAATAATGGACATGTCATTTCATTGTGACACGTCAGCTTATTTACAATGGCATAAAAACTATAAATACATCGTTGGGGTCACAACAGAAGATCTGAAAACTCAGACTTATCTGCAATCTCTGATGGGTCCAGGAAGTGCATGAAAACTCAGATTCTCTCTGTGATTTCGGGATGGTTCAACAAGTACAAGATCTCAGATATTGTGGATGAAGTACAGGGTACAATATCTAGGATAAGGTACAGGGTTATAGTATTTCAGTTGAGCACATAAGTACAATATTTTGAATGGGTCCAGTATGTCTCTGCAATTTTGGCTATAATCATGGTACAAGTAATTACAAGCATAATAAATTTAATCATGACTTCATAATTCATGATGGAGGAAAGATCTCTATGTATTGTCCTAGACACAGTCATGTCCTCAACATCATTGTGAATATGATAAATAGTCATGATGCCAATGAAGATGAAGATCTAGGTATAGTTGTATATACATATGTCTAAATGAAGATCTCATTGATCAGATAAGATTCTTGATGAAGGTGAAGCATTGGTCAATCAAGTTCTCAATGCAAGTATAGCATTGATGCAACAGTAATGAAGATATCAATGAAGGAGCAGTCATGGTGTGACAATGATCTAATTGAAGTAGCAATCACGGTACGACAATGATGATGATTATCTTAGCAATGAAAAATAACAGGATAGTTGTCATGGTCTCAGAGTGGCTTGATGAATCAAGGGTCATGGTCTTCGTATTCGTCAATTCGAATCTCTATAAGAAGAATTTTGTGTGGTATTTCCTCTCCAAGAGGGAGAGGATTGGCCCTGGAAGAATGCCAACATCTTGTGTTATTGTCCCTTTGTTTTGGTAGCTATTTGATGAACTAATAAATACACACTCTAATAATAACCAGTGAAGATTGGAATAAGAAGAAAAATTGAAAAACAACTCATAAATAGTAATCATGCTAAGAAGAATCACATCATATACATTTGCCCTAGACTCTTCAATAGTTATGACCTCAACATGAGTAAAATAGTTAAAACACAATTCGTTGTCTTTCCTCAAGCGCTACACTTTCCAGGAGGTGTTGTGCATTCATTATTTCCATTTTCAAATCACAATCATTGTTATCATTTCCACTCCAGGCCGTCTTGGAATATTATTTGAACCTCTGCCTTCATCAAAGATCACCCATTTCCTGTTTATTCACAATAGAACCTGTGGTGTCATCATGTTAAGGTGTTGTGCAAAGGAGGCAGGGGCGCGACATTTCCATATATCGTTACTCTTCTTGTCAATTTTAACACCAAACACATTTTCACAGGTGCAAAATCAAACCACTCTTTGTTCCTTGGCTGTGAATAAATTTTAATTGCATCTATGAGCCAACTAAAACTGTTCAAATCCTACAGAAAGGAAAATCCATCTTTGCTCTGTTTTTTGTAATTCGTTGTGATTTCTAAAATTTTTGTGTTCTCTCCTAATTATTGCGATACCACACAGTATTCATATTTTTCATTTCTTCGTTGCCAAGATCACATTCTCCTTCATGGAGTTTCCATGTGTAAATTTCATATGTCTTGAAATTGCATTGGAGCCCCTCATCCTCACCATTGTGCTTGTTTGACACCCATTTTCCTTGAGTGTTGCATTATTCACAAGGCGTTACAATTGTCCTTTTAAAGTTCTTTGTCAGCGGTAAAAACATTTCATGTTCTTTAGGGTTTTTCTGTGATTAGAGTCTTGTGCATAGTTTTTTGTTTCTTAGTCATCATCAAGGGTTTAATTTAAAAGAGAACTCCTTTTTATTACTCCCACACTATTCCACAGAAAAAGTTTCTTAAAACCCTAGACTATTCACTACTGAAAAAACAAAATCATGTCAACTCCAGAGGAAAAGAAACATAAGGTAGGTTGCATTATTCTATTTGAGCCACAATATGTCACATCTATTAATGCATATCGATCCATCCGAGTGCCTTTTGAGAAGGTGGGGTGTTTGAGGTTTTGTGAAAAGATTCAAGGGTACAATCTACAAGTGACTAAACCAAAGTTTCTAATGGATTCCAAGCGAAGGTGGGAACACTTTCACCCAAATCAATAGCTCATGGCACTGAGATCCCTTTAAATGGTCAGGAATGGTTTAAGTGTATGGAGTTAGATTTGGATCATTTCAAAGACTTTCTGAAACCACAATAGTAGGAGTGGTATGGGTCTGTTGTTCCAAGAAACTATCTATGGGACCTCGTGTGGAAGAATCAAGAGAAGTTATGTATAGTAGGATTATTATAGACCTGATAATAATTTTTGAAGAACTTTTACAATATATCATTTTCAGCTTGATATTCTTCTTATTATTATTAGTTTGTGTGTTTACTTCATCAAACTGCTACCAAAAAACAAGAAACAAGAACACAAGATGTCGTCTCTATGCCAGGGAAAAACCTCTCTCTCTTAGAGAGGAAAACCATTTCATAGATTTCTCTTATTGAAGATTTTATTGATCAATGCAAACCCTAGACCCTTGGCAAGAGTATCCTCCAAGAACAAGTCAAGCCCTTCCAATATTACTTCCTCTTGCAACACTCGTCCTCCTTCTTCCAGTACTTTGCCTTCCTCCTTCCAACACTTTATTCTTCTTCTTACAGAAACTGTAGAAACCCTAGATTGTATGCCCTAGAGTGATCCTTGTCCTTTTATTGCTTTGCTTGAAATGGAGCCTCTCTAACTTAAGAAGATGAACTTGTCACCTCCTAACTGGGCCTTTTTTTTTTGCGAATATTGTAGACTTAGAGCAACAATAATACAACCCTAATTCTTAGCACATGCGAGGGAATATATTCACAAAAATTATGTTAGACTCCTCCTTCTTCCTTCGCTTGTGTATCCTTCTTCCTTGCTTGAATGAGAAGCCTTCTAAGCATTCGTTTCTAGCCCAAACACTTCTCCTTTATAAATTTAATAGGAGAGCTTGATATGACAACAAAATATCCTTCTTTCCTTTGCACGTGTGACTGAAATTAGCCCTAGAACAGTCCCAAAAAATCGCTTTACTTCCTTCCTTCTTCGCTGCACTTGGAGACCCCTTTCCTTGAATTATTTGTGCCCTATACTCGTCCTCTTTCTCACTAATTTCAGACATGATATAATGATCTTTTGAGGAGGTCAAATGACTCCTTATATAGGAGTCTGTCTCCTTCTTTTAGGCTGAGTTGAGGTCGACATGAAGACTTGAAGCCAACTTGATGTATATAATTCAGATTGCTTCTTTTGATGGTGCCAATGCTTGGAGGAGGCTTATGAATTTACTTACAGTTCTTCTTATGACTCTAATAAATATTATTACATAGTGTGACAGGCCCATCAGGGTCTTTAATGAATACATTGACTCTTTGACTTCCTAGAAGCACTTAAATATATGCTTGACGTAGTCAATGAGCAAGAAACTCATTGTTATAAATAACAAAAATATTTTTTTCCTTTTCTTTACAGTACAAATATGAAAATTACATTTATGAATAACGAACCTAGTTACACTTCTTTCAACACCTCCTCTTAACTAGGGAGGTAATCATAGATCTTACAAGGTGTTTAGCTATTTTTCAATCTTGAAGAATTCACATAAGAGAAACTAGATTGGCAATCCATGTGTTATAGCATCATAGTAACTAGCATTGTTCATAGCAAGGCCTTGACTAACAACTCTGTCTCTCATTAGATCAAATAATAATGTTGGCGAGACCAATCACTTATAGACACAATAGTCATTGTTTCTCAAGCTACATACCCACCCGAGTGTTCATTGCATATGACCTTCTAGGACTATTCTTTTCTTGGGTTCCCAGCACTCAAATAATATCGTTCCTCTTGCCTACTCTTGTCTTGGATTCTCTACACATACTCAAAGAGTATTAGATGTCATATGATTACCCAATCTTCCCATTCTTTCTTCCCAAGTGAAGACAAGAATGGTGTGTCTATCTCTTCCTCTTAATTGAGTAAGACATGCCCAAGTTTTCTCTCATAAGGAACTTGTCAAAGCTCATTTGTAATTCGGAACTTGTTATAACTCCCTCTTAGCTAGGGAATTTTCCATTCATCAGCAACTTATTCTACATGGTTCCTTTAGCTGCTTGATCTCCTTATTTCCTTTGATGTCATGAAGTCTTTATTTGAACTTCTTCCTGGTAGGGCATAGGCCATTGACCACTTTCCTTCATTGATTTTCATGTTATTTCTCCTTCATGGAAAGTGGCCTTCTTAATGTATGTTAGGTTCTTTCATCATTTGGCTACTCCTTTGTCATTTGTTTATGCTTCATAATACCTAGCACATAGATTCTTAGTTGTAATTTCTTGTTCCCATTCTTCGATTTAGTATCCATTCATGACTTCATCCTGACATTTCTCCAACATTAAATAGTTATTTTGTTGGATGGCTTCTTCATCATGAGATCTTTGTAGTTTTGATTTGGTTATCTGCATCTTAATATCTCCAAGACTTTCATAGGTGTCAAGGGTCCTGTGATGTTTTTCTTCCTTTGTCAAAGTTTTCATGCCTTCTTTCGAGAGATCTCTTTAATGGATCTTTTCAGATAATGATTCTTCATGACCATGGTGTTCTTCACATGCTCGATCTCTTTCTTAGTTTACTTCTTCTTGAATTGTTTAGATAACAACCTAATACTTCCACATGAGAGAACTTTCCTCATTATGTGCTTCTTGGACTAGTCAACATTTCATCTTCACTTGCTTCTTAGTCGACAATTTTATACTCCTTAAGAGGGTATTTCTTCTTCACTTGCTTCTTTGACTAGTCAACAAGATTATACACCTTATGTGAGCATTTATTCTTGTTGACATTTATTAGATGTAATACATTCTCTTGATTATGTCTTCAGTGAAAGAGAACCTTTTGTACTTGATCATGTTTTTAGAACTATTCCCATGACTCAATAACATATATGATGACATGACTTAAACTTGAATGCATACATACCTCATCTTGATTTTTCCTTGATCATTTCGGCTTCATTTGATGGTCCTTTCTTATTGGCATAACATTTCTTGCTTCATCTTTTCTTTCTTGCATATCATACTTGCTTATACATGAATATTTTCAGCTATATGTACTCCATGCTCCTATATTCTAGAAGATATTTCTAACCATCCATCTTTTTTCTATTTCTACAAGCTCCTTCTACATGAATATTTTGAGCTATATGTGCATTGTGCTTCTATATTCTAGAAGGAATATATAACCATGCATTTTTTTCTATCTCTACATGCTTCTATACTACTAAAAAAATTGAAGCAAGACTTTAAATAAATAAGTAGACTTAGCTAGAGTAGAGATTTGGAGGATCTTCCTTCTTTTGCTTCTTGTCTTCTTCTTTCACCTCTTGAATTAAATGAGCTTCTTCCCTTTTTCTTTTTTTGTTCTTGTCCTTCCTAAGTTTAGGACAATTCCTTTTGTAGTGTTCATATTCTTGGCGTCCAAAGCATTGGACTTTGGACATATCTCTATTGTTTGTTCTTCGTGAACCAAATTTTCTCTTTCTCTTGGTCATGGTTGCAAATGCTTGGTCCTTTAATCCCACATCAGCTCTTGATTTGAGTCTAGTTTCCTCTATCATACATAGAGACCATAATTCACTTAGTGGGGTTGCTTCCTTCTTGCAATATATGCTTGATGTGAAGTTGCCCCAATCCTCATGTAGAACATTGTGTACTACAGTTGTCATTTCTCGTTCATACATGACTTCTCCCAGCTCTTGAAGTTGATCCCTCATATTAAAGATCTTCATAAAGCATGGAGCTATTCTTTTGATATCTTCATCTTTTAAAAATCATTTCGTAGAGATATCACTTCTCTAGTTGTGCTTACCAAGAATAGCTCTATTAGCTTGTCATAGATTTCTTTTGATGTTTCAAATTTGGAGACATAAGGAATGAGAGAGTCTTTGATGGGTTCTATTATAATCCTTTGAGCTCTTGTCTCATCCTTAATGTACTTGGCTAAGGCTTGAGTTTTTTCGTTAGCAGGGATTGTGATATTCCCTTTGATGTGATCTAGAAGTTGATTCCCTTTAAGAAGTAAATCAATCCTCTTCTTCCATGCAAGGAAGTTAGTGGTCCCAAATAATTTGTTCCTTTCCTTGAAAAAATACATTGAGGTGTATTCATGAGGGGACATACACTTACTTGATATAGTTTGAGATCTAGTGGACTTTCTTTCTTCGCGAAGACTTGATGGCTTGCCTTCCTTATATCTTGATGTTTTTCAAGTTGCTTTCTTAAAATGGACTTGTTTGATGATGATATTTGTTTGATGACTTGACTTGTAATAATTTTGTTTTTTAATATGGTGTAGATTTATGTAGGTCCCTATTTGATTTTCTCTTCTTGTAGGTTCCTTGATACAAAAAGGATTCTCCTCTTCCTTTGCAGTCTTCTTGTAGTCCTTGCTTGTTATTGAGGTGATTGAGACTTCTTCACTTGATGCCTCAACCTTGCAGATGTCCTTAAGATGTTCTTTCTAGATGAGCCACCTTATGTGTTTTCTTGACATTCCCTTTCCTTGATGTGTCACCTTAGCTCTTATTCCATGTTGAAGAATCAAGGGCAGCTATGTATAGTAGGATTATTCAGGACTTGATAACAATTTTTGAAGAACTTTTACAATATATCTTTGTTAGCTTGATATTATTCTTCTTATTATTAGTGTGTGTGTTTACTTCATCAAAATGCTACCGAAATAAAAGAAACAACAACACAAGGTGTTGGCTCTATGCCAGGGAAAAATCTCTCTCTCCTAGAGAGGAAAACCCTTTCGTAAATTTATCTTATTGAAGATTCTATTAATCAATGTGAAACACTAGAACCTTGACAAGAATATCCTCCAATCACAACTAAATCCCTTTCAAGATCCATTCCTTTTGCAACACTTCGTCCTCTTTCTTTTGACACTTCATCTTCCTCCTTCCATCACCTTGTTCTTCTTCTTTCGGGAATTGCAGAAACCCTAGATTGTATGCCCTAAAGTGATCCTTGTCCTTTTCTTCATTCGCTTGAGATGGAGCCTTTCTAACTTAAGAAGATGAACTTGTCACCTCCCAACCGAGCCTTCTTTTCTTCATGAAGATTGCAGACTTAGAGCAATAGTAATATAGCCCTAATTCTTAGCACATGTGAGGGAATATCTTCACAAAATTTATGCTAGACACCTCCTTCTTCCTTTCCTTGTGTATCCTTCTTCCTTTCTTGAATGAGAAGTCTTATAGGCACCCTTTTCTAGACCAAACACTTCTCCCTTATGGTTGTAATAGGAGAGATTGATATGAAAACATAATAGCCCGCTTTCCTTCACACGTGTTACTACAATTAGCCCTAGAAGAGTCCCAAAAAACTTGCTTTACTTCCTTCCTTCTTCACTACACTTGGAGACCTCTTTCCTTGACTTCTTCATACCCTTTAATCATCCTCTTTATTGTTGATTTCAGAGATGGTATAATGATCTTTTGAGGAGGTCAAATGGCTCCTTATATAGGAACTCGTCTCCTTCTTTTAGGCCGAATTGAGGCTGACATGAAGACTTATAGTCGACTTGCTCTATATAATTTAGATTACTGCTTTCGATGGTGCCAACACTTGGAGGAGGCTTATGAATTTGCTTGGAGGTATTCTTATGACTGTAATACATATTATTACATAGTGTAACAAGTCCATAAGGGTATTTAATGAATACATTGACTCTTTGACTTCCTAGAAGCACTTAAATATGTGCTTGGCCTAATCAATGAGAAAGAAACTCATTGTTATAAATAATAATAATAAAATATTTATTTTTCTTTACAAGTACAAAGATCAAAATTACTTTTATCAAGACCGAACCTACTTACACGTTCTTTAACACCACCATAGTAAATTGTTGGAGGTGATTCAAAGGTATTTCACATGTAAAGGGAGGTTTAGTAAAGTTTATCAGTATCATATAAGAATCCTACTGCGAGAAAAAAAGCTTTGAATATTCCTTACTATTTATTTAGGAGCCTTTGAAAAATGGCAGACAGATTTCAAGCCAAGGGGATTTAGATCGAAACTTGTTTATTTCATTTTTAATTGATTAAATTGTTGGTGATAAGGGAATTTGACAAGAAGGAGAAGCCATGGCAGGACTTTTTGATCTCTTCAAGGTGGGTGACACAATATTTTAGCTCCCAAAGGACTAAGAGAGATACCGCATCAGTTGCAATCAAAGAGGCCTCACCTACAATAACTAGCTCAGTAAAAAGTCCTTTAACTAAGAATAAATCAGTGGAAAAAAGAAGTGCCAAAAAATTTCATTTCTCACCTGAGGTCAAAATAGTCGCTAGCGCACCAAGAACAAGAGCTTCAAGCAAAATATTTCCTATAGACTCTTCACCTATTCAAGCTACTGAGATATCAGAAAGTGAACATGAAGAAGTGGAAGTTGATGGAAGGGATAAAAAAATTAAGGACCTACAAGATCAGTTAGACAAGGCTCAACCTGGTGAAGGAGAGCCATCAAGGAGAACATTGGTACATGTTTTTAAAGGGAAAAGTAAACAAATCATAAATGTTGAAAATGTGAAGGGGACAGTTGAACAATCAAGGAGACGTAGAACTAGGTTTTCTAATAAGATGGAAATGTAAATGGAGGACACTATTCAACCAAAATAGATGGTGGTTTTTAATGAGAAAAATGAGTTTGAAAGACTGTTGGAACATCCTGAAGGAGTTCACCAACACGTAGATTGGCTTGCAAGAAAAAATCAAAGGGATAAGATGAATCTATTTAAGCGATTACAAGTTTTTGAACCTGTCCTTAACAAGGCTAAGAATAAGTTAAAGTGGACCTTACCTCCGCATAGGCAAGTGATAAATTTGTGTACACATAATTTGGTTTTGGAGGCCAAGAAATCTGGAAGAAATAGGAAGAGGGCTAAGTTTGATATACTAACAGAAGGAAACATAAGTTAAATCTTCATTAGGAGGATGCCACTAAGCTCTAAATTTTATCTTTTTTCTCAAGAGTAAAAAATAATTTTAGTGTTGGTGGAATTTGCAAAAATGCAGTAAGGACTTGTTGCACCTTTTATATAGTCCTTTATGCTAATGAGATAGAGTTATTTTGAGGTTTTTCGTATCTTATGGGATGTTATAATAATTTACAGATACTTTCATGTTTATTCAAGCACTTTATATTAGAGGAAATCCACCATATGTTCATAATTTTGAAGGTGCTATGAAAGTTGACAATTTGCTCTGAAAGTCTCTTATAGGTGATTAAGAGAATTGCAACCATTTCAAAGGATGTTTCTAGAGTTAATTACCATCACATGGAGATTTTGAGATTACCCAGTTGCTCCTTTATATCATATGAATGCCAGAAATATACAGAACTTGAGGCGCTCTCAAAGTTGCTTTGAAACTGGGAGTTTTGTAGCAGATGTTGTGTTTTCAGACAGTCTTGATTTTTCCTTGTAAATTCGATTTTTTTGGCCTCCAAAGGTTGTTTAATCATGTTTTTAGATGGTATAACTCCTTAGGATGGTATATTTAGTGGTTTATTTTGAATAATTCTAATTTTAAAGATGTATTAAGTTGAAAACTGCACTAGTCAATTAGCTCCTATTTTTGTGCAAAGTAGGTGAACAATTCACTGTATCTAGCTGATTAACTAGCTTCCTTTAGAAAAATTCAACCTCACTCGCTGGGAATGGAATATTTGATTTATATATAATAAGTAAAAAGCTAAGCAGAGGGTTATGTTAGTTAGATTGGAGAGAAATACACTTTGAGTGCATTGCATTTTCTAAATATTTTGCTAGTAAATGAAAGACAGAAGGTGATTTGCAGGTATTCATGTGTGATATCTTGATGGTGTTGTGCTTATTTCTAATTGTAAGTGTGTCTTATGTGCTTACATTTCTTGAATGTATCTCTCCATGCTTGGAAGAACCAGATGTTTAACTCAGAATTCATCTAAAGGGTGCTCTGATTTGGTTTTACCAAGTGATTTATGTTTTCTTCTTAAAGCAACATTTAGAATTCATCTAAAGTTTTGATGCTCTATCTGTTGTTTCCACCTTTCTTACGCTCACCCTCCTACTAGGATTTAACTTTATTTCATCACTAAGATTTCGTACCTTGCCCCTTTGGAAAAACCCTTTCTCTCTTCATCATATCAGTAGACAAATAATAAATTTTACCTGAGCCCATGCCCAATGGATCAGTCTCCTTTCTTACTGGCAGTTCTATGTAAAAAAGACCTTATAGAGCACTATACCTAGCCTAATATTAAATTAGTTGAACAGTGAGAGAGCCCTCTCCAAGGCTAGAAGGGATAGCTTTTAGCCTAAAATTGGTTTGTGGTTACCTCTGAAATTTCTCTCCTCAACATGGGGAAATTTATGAAGTGATAACAGCACTGATGAAAATAGAAAATGCCATCTTTATTTCTCAAGTACAGTATGTTGCAAACATTTTGAAGCGGTTTAATATGTAGAACAATAAGCTTACACCAACTCCAACTGTCATGCGATTGAAACTAAGGAAAGAAGATAGTAGTCGTGATGTCAATTGGACACTATCTAAAAGCATTGTTGAAAGCTTAATTTATTTTCCAGCAACTAGGCCTGATATAATGTAGAGAGAAAGCTTGGTCTCAAGGTTTATGGATACACCAAAAGAGACACATTAGTAGGCAGCCAAAAGAATTATAAGGTATGTGAATAGGACAAAGGAATATGGTATTTTGTACCTGTGTAAGTTGAGGCAAAGGTGCCTCCTTAAGACAACCCCACGGAAGGTAATTCAAATAGTTTAACTTGCGCAACAAAATAGAGTTAAAAGTTAAATAATTTACGCATAGTAAAAACAAAATATTTGAGCATTGAAACAAGAAACACATTTTTTCTAAATATGGGAAAAAGAAATATAACTTGAATTATATTTCAAAAAGATAATAAAACATTTACAAATTTAAAAAATCAGAGTTTAACTCATTCACCACCTTAAAATGATAAATTCACCCAATTTTAACTACACTCTCAAAAAACATACAGTGACACACAACATACAATAGATTTTTTTGTTTTCAGATGTACACCACAATTTTTCCAGCTACATAGATTTTTTTAATATATCAATTCTTTTCTCTCCAATTTTCTCCAAGTGAAATAATATATCAATTCTTTTCTCTACAATTTTCTCCAAGTCTCTCAAGCTTACTTCTGCAACTGAAAAAATATTTTTGACACATATATTCAAGCATACATTTTTTTAATATAATTTTCATGATAGGTCAGAGACATTAAAAGACAGGAGTGACACTCGTACAAAAAAAATAATTTTATGAACTTTTAGAGGTTGCGAGGTACTAAAAACAATTGCGGAGTAAAACTCTGTAACATATGATTCACCAATTTGTTGAAATGATAATTTAAACTGCAGCGACAGTTGAACAGCGACCGCAAATTTTCTAGAAAACCGCCAGTCTTTTCCCCGCACCGCTTTTCACAAGACGGTGGTATTTCTCGAGGGGGCAGCGAGCATACCCATCAGCTGACAGGTGCCCTTAGCTGTTTTTTCAAAACCATTTTCCCCGGCGCGTAAAGATCGGTTGAAAGGGACCTTCGGGGAATTGCTGACAGCCATCCGATTGACATCAACGGTTGATGTACAGACCTACACCTTGGAGCATTTATTAGTTGACGTGAAGTGAAAGTTTCATTGACCGCCATCGTTCATCAGTGAAACAATTAATGAATTTATTACGGTTGGTAATTGTAGGTAAAGATATTTTATTTTTATTGTTTTTTAATACACGGGTGTAGTTTTTGTTTTTACGGCACAAGTAAAACAAAAGGGTTATGTTATGTTATGTTTTTTTGTTGAAAAACAAAAGGGAATTCGCAGCAGCGTGAATGCAATGTTTTTTTTTGAGTGAATGAAATGTAATGCAAGGTAATACGCAGCACGCAGCAGCGCGTATGTAAGAGGAGTAAAAATATTTTTACACACAGCAGTGTAAATAATATACAGCAGAGACAGTAATTTTCAGAAGAGACAGTGAAGTTTTTTTGGGACTGCCTCTGAAGCAGGCATGTTGTAATTCCTCTGATAGAGGAAGAATCTTTTGTAAGAGTCAGTCTTATAAATGAATAGAAGTTTTTTGTGTGTGTAAAAACTTTGTCCTCTGGAAAAGAAATTTTTTTGTTCCTCTGTGTTAAAAACAGAGCATTGTTCTCTATTCATTGTTGTTCTGGAATTATCAAAAATTCCCAACACAATTCTGCATTAAATTCTTCTTTGTTCTTAATCATCTGATGTGTTGCGGAATGGGGGAGTTTGTACTTATTCAAATTTTCATTTGCTTTTTATAAATGGTTGTTGCGATTTCATTTAAGCATGGCGGTTGGGAGTAATTTTCTAACAATAATTAAGAAGGGGAGATTATAATTAACAAATGGTTAAGTATAAGTGACCATGGTTGTCTAAATTAAACTAAGTTTCTTTATAATCAATTATAATTGACCATAGTTACCCATAGTTAACTATATTTGGTCATGTTAACCATGGTTCATTATAATTAGACACACTATTAAGCTTTCACATATGAAAGATGATTAACAATAATTTGACTCTTTTTCCGTGATTTATCTTATTTGAAAATAAACCAGTTATAGTTAACCACGACTATAACTGTTTAATTAAATGTAATTATGATCGATTATAATTTACTGTAATTAACTATTAATTGGAATTATAAAAATTAAAATAAGAAAGTAACTGCAGATTTGAAATTTTATATACACATGGGTTTAGTAAGGCATTGAGTTCTACGTGACTTTGATAGGGTAGAGCTGTTTATCGATCAACTAAATCGTTTCATTTTTCACTATTTAACTAAACTTTGGATGGATAAAAAATTGTCAGTTTGATAAAAAAATCGTGGGTTTGATGGATAAAGTGTTGTTGGAATTACAGATTCGACATTTTAGATTGATTCAGGAAAACTACTTGAATCTCAAATTTGAGTTGTTATCACAAGGTTCAGATTTTTTACCATTTCTACAGTCAAATTTAAGAAAGTGCTACAGAAAAATGGAAAACGGAACGTTTAAATTCTGTCGAAGAAATCCACGAAACATACAAATGGACATCATAGTTACGTAAGTTACCGGATCAGAATATTGCTAGTGGTAGAGTCCATATACACAAAATGCTTCATATACAAGGTACCAATCTCTGAATACGTCAATGAGTTATGCCCACTTACAGGGACAAGCCTCCAGTTAGGACTTTACTAGATAGATTTATCGAGTCGAAGGTCATCTTGTCAAATGGTTATAAGCTTCAATCCTATTGGATAACTTATTCAAATTGGTATTTATAAATAATATGGCATTTTTAACTAATGGGAGGTCGATGTAGTTTAGAAATCCATTTTTCATTTTCCTCTGGTCAGCATAGTATAATTTGAAAATAAGTGATCTTATCATTTTATAAATGTTTTTATTTTTATATTAAAAGAAATTAGAAAATAGTTGTAGGTATAAAAAATTTAAGTATCATATATGGAAAAAAATTAGAAAATAGTTGTAGGTATAAAAAATTTAAGTATCATATATATGGAAAATTAGGAGGTAAACTAATTTGGTTATTTAAAAAAAATCATTCTCTCATGTAATTTTTAGGAAAGACTTTGTTTAATAAAAAAAATCATCATAATTTTGTAGTATTTTTTTATGGTTAAATAGTATTAACAATTTTTTATTAATTTTATTTTTTTAATTTGATTTTATTATATATTCTAAGTTTCATACTAAATTAAAAATTAATAAAAAATTGACTGTTTGGATTAATTTTTACTATTTATTAGGCCTATGTTTTAGGGAGACATTGATGATGAACCACAACAAATGGTTCCAAATGTGTAGACTTAAAAATCTGTATGTGATTTTGTCAGAAAAATATTTCATATAAATCATGAATCAAATTTTATAATATGCATGTGATTTTGTCAGGAAAAATCGCAATTTATAATCTGCATGTGATTTTTGCGGAAAATATTTCATATAAATTATGAATCATATAAGCCTAGATTTTGATAGTTTAAAAAATCATCCTCCACTTTTCGGACAAGATTTTGTGAACTTTTTCTATGTAAAAGTGAACATATCATTATTAAATAATAAGTACAATGAATAATATGCAATTGTTTAGTTTTTTGGACAAGATTTTGTAAACTTTTTCTATGTAAAAATGAAAATATCCTTATTAAATAATAAGTATAATGAATAATATGTAACTGTTTAGTTATGTGTACAAGACTCTTTTTTGGAATCTAAGTTTTTCACTTTGAGAATTTAGTTTTTTGACAAGATTTTGTAAATTTTTTTTATGTAAAAATGAAAATATCCTTTTTAAATAATAAGTATAATGAATAATATGCAACTGTTTAGTTATTTGTACAAGACTCTTTTTTGGAATCTAAGTTTTTCACTTTGAGAATTTAGTTTTTTGACAAGATTTTGTAAATTTTTTTTATGTAAAAATGAAAATATCCTTTTTAAATAATAAGTATAATGAATAATATGCAACTGTTTAGTTATTTGTACAAGACTCTTTTTTGGAATCTAAGTTTTTCACTTTGAGAATTTTATTAAAAAAATAGAGCACATCCTTTCTAAGATTTCTAAACCGTAAAAAAAACATTAAAAAAACACCTTTAGTCTATTCTTTATTTAATTAGTAATTAACCAACTAATTAAAAAACTAATTTATAATATATATTAGCAAATAACCTAGCAACAACGACTTGTCCTCCTTTCTCATTTATTTCTTTTCCTTTCAGAGTTTTCATAACATACTAAAATCAATGTTTATCTAATTTTTAGTATTTTGAAAATGAATATTATTAATTTAATTTGTTAGCTTTCCGAAAATGTCGAATCGAACTGAGACTTGAGAATTATGATGCAGATACAAAGACTGATAAATTCAAAAGTGTTTTTAAGCGCTTCCGAAGGTTTCGTAAGGCTCACTAGGTATGATAATTTCATGGATCACTTAGTCACGCAATTTATTCGTATTTTTAGAAATATTCAAAAGTATATTTCTCTGCCATCTTATGTGACCAGAAAAGTGAGTGGTGTGGGCTAAACCATCGCTCATGTCACTCTTTGTCAAACCACGTGTATTTTATGAGTATTTCGCACGGTTTCCGAGAGAGATGGATCAAAATTATACCATACGCCAAGAATAATGGTTACTGGAAAAAATAGAAAGCAAGGGACAAAACGCCAAGCAGGGTCACTGGAAAAAATAATTGAAGCTCAAGTGTTGACGCTCACGAGTGCACGTTTATTGAAAATTTGAATAGCCTCTTTTATTCATTAAGATTAATTTACTAGGGAGATCTAAGTTAATATCAAGATCATAATCTAACTATTGTTTTTTACGTTCAACCATTTCTTTATGAAACTTGTACTTAACATGTACGTAAATGTGGGTAAAATTAAATTTCACAAAAATTAATTTTATATTCTCTCTATTTTCTTTTAATTCTTTATTATTAGTCACACCTCAAATTTCACATAAATGGATATTATACATTTATTCATATATTGTTAGGTTCTTGTCTATATCTTTTTTCAATTCCTTATCATCAACCACGTCTCCAATCTTCTTGACTTATTAAGGCAATCCAACGTTTTGAAAAATAACAATAAAGATACTTCGAGGAAATAAAAAATATAATGTTTTAAATTTGTGTGCACGATGTTATAGGAGACCATAGAGATATTTGGCGGAAATTGAAAATATAACTTTTTTTATTAATCAAGTTAATGGGTTTTTTCCTTGCTGAAAAAATAAAATAATATACATTTCATAGATTACTCAAATTTTAACAATACACATTTCATAAATTACTCAAATTTGAATGATGGTTTTATATGTGAGTTTAAAATTATAAATAAATTTGAAATCCGAATTAAATAGCTTTCCTTTTCAGTTTTAAATTTTATGTAAGTTTCTTAAAGTTATAATGGTTTTTTAAAGATGATTTCAGCATTTATACATGACATGACTGTTGGAATGATAATTTCAAACTGCAGATTTTTTCTCTGCGATGCGATCGCAGATCGCATATCGCACTTCCTTTTTTGTCAACCTTCACCGCTTCCTTTAGATAGTATGCGATTGCGATTTCGCGATGCGATCTGATTGCATATCGCAAATCGCATGATTTAAAGGTTATAGAAGCGGTGGCACATCTTTTCTCTTCTTGCGATGCGATGGTGCGATATTTTGATAAGGCATGCATTAAATTCCAGTAGGATATTTTCAGCCGTGTAATTAATGATATTTACTAGGGTTGATAAATGTAGGTGAAATTTTAAATTTTATTATTTTCTATTTTACGGAAGTATGGGAAAAGCAACACGTATTATAAGATATTTTTGTGTTGTTCAATATAAAAAAAAATGCAAGAGCAGAGACGTGTGTAGAGTATTAGAAAAGAAGAGTTTTTTTTTTTCTTGCAACGCACAGCAGTGCTGAAGATATAATTTTCTGAGATAGTGGAATCAGATTCTGGAACTGAAGTTCCTGTTGTAAATCCCTCTGAGTCGAGGAAGACAATTCTGTAACAGTTTTTATTATTATTTTATATGATTAAGATCCTGTATAAAACCAGAGCATTGTTCTCTGTGCAAATTTCTTTTGTGTTTGAAATCAATAGAAATTCCCAACATGGTATCAGAGCTGGTCTAGGCACTCAGTGAGTCAAAAACAGAGATTGTTTTTCACTGTAGGAGCTGTAAGAAGCTTATTGAGCAGATTTTTTCCAGCAGAGAAAGTTTTTGCTTGTTTTTTTTTGGGTCAGTATCTCTTCTTTATTTATACAGGTTAAGATGGCAGATGCTGGAACTGGTTTGACAAATCCCCAACTGCCACAGTTTAATGGGAAAAATTACAGTTATTGGTCCATAACAATGAAAGCATTGTTTGCTTCTCAAGGAATATGGGAGCTGGTTGAAACAGGCTATGCTGAACCTGCAGATGCAACAGCACTGGCTGCTTTGACAGTAGCAGAAAGAGACCAGTTGAAGAGTGACAGGAAGAAGGATGCCAAAGCCCTCTTTTTCCTCTTCCAATCAGTACATGAAAGTGTTTTTCCGCGGATTGCAGCAGCAACAAAGTCCAAGGAGGCATGGGATATTCTCAAAACTACCTATCAAGGCATGGAGAAGGTGAAGACTGCAAAGTTGCAGATGTTGAGGAGAGACTTTGAAAATCTCAGCATGAAGGAATCTGAAACAATAGATTCATTCTTCACTCAGGTTATTGGATTAATAACCCAGATAAGATCTCATGGTGAGATTCTTTAAGAAAGAAGGATTGTAGAGAAGATCTTGAGAATTTTACCCTCAAGATTTGAATCTATTGTGGTAGCAATAGAAGAAACAAAGGATCTCTCACAGTTCACGGTAGATGAACTGAGTGCTTCTCTTTTGTCTCATGAACACAGACTGAGTAGAGGAACAGATTCCTCTTTTGAGCAAGCATTCAAGACTCAGATGTCTTTTGGCCAAAGAAGAGGTCGAGGCAGAGCAAATAACAGAAGTCGTGGAAGAAGCCAAAACAGAGGCAGAAATTATCCTACAAGCACAAGTGGAAGGAGCTACAATCAGAACCAAGATGAAGGTTCAAGCAAACAGCGAGCTCATAGACAAAGGTATGACAAATCCCAAGTCCAATGTCATTATTGTAAGAAATATGGGCACTGTGCCAATGAATGTAGAAAAAAGCAAAGTGACATGAATAATAGGCAGAATGCTAATTTTGCAAATGAAGAATATAAGAATCCAAAGAATGTGCTATTAACATGTAACATTGCACAAGACAAACAAGAAGATTTTTGGTTCTTAGACTCAGGTTGTAGTAATCACATGACTGGTAGTATTGCAATGTTTGCCAATCTGGATGAAAATGTGAAATCTGAGGTAACAACAGGAACTGATGATAAGATAACTGTCAAGGGTAAGGGCAGAGTTAGTATTCGAGCAAAAAATGGAGAACAGATGATTGTGCCAGATGTATTCTATGTACCTGGTCTGAAATGTAATCTTTTGAGCATTGGACAGCTCATAAACAAAGGTTACAACGTGTTCTTCAAAGATGATTTGTGTACTATCAGAGACATACCTCCAAGTAAGAAGATCATTGCACAGGTGCAGATGACTTGCAATAGAATGTTTCCTCTCAAACTCAGGGCAGATTTGAAGGAAGATAGAACTATTGCGGCTGTAACACAAGAAGTCTTTCAGGAATAGGTGAAAGATGTAAATTGGTTGTGGCATTTGAGATTTGGACATCTAAATTTCAGAGGCCTGAATCTGTTGCATACAAAGGGAATGGTAAAGGGATTGCCATTGATCAAGAAACCTGACAGCCTTTGTGAAGGCTGCATCTTGGACAAGCAACACAAAGAAAGCTTTCCAGTAGGAAAGAGTATAAGGGCAAAAGAACCATTGGAAATTGTTCACTCCGATGTGTGTGGCCCGATGCAAACACCATCATTTGCCGGAAATAAATATGTTTTAACTTTCATTGATGATTACACCAGAAAGACATGGGTGTATATGCTGAAACAGAAGAGTGAAGTGTTTGAGAAATTTCGCCACTTCAAAACTCTTGTTGAAACGCAGTGTGGACATTATATCAAAGTGCTCAGAACAGATAGAGGAGGAGAGTACATCTCCCAAGACTTTCTGCGTTTTTGCAGAGAGAATGGCATACAAAAGCAGTTCACCGTGAGATATACACCTCAGCAAAACGATGTTGCCGAAAGGAAGAATAGGACCATTCTTGATATGGTCAGAAGTATGCTGAAGGCAAAACACTTGCCGCATGAGTATTGGGCAGAAGTTGTTACTTGCGCATTTTACATCTTGAATAGATGCCCAACTAAAGCTGTCATGAACAGAATACCAGAAGAGGCATGGAGTGGTCAAAAACAAACTGTCACTCACATGAGAGTATTTGGTTGTGTGGCATATGCACATGTACCAGATCAACTAAGGAAAAAGCTTGATAGTAAGGGGGAGAAGTGTGTCTTTATTGGCTATTGTGATGAGTCAAAAGCATACAAACTCTATAATCCATCCACCAAGAAATTAATAGTAAGCAGAGATGTGCAGTTCATTGAAGATGAAGCTTGGGATGGAAGCTTAGAAAAAACAGTGAACGTGAAGACAATTGTGTCTCATGAAGAACAAGAGGAAGGGAGAGCAGCAAATAATCCTTCTTTGGTGGTTCCTCCTACACCACAGAAAGTACAACAAACCACACCACAAGCTGGAATCCGAACAGCCTTGAGAAGTCAAGGAAGAACAGATGCTGTTACACCACAAACAACTAATGCTGAAACACCACAGGGATTAGAAATACCCTCAAGTTTGGATGGAACTCCAAGCACACCAAGAAGACCAAGATTCAGAAATATGAGTGAGATTTATGAACAAGGAGAGGTAAGTAACAATACCGGTTTGAATTCATTATTCGCTTTGTATTGCTATATTGATGACCCAATCCATTTTGAAGATGCTGTAAATGAAGATAAATGGATTGAAGTAATGAATGAAGAAATTGGTGCAATTGAGAAAAGTAAAACATGGAGTTAGTGGACCTCCCTAAAGGCAAGGATGCCATTGGAGTTAAGTGGGTCTATAAGACCAAAAGCAATGCTGAAGGTAAGATTGACAGGCACAAAGCAAGACTTCTTATGAAAGGCTACAAGCAGCAACAAGGCAGAGATTATGATGAAACCTTTGCACCAGTAGCAAGGATGGAAACAGTCAGAACAGTGTTGTCCATTGCAGCACAACACAAATGGAAGATTTATCAGATGGATGTTAAATCTGCATTCCTGAATGGAGTGTTAAAAGAAGAGGTTTATGTTAATCAACCTCCGGGCTATGAAGTTGAAGGTCAAGAGCATAAAGTTTGCAAACTGAAAAAGGCTCTTTATGGGCTGAAGCAAGCTCCAAGAGCATGGTACAGCAGAATAGATACTTACCTGATTGAGAATGGGTTTGATAAGTGTGATAGTGAACCCACACTTTACATAAAGCAGAATGACGGTAAGATTCTTATCGTTTTTTTATATGTAGATGATTTGATTTTTACAAGCAATGATGCTTCTCTCATTGCTGATTTTAAAGCAGTCATGAAAAGTGAATTTGAAATGACTGACTTGGGCTTCTTAAGATATTTTCTTGGAATTGAAGTAGACCAAAGTGAAAATGGTGTTTTCATTTCTCAAGATAAATATGTAGAAGCTGTGTTGAAGAGATTCAATATGCAGAACAGCAAGGCAGCTGTGACTCCAACTGTAGTGGGGCTGAAATTGACCAAGGAAGACAGCAGCAAATATTTTGATCCAAAACTGTACAAGAGCATAGTTGGCAGCCTTATGTACTTGACTGCAACTAGGCGGACATTATGCACACTGTGAGTTTAATTTCCAGATTTATGGAAAGACCGAAAGAGACTCATTGGCAGGCAGCCAAAAGGATTCTAAGGTATGTGAATGGAACGAAGGGGTCTGGTATTTTATACTCCTCTTCTGAAAGTTTCATGTTGACATGTTACACTGACAGTGATTGGGCTGGAAGTGTTGATGATAGGAAAAGCACATCGGGATATGTGTTTCATATGGGATCGGGAGCCATCTCATGGGCTTCCAAGAAGCAATCAGTTGTGGCTTTGTCAACAGCAGAGGAAGAGTATGTGGCAGCAACAGCAGCAACATGCCAAGCAATGTGGCTGAGAAGAGTTCTCAGAGATTTGTGTCATGAACAAGAAAATAGCACAACCATTTAATGTGACAATAGCTCAGCAATAGCATTGTCTAAAAATTATGTTTTTCATAAAAGGACAAAGCACATATACACCAAATTTCACTTCATACGTGAATTGGTTAACAATGGTGAGATTGTTTTGCAGCACTGCAGAACAGAGGAACAGTTAGCTGACATATTGACAAAACCATTGGCAAAGAAAAGCTTTGATCATTTCAGGAAATGCCTGGGTATGCAGAAAAAACCCAGCAGTTAAAATTAAAGGGGAGTGTTGGAATGATAATTTCAAACTGCAGATTTTTTCTCTGCGATGCGATCGCAGATTGCATATCGCACTTCCTTTCTTGTCAACCTTCATCGCTTCCTTTAAATAGTATGCGATTGCGATTTCGCGATGCTATCTGATCGCATATCGCAAATCACATGATTTAAAGGTTATAGAAGCGGTGGCACATCCTTTTTCTTCTTGCGATGCGATGGTGCGATATTGTGATAAGTCATGCATTAAATTCCAGTAGGATATTTTCAGCCGTGTAATTAATGATATTTACTAGGGTTGGTAAATGTAGGTGAAATTTTAAATTTTATTATTTTCTATTTTAAGGAAGTATGGGAAAAACAACACGTATTGTAAGATATTTTTGTGTTGTTCAATATAAAAAAAATGAAATAGCAGAGACGTGTGTAGAGTATTAGAAAAGAAGAGTTCTTTTTTTTTCTTGCAACGCACAACAGTGCTGAAGATATAATTTTTTGAGATAGTGGAATCAGATTCTGGAACTGAAGTTCCTGTTGTAAATCCCTCTGAGTTGAGGAAGACAATTCTGTAACAGTTTTTATTATTATTTTATATGATTAAGATCCTGTATAAAACCAGAGCGTTGTTCTCTGTGCAAATTTCTTTTGTGTTTGAAATCAACAGAAATTTCCAACAATGACTAACTTACATGTAATTTATTTATTGTTTTTATTGGTGAATATATATTAGGATTAGATGAAAAGTTTTGAATTAAAAAATAAAAATATGTTCAGGTTTATTCTCCCTTTTAATTGGAGTGCAAAGTTAACCTCACTTTAAATGTGCATAGGTTAACACTATCCAATTGGAAATCTTTGTAGTTTCCGCATCATTCTAATTTTCCATCCTTGCTGCATCATCTTTGTTAATCGATCAAAATATTCTTTAAGTAATCCATAAAATAAGTTGGTTCTACTAACTGTATAACGAAAGGTAAGTCGAAATAAAGCAAGTCTGCGATCTTGATGACTCGCAGCAGTTGCGGCGAAGACGGGGATGGAATTTGACGAAATTGATCTTTGTTATATAGTTCAGTTTTGAAACAGCTTGTAAATTTTAGAAGGTTGGTAAAAGATGGTTAAAATGTTCAATATATTTTGTCGAATGAAATAAAAAATATCTGAACTCAAATTGAAAAAGTAATTGGTCTTTAAATTCTAATCGACCATAATATATCTTTTATTTAAAAGAATTGAATTCTGTCATTTAAAAAAATAATTTAATTTTAAAAAATGAGTATATCTTTTATCAAAATTGTAAAATTCTTTCGGAAATTCCAAGCCCGTTTCAAAATCTAGGTTTATAAATCTAGTCCTAAGACGCCGAGCTTATATCGATTGCAGGTTGCTCCAACCTGTTGACGCGGTTAGCGGGGCCCATCCGTCTCAGTTGCCCGTTCTGTTAATAATTTCTGTTAATTACGCCGTAAGGCGTTCCTCTGGGAAAAACTCCCCTCCAGTGCCACTCTGTACCTTCCTGCGCCATTGATTTCGTTGTTAGACAATGGAATTGATATCCACCGTTTGATTCGAAGTCTTCGATTCATTATCCCTCGCCGTTCGTGGGCCTAAAGTTGTAGACACATTGCGGTCCGTTTCCAAGATGGCTCCTCGATGGGGTTTGTGATGTCGCCGGGAGGGGAAGTGCAAAGGAGAACCATGGAATCCCTGCCGACGTTTATAGGGCCGTATAGCATCTTTCTGGATTCCTCTGAGGTATGTGGGGTTTATGAGTTCACTTGGTCACCCATGGCGTTTGTAATTGCCGCTGCGAACAAATTTGGTTGCTGGTGTGGGCCTGTGGAGATTTCGCGTGGAGATTTCTGCAGCTATAAAGCCTCTGTGTTTTCCAGATAAAATAGTAGGCAAGCATCCCTGTTTTTGAAATTTGCAGTGAGAGTCAACTTTTTTTTATGGACTTTTTTTTGCTAATGCGCTCACTGTTTTTTCTTTCTGCATTTTTGTTGAAGTTTGTGGAAAACATAAATAACAGGAAACATTAGGAAACTGTCGTAAGAGACTGAAAAAATAGATTATATGAGCGCCAGCCGTAGGAAACTGAAACTGTAGTAGGTTAGTGCCAGAACAGAATTTCCGGCAGGGGCCACCCGCTCGACACAGTCCCCAGCGGATGCGGTTTGTCAACGCAAATGTATTTGCAGCGCGGCACATGAAAGCACACCATCATGTTGCAAGGCGTACCAGATATATTTCCACAGTATTTCACAGGCTACTATCCACAGGCTCAACGAATTCGATTCAAACTTCAGTGGAGAACTGTAGCCCACACTCCATGATGACTATAAGCTTCATCAACCCAGTGATTCGACACCCTCAGAGAAATTTCAATTTCTAGCGCCTACGGAATGGTAGACTCTGAATGGCCCTCTTAATCGCCACTCCAGTGATTACCTCCATAGATTCAGTCTTCTTCAGTCAACAGAAATTCGGTCCCTCTGTTTGTAATTGAACTCGACTTTTCAACATAATTAATTGGGTTCATTAGAATGAGAAACACGTCCATTCCAACAAACTGTACCCTCGACCTTCATAAGAGGAGTGGTCCCTTTCGAAATCAAAACTTGGCTTTTGATAAACTTTGGCTCTCATGATATAATACGAACTTCACAAAGAGTCGGCCCCTTTAAGAAAAGAAAATTCCACGCCCGCTTCAGAATATTTTACAGCCTCACAAATGATCTGATCCGTCTGTAGTCACGGGATGATGGCCATACCATTCTCTGTGGTGACTAAGCTCTAAAACTTATCCCGATTACCACTCAGATTATAATGAGAAATCAAAACTCGACAGACTTGTAATTTCCACCGGGAAGGAAAATAACATCGTGCTGAAAAGATTTAATTCAAGTTATGCCCCACTTTAATAAGATTTTCCATTAGATAAATCAATTGGGCCTCGGTTAGCATAACTCTCAAATAAATAAATAAACTAGCACTTCCAAAAAGAATTCGATTAGTCCATGGCTCTTCAAATTAATACTCATGCGACCTTTGAAATTTGATTTACATGGACATTATAAAATATGAGTGTGCTCGTACAGATCCATGCAGTTTAATTTAAAACTTTTCCCTAATGATGGTTGTGGCAATACAATCTTTTCCTTTAGCGAAAAATACCTTCACAACACAAGCTCCCCAAACTCGATCTTTCTTGCCAAATATTGGCTCCGGCGATAGAATTTGGCATACTCAAAGTAAACCTTGGACTTGGCATTTCAAGATAACCTATGGCTGATCCAAAATCAAAGCTCTAATACCACTGTAATGTCTTAAATTGAGAAAATTTGGAACAAATCCTTCGTATAAAATTATCTTTCACTTAACAGAAGATCGCCATGTAAAATCCAAACACTGGAAATTTGATTGAAACAATAAACCCATAGCAAATATATTTCCACAGTATTTTACAGGCTATTATCTTCTCAATTTTCCCATCTACATAACCCACTCTTCCTCTATGCTTATTCAGGTTAATTAAATTTTTGCAAGTGGATATTGCATCTTCAGTAGCCATTTTGTGAAATTATCTCAAATGTACCTTCAACATTATTATTTGTGTCCTCATAGGGTGATCAAAAGCCTATTTTCCAGGCCTTTATATTGTTATTTTTCGTGGTAATAAATGTTGACTAAATGATCTTGAACATTGTAAATATATCATTTTGAAACATTATAATGCTGTGGAGAGATTGCATTGATTTTACAAGACACTTCAAGCTGCTAGTTCATTTTCTATTGGCTTGCCTTACGGTGTTTTCTTTGCAACATCAGGTGCAAATGCTAGTAAAAAAATATTCCGACAACTCATCTCTCCTGATTTCCGATACCTCGACATCTCTGACTTCAGAAGCCATGGATAAGACATGAACTTAAATATCTCTCCTGATTTCCAATACCTCGACATCTCCGACTTCAGAAGCCATGGATAAGACATGAACTTAAATACATTTAACGCTACCTCCGCACAGGGGTTAAATTTGACGGGTGACCTTACCTGTAAGAGAATTTTTTATGACGATTTTATTTTTAAATTGCCCGTAACATGATTTTTAATATTTATTTGTACAAGTTTTATCTAATTTGTGTAAATTGTATTTATAATTGTTACAAAATTTCCATGTTTTGTTGTACCAATCAACTTAAGTGTCATTGCTATAATACACTTTCATTTGAGACTTGTTGATAAAACTTTTCTGTGGTTTTTCCAGATTGTTGAAATGCTTATTTTATTTTTAAAGATAGAAATAGTGAGAAAATAGATGGAAAATATGTATCTACATATCTATAAATTTTTTACTTTATAAAAAAACAAAAATATATATTATAAAATAAAAAATATATATATTCATAATTACTCTTATATTAAAATAGTGAATGTAAATATTGTTGCAACTAAAATTAGACAAAAAAAATTAGTTATGTGATATAAGTATTCAACAAGTGTTGGCATTAGTTCTGTGCTTAAAACAAAATAAGATCTTTCTAGGTCTGGCTTGGGCATTAGGTGTATTACTAACAACAAAAACGGGTCTATATAAATGTAAGGGAAATGCCATATTTGACAACACAAGTGTTGATTCAATGAATTAACTAGAATTTCAAACTATGCGAATGGTTTGCGATCTATTCTCAAACTGCGATATCCAACACTGGAGTCTGGACACTGTGAACATGAATGATAGGCTGATAAGTGGCAACTTAGGTGGGAGGTTACGGATTACCAACCCAATTAATACATACAACATAGAAAGTTAAGATGACAATTAATTCAGTGTATAAAAAAATTGAGATGACATTCACACTTAACTTTGAAATTTATTGGGTAGCCCTGGCGTGTTAACTATATAATCTTCTCATCTTGACAACTTTAAAGCCTCAACGGATCTTATTATTATGGAGTTGCAAAACTTAGTATTTTAATGTAAGTACAAAATAATAAATTTAATTCAAAATTTCATTTTATTATAAATATAAACTGAATTTTTAATTTCCATAATTGAAAAAACAAAATTATTCTCCATTTTCTCTTATATATATTTTTGATACATCTCAATACTCATGCTAAACCTTATTTAATCTACCAATACATATACAAAGTGGTAACCAATCCACCATACCAACTACTCAAATATAGAACTTTGATTCATTTTTATGCCGTTTTACAAAATTTATCTACTATATGCAATTAATGATCTACAATTGTTTTATAAGAGTGTAGTCTAACCTTGAGTGGTTAGAGGAAAATTAGTGGAGGAAAGTCGGATGTTATATTGGGTGGTACATAAAATTTCTCGAAACAATACATTTATTTGGAATTTTGTTGGTCGATGGGACCTATTTTTAGTTGAGGTCCATCCCGTGCTTACTTGCTCTGCGCTACTTAGTACTTTGTGTTCGTTCAGAAATTGGCTTCCCTGTATCTTTTCATTTTCGGAGTAGTTGCTTTTCTAGCCCATCCATGGTGCCTCAGGGCGAGCGTAGTGTGGACTCCGGAGTGCTGTGACTGCGGTATGTGTATATATATAATAATATACATATAAAGAAATTAAAACTGGTCAATTTTCAATATACTTGTCAATATGACCTTTTCAAATATTATTAACCAGTCATCGATAACGTGCAGATTTGGAAACCAATAGTATTTAACGTGTAAAAATGCAAAATAAGAACATACAGGTGACCAATTTAACCCCTTGCCTACACACCTAAAGATTTCAAAATTCAAATGCATTCCCACCTGGGATTCCCAATTGAAATATTGAGCGCGGAGTTTCTCCAACAGATTATTGATTAGGGAAGATATGGTTCTCTGCTTCATTGTGCACGTCTGACGCACCGACTTCGGCAGTGTCCCCCACGGCAACAACATCCAAGGCAACTCCATAATGGACATCAGCGAGAGGCTTCTCATGGCCATATCTCTTCCTGATCTGCGGTTGCTGGAGCAATTTCTCGAGTTGAGGGGCATGGATAAGATTTCCGATCAAATATAGGCATTCAGGTTATGTAAGTTCCCTTCACAAGGCCGCTAAAATCTCCAACACCGTATTATGATCTCCACACTTTTGAAATCAAAGTTTATATTGGAAATAAAAAGTATTTTATTCGATTCTGTTCCCTTTTAATTGATGTTTCCGTGCAGGCTAGGATACAATTTCAGCAGCGTTGAAGGTAGAAGGTAGAGGATTAGTTCTAGCAGAACCAAAAAGGCAGAAAGTAGAGGATTAATTCGAGCAGAACCAAAACAAGCTGTTGATACATCTACGGCAGGTTATTAAAAAGGTTTTGGATGTCGAATCCTGTAACTGGTTATTATATCCCGGGACATCTCTTTGGTGAAGCCGATGTAAGCGAACAGAAAATATTCTCAGGGTCGATTCAACTAATTCCAGCGGAGTACCAAATTAAGGCTGCTTGATTCAATTTCAAATATAAAACTTTAATGATTGTTGGGAATTTTTCTGGTAAAATTCCAAAAACAAAATCACAGAACAGCACACAGAGAATAATGTTCTGTTTTTGGTCTCCAAAGGATCTTAGCACAGGGAAGCTTAAAAAAATTTCACATATCAAAACAAACTTTACATTCATCAATAAAATAACTGCACAAAATTACTCTGTCCCTTCTTTTAAAAGGATTTACACTGCATTACAAAAAAAACTTTTGTCTTTGCTAAAGAGATCAACACACTGCTGTGTGGAAATTATACATCAATTTTTCTCACGTTGCTGCGTTCTATTTTTTTTTACTTCGCACTGCTGTGCATTACAATTCTCTTGGTCAAGACACGAAAAAACGTTACATATATATATCAAACAAAAAGAAACTTACATCAGTTTTCACTTGCCATGCTGCCGTAAAATAAAAAACAATAAAATTAAATGGTTTTACCAACTTTTACTTGTGCCCATACTCCCGCTGAAATAAAATTAAAATCCTTACCAAAACTTACCAACCCACATTAAATTACATTTACTGTTTTACTGACAAAACTGGCGATAAAGAAACTTTTACTTCACGTCAAATACTTCAACTATTCACTTCAATTGGATCGCATCGCAAAAGGCTATCGGGAGACTGAGACAAGTTGAGAGATGAGCGATCAGCGATGTGGATAATATCGCATAACTAAAATATATCGGATTGCAAGAGACAGGAGCATAACGCTAAGGCGAAAACTTGCGATCTACGATTTGATTGCATCGCAGAGAAAGTTAGAGAACTAACTGTTTTGCAAAAGTAAAATATGCCACTATTGTTCAATTATTACTGCAGTTGAAATTACAATTTCAACAATGATGTGCAAGTTCAACCATGCTTTTGGTAGGAAGAGATGTAATTGGGATGCATTTACATATCATTGTATTAACTATCAAAGAAAGAAGTGCGGTCGTTGTTTGAGATAAATTGGTTTGTCTTATGACCATATTACATTTAATTAATAAAATTGGCTTTAATTCTTAGAAAAATCAGCCTAGGTTCGTTTTTGAATCGTTAAATACTATAATCCAAAATACAAAAGCTAACCCTGAATACAAACAAGGCATTGGTGAAATCTCCAACGCAGTAAAAATGTGTAAATTATTCACAATGCATGGCAAATTTGCTAAATCACTCTCAAGATCCAGATCACGGGACACTAAGATTCGATTTGATGATGATGTAGAGATTTACGTTATATTCTTATTTCTCTCTTGGTTGTAGGGCTTTCTCAATTAGGTTGTTAGTTTTAGGGCTTCTGAATGAGGTTGTTAAAAACAACATTTTGATAATAAAAACATCCACCTACATGTGGTTATAAAAACAAATTTAATTATAAATTTACAAGTCTTTAGATATAAATTACTTGATAACATTTTTTTAATTTGTTACTTCAAATTTTGTGTTAATTTTTGTTTTCCCAGGGAGAAACTACTTTATAATCTGGTTGATTTGAGAACTTTAAAGTAAAAAATTTGACAAATAAAATGAGCAATAAAAAAATTATTCATTTACTACAAAAACTAACTTAACCGCAATAAAAAAAATTATTTATTTACTACCAAAACTAACTTAACGACTAATAATAGCAGTGTAGACTTAAGTTAGAGGATTCCCAAATGCAAGAATTCTCACTTACCTCATTGTAAGAATAGGTTGTAAAATGTATTATTTTGAAATTGTCCTTTGAAATTAATTTTTTTAGAAGGATTATATTACATTTTAAGTTATTTGTTTAGCCTCACAATATGCTTATTCATAAGAATATATTAGACAATTTTTTTCAATAAATAAGATAAATGGAAAAACATTTCAACTATTAAAAGAGGGTAAAATATTTATGGATTTTTAATTGTAATATGCTAAGTCATTCTATAGTACTCAAATTATTTTTGTTAGTTTGACTTCAGTAAGAAGGCATAAATTCAAGGAAACATCAAAAATATTGTTAATACATTGTTTTATGGTAAGGTTCTATGTGGTGATGGAATGGAAAGCTTTTCCCTTGTAATTATAATCTTTTCACCTTGACTGGTATTTAAAATAGTGAAGTATTAAATCATTTCTCTCACAGTGTTTAAAAGAAAATGGTGAACTATAATTGCTTTAATTGATGGGTTTAAAATTTGTAAAAACCTTTATAGTAATTTAAATTAGTAAAAAGGTTAGATACCAACACACTTTTTTGTTGAAAACATAGGGTTAGAAGTAAAATAATTAAGAAAGTAACAAAAAACATATAAATTTAAATAATCTAATAAATTTGTTACAAAATAAAGATAATTTATCAATTAAGTATTTAATAAAGATATAAGATTTTCTTTTTGGTTTTTACTTACTATTCTATATGTCTGTATGTGTGAGGTCCTAGTCATGGAGATGTATTCCATATATTATATTATACTAATGACCCATATGATAAGATGCAGATTTCGTTACTTTGGATTGCAATGTCGGTTTCTCATTGAGGGCCTCTTAGGTGCGCACATCCTTTCCCTTATCAGAGGATGGTGTCCTAAAGGAATTGATGTTGCATCTATCTGTATAAATAGTGGTGTGGCAACAATGGAGATTCTAGTTGTATACACAAATATTCCATTTGGCTCATGTGCAATTCTGCTACAAACATTTGGCTTTCTTTATTAGAAAATTTCGTCATTATAGTTCTGTGAGTTGGCTTAATTTACTTCAAATGGATGCTTTTTGGAAGTAGTAACTCAACAATCAACCTACTAATTGTAATGTGGAATATTTGAATACACTTATCTTCTAGAATTTGGAAAGGAATGAGAAAACAAGTAATTAGATGCCATAACTAGTTATCCAAACTTGAGGTCGCTTGATATCTAAGATTGATAACTAGAGATTACTCAAAGATTAGTCCAAATTGCCAACAAAAGACTCATTTTCTGAAATACCCCATGTAAAATTGTTGTTAGAGAAGATCATCAATAGAAAAGGCAGAGACCATAGAATGTTCAAGATATTATTTTAAGACTACTTCCAACAATGAAAAAGTCACAAAACATATACTACAATGAAATGTCCTTTATGGAGCCTCTTGCTTATGTCTTGGCTCTACTTTCTTCCATTTCCCTGCATCAATGCGAACTAAACAAATTGCTTTTGAAATAGTCTCCGAGACAAATGAGAGGTGGTATACTGCAACTTTAAGATTTTAAATTTAAATTTAAAACTAAAAGAAAACACCCCATCACATTTAATATTTAAACTACCTTGTTAACTCACCATATTAGTTACTCAACCATTTGGAAACTGTAGCAGTGATCCTAACACAGATTACTTCAGACGAAGGGGTTGACAGAAAATGGATGACCAAAATATGGGAGGAAGAGGATGCTATAAAAGTGCCAATATTATCAATATCCTACATGCATACATCTGGATAACATAATCTTAAGGTCTCTTCATCTTGGTGGATAATTCTCATCATTCTCTCACCGCTCATTGTTAAATAATGGATACATTGAAAAGATATATTTTGGAATCAATTCAAGAAAAACTACGACCTTTATAACCCTATCGAATGGGAACTGTAACCCATAGTAAATACAACCAATGAGAACTATTACCACAATTACTCTATATGACAAGAACTTTGATCAATGAATTACTAGGACGATTATAGGTGGTTGGTCATAATAGTTATCTGACCAAGAAATTTCCTATAGCTATGAATAATAAACATTGATTATAGTTATTGTGAGTCAAGGTTCCTAATTAACATAGAAATTATTCCCTAGAACTATGACTGAAAAAAAGGTCCTAGTTTAATTTCATTGTCAAAGCTCCTACATCATAATTCTTGTGGTCATGATTCTTGAAAATTAAATAGAGTTCCTAATTGATTAGGGAACTATGAACAACAATGGAATGATTCCTAAGGTCATAATTCATGTGGGTCAAACTTTTCGAGGTCATAGCTATTATGCGTCATAGTTCGTAAGGGTTAAAGTTCTCAAGTTCATAATTCTTGTATGTCGTAGTTATTATTCTCATATTTATCATGGGTCATATTTTCTATTGGTTAGAGATTCTAATGATAAGAAATCTCATAAAATTTCTTCAACGAGAGTCGATGAAATGCTTGTTGGAAAATGAGGGAGGGAGGGAAATAAAAATAGAGAGAGAGAGAGAGAGAGAGAGAGAGAGAGAGAGAGAGAGAGTAGAAAATATGTAAATGGAAATAGAGAGATATAGAGTGTTGCGAATAAATTAGTCATAATGGTATAAACAAAAATTACATCTATATGATTCCATTTTATCAAATTCTACAATACTAGCGTTCTCAAATTCCATAAAAGTAGGGTTTTCAAATTGCACAAAATTAAGGTCTTCAAATTTCACTTTCAATATACATTGACAAACGTCACCAACTTGTGATGCAAGTTAAATATGGTTTGTTTACATACATTGTCTAATAACGCACTCAAATTTGAACTCACTATATTGGAGTTTCCACATTCCACATTGATAGGGTTTTCAAATTCCACAAAGCTAGGGTCTTTATAGTGCATAAAGTTAACGTTTTCAAATTGCATAATGATATTTCTTAATAATGCACATACACTTTTGAGCCATGCTAAGTAGGTAGCCTAGTTTGGGCCTTACAAAGCCTAGACAACTAGGGCCACGTGTGCATTCCTAAGGACATGCACACGTTCTTGTGGGCATGTGTTCCTCATGATAGCCCCATTTGCATTTCTGGGGTCATTATTCTTGTGCAAGTCCCCTTAGTTGATTATCATTAGTTTTTTCAATTATGCATAATCCTTCTCAAGGTCTCATTATAGAATTTCTCACAACGTTCCTTCATACACTTCATGCTAGATGTTTTCTCATTAGTCTACATAGTTTATTTCTTTTTCCACATATGAAGTCATTGCCACACATATGTGATTCCACAACCTCTTTCCACACGCTTATTTACAATATACGAGTAGAGTGATAAGTGATTTCATCATGACTATTCCCTAATTACAAAAGCCTCCATAATGTTCTAGTTTATTTCTTACACTTGTTTGAGAAACTTTCACATATTTAACTTTATGTACCCATTTATTACTCTTTTATGTTCATATCATCATTCTAGGTTGATCATGGTTATGACCACTACAATAGGTTATCATTGTTCATTTCTTAAAACCCCCATTTCTTTATACTTATTTTTCTATCTTCTCATAGGTTTTGTATTCTTTGAGGGGTAAGTTTCTTCCAATTTTGACTTCATTCATATGTAATTTAGGGAATTATGGTACTATTTCTCATCTATAATTTCTCTTGATTCATATTGAATTATTATATTGTTCTTTATATATCTCAATGCTTTCAGAGTGAAATAATTACATGAATGAGCTTGTAGGGTCTTTTTTATTGATGGGTCCCAATTTGGAAAATTTGGGTTTGAAATCTTCCATAACCATTTTGAGGCATTAAACAATTTTTTTGGGGTAAAAAAATTATCGCTTGTGTGAAACCATCCAGTACTCAAAGTTTGTATACAAAATTTATGCCTCTCACAAGTTGATCTACCATATTTACTACCATGGTACAAGTCGATGTCACGTTAATCCCTGTTACTCATGCATATTGGGATAGCCATGTATGGAATTTCAAAAATACTCTAGAAGGTCCAAAATTATAACTCTAATTGAGGGTTGAGGGAGTCAAACCTTTCATATAATTAGATATTGGGTTATGTTAAATACTAGGCCACTAAGAGGAGTAGGGGTTCCATTTCATGGTATTATATTTTCTTCCATATTTGAGAAAATCAATTAGGAGTGGGATGTCAGAGAGAAAAAAAAAGGGGATTAAGATTTTGTAGCAACTTTACAAGGCATAGGTCTTATGCAACTCTATAGAGAGTACCTATTTCTTTGTATCTACACATTTTTCCATACTAGAGAATAGATATCAAAGAAACCTACCTTCTAGCTAGGTTTCTCCCAGAAGGGTTTCCTAAGGAAAATTTGTGCCTATTTTGGTTAGTGTCTGTTTGTATTTTCATTTTATATTGCTTGCATTTCAGCTAATTTATATTTAAGCATACAAATAATAAATAAAGAATCCAAGATATAAAATGAATTAACATTTACATTAAAAATTTCAATATTTTATCATATCTAACCACGAAAATTTACTGATTGTCTCCACATCTTGCCTGAAGGAATAGTGTCTTCTTTACTACCACATGTTACGACAACCAGTTTAACATATTAGTTGATTGTATGTTACTTTATCTTTGATGTTCTTTTCTTAATTTCCATGTTTAGGCTTTTATTGCCATTATTCCCATCTTCAAAATGAAACATCCTCAAAGAAAGACAATCCAATAATCATTAATTAGGAGTCAGGCTCAACAATTATCTTGAATTCATTTTGTATTTGAACCCATCATTCATATCAACTGGAATTGCATTTTCAAACTATGCCATGATCGCTAGGTTGTTACTTTAATTAATAGTATAAACATATTCTAATATGAGGACAAGTATAAAAGACAATTAGTTCATAAAATAATTATCAAAAGTTATTTTCCCATACATTACAACTATTTATTGGTCATATGTGTATTCCCTTGCCCTTGTAGCACTAAGTAAGGTTCCCAATTCCTTTATCCTCCCTTAATTAACTATACAAACCTCATTATATCTAAAATGTAATAATAAACCTTTATATTCACGTAAAGTTACTCATATTCATGAAGTTATATAATTTCAACATACTTTTGTTTTCTGAATGGTTATACACATTTATCAATAACCAATTTATCCTCATCGTAAATTAGTCCACAATACTAAAATTATTATTTATACAAAAATGTAAATCACAATAAAGATAAATGTAAAAGTATTTCCCAAAAATTTCATATAAAAATATTAACTTCTTATATATTAATTTGTTACATGACTTACTTTTTTGAACTTGTTATAGAATGTTTGAATTCATTTTAATTATTCTTCCAAATTGTGGAATGTGCAATTCTCTAACTTTAAAATGTTGTTTTTAAACCATTGCACTAAATTATATCTTTAACAAATATCATATAAAGGCATTACAAATTAAATAAAAATAGAAATAAAATAAATCTCATACAAAATTATATTAGTTATAAGTAATTCTTTTCCTCTTTTAATTTTGTTTCAATATTCTATTTAATCACTAGATATGTAGGGGGTTAGATGTTATATGTTAGACATAAATATTTTCTAAATTCATTTTTTTTATATAGTAAGTTTTTTTTATTAATAAAATCACGAACATTTTTTAGATAAACCATCCTAAATCCATCTTAATCCTGATCTATCAAGTGTCAAGAGGGATCAAATCTCTCGAGGTGCAAACTTATTTTTTGAGTGCAAAACTTGAGGAAAGATTCTCACCTCTAGATATTTAATCCCTCTTGGCGCTTTATAGATCCAAGGTTATGATGGATCTAGGCTAGTTATATATTATCTATATTGGTACCTATGTGTCTCTTTCTTATTGCCTCTCTCTATCTCACCCCCCAAATATACACACTCTCTCTTCATATCTATCTATCTCCCTATCTCTCTCTTTCTTCCTTTGCCTCTCTCTTCCCCTTGTCTTCCTCTCCCTCTCCTTCTTCTCTTCCCTCCCGCTCTCCTCTCTCCCTCACTCTCTCTCCATATCTTCGTTGTCACTCCCTCTCTATCTCCACCTTTCTCCCTCTATGCCTTTCTTCTTTCCTCCCTCTCCCCCCCTCCAACTCACTCTCTCTCCCTCTCTCCCTCTCCTACTCAATTTATTCCTATCTCTCTCTATTATGAAGCCTGCTCAAGAAAAGATAGAAAAGATAGATCAATGCCTTAGAATTCAGCCTCTTCGAGGGGGCAACCTCCTTTACATTACATAAATGAACACTTTTTGGATAATTCAAATGACAAAACCTCATTTTTATATATAGGAGTCTAAGGAGTCACAATATAATCCAGCCGACATAACAATAATAATATAAAGCCACAAAAATAACAATAGAGGGATTCTATGGGGCACAGTAATAACAATATGGGGGCAATAGGGGCACAACAATATTAATAAGGGGTATAACTATAATAGTAATGGGGTAATCACTAGTATTATAGGGACCCAACATGCCCCTCTCCTTCAAAAAAGTGTTGTCCTCAATGTTTGAGTAGTTCTAGATACTTCTACATAAAATTCTCATCCTCCCATGTGGAATCTTCAGCGAATAAGTTCTTCCAGTTGATAAGATACTCTGAAATTGTTCGATTTCGAAGCTGTTGAGTTCTTGATTCTCTGACTGCTTCTGATTCCAATATAATTTTTCCTTCCTTGTCAAGTTTTGGCAATATTGTTTGAATTGGGAGCTTGTCGCCTATAACCTTCTTTAAACATGAAACATGGAAAACTGGGTGCAATTGAGAAGCTGTAGGAAGCTCCAATTTGTATGCCATAGTACCAATCTTTTGCAACACCTTGTACGGACCATAATACTTTGGTGATAATTTATTATCCTTCTTAGCTTGCTTGAGGGACATTTGGTTATATGGTTGTAGCCATAGGAATACCCAATCACCTACATCAAAACATCTTTCACTCCAATCTTGATCTGCCTGTTGTTTCATTCTATTCTGTGCCAACAAGAGGTTATCCTTTAAGAGTTGGAGGACTTGTTATTGATGCTCGACGTGATGTTCCACTGCCTAAACCTTAGAATTTTCTCTTAAATATGATGTTATGGATGGTGGTTGATACCCATAAACTACCATAAATGGGGTCATTTTTGTTGCTGTATGGAAGGAATTGTTATACCACCATTCAGCCAGAGGCAACCATTTGACCCATTGTGTCTGTTTATCATATACAAAGCAATAAAGATATCCTTCCAAACATTTGTTTACTATCTCAGTTTACCCATCAGATTGAGGATGATAAGATGAGCTATGAGCTAACTGAGTACCAAGACAAGAAAATATTTCTGTCCAAAAATTTCCAGTGAAAATGGCATCTCTGTGACTTACAATAATCTTTGGGTTTCCATGTAGCTTTTGAATTGTTTCCATAAATGCAGTAGAAACTATACTGGATTTAAATGGATGTGACATTGCATAAAAGTGTGCATACTTGGTAAGTTTGTCAACTACCACCATGATGACACTCTTTCCCTCAGACTTGGGTAAACATGTGATAAAATCCATTGAAACCTTCTCCCAAAGTTGGCTTGGAATGGATAAAGGTTGTAATAGACCCGGTGTCTTAATTGTTTCAACTTTATTTTGTTGGAAAACCAAACATTCCGCCACAAACTTTTGAATATATGATTTAAGGCCATCCCAAAAAAATTCCTTCTTAACCCTGTGGTAAGTTTTTAAAAATCCCGAGTGCCCTCCTAAGGGAGAAGTGTGCAATTCCATAAGAATATTTTGTTTTAGCTTGGAATTCTTACAATGGTATAAGCGATCTTTGTACCATAACGAATCATTTTGTCAGCTAAATGTATCAGACATACTGTAATCTTGTTGTAACTTTCGAATAAGTGCCCACACTTCTTCGTCATTCTTCCATTCCTCCCTTGCTTCGTTTATCCAATCTGGTTGGATAATAGAAATGGCACACAACAATGCTTCCACGTCCTCATCCTTTCTGGAGAGTGCGTCCGCCACCACATTTTGCTTCCCTTTTTGTAGATGATTTCAAAGTCATAACCCAACATCTTTGTGACCCAGTTTTGTTGCTCTTCGCAACATAATCTTTGTTCTAAAAAGTATTTAAGACTATCATGATCTGTTTTTACCTTGAAGTGTCTTCCCATTAGGTAGGGTCGCCATTTCTTAAGTGCATGGAGTATTGCCAACATTTCCTTCTCATAAATAGCTTTGCTTTAAAACTTTCCCTTGATTGGACGACTTTCAAAAGCAATGGGTCTTTCATCTTGCATTAGAACAGCACCAATTCCATTTCCTAAAGCATCACATTCCACAATAAACGTTTTTGTGAAGTCCAGTGTAGCTAAGACTGGTGCTTTGCACATTGCCTCTTTAAGATGTTCAAAGGCCTTTGTTGCTTCCGGAGTCCATGAAAATGCATCTTTCTTCAATAATGTTGTTAGAAGTGCTGCTATTCTCCCATAATTCTTAACAAACTTGCGATAATACCCTGTCAACTTGAGAAATCCTCACATATGCTTTATGGATGTGGGGATTTTCCATTCCTTAATGGCTTTAATTTTGCTAGGTTCTACCTTAACTCCTTCATGAGATACAAAGAAACATTTGGATCTTTTTGCATATAATCGTTTCTCCTCCAATATTTGTAGCACCCTGTCAACATGTTCAACATGATCCTTCAAGACTTGCTGTAGATTAGTATATCATAAAAAAATACTAACACAAACTTTCTAAGGAATGGTTTGAAAATTGAATTCATCAAACCTTGAAAAGTTGAAAGTGCATTGGTAAGGCCAAAAGGCATGACCAAAAATTCATAATGACCCTCATGAGTTCTAAATGTTGTTTTCGGAATGTCTTCAGTCTTCATTCTGATTTGATGATATCCTGAACAAAGGTCCAACTTGGTGAAGTAAATTGATCCATGCAATTCATCTAGTAATTCATTAATGACATGAATGGGGAACTTATCTTTAATAGTGAGCTTGTTGAGCTCCCTATAATCTGGACACATGCGCCATGATCCATCCTTCTTGTGCACCAATACTACTGGAGCAGAGAAAGAACTTTGACTCGGTTGAATTATACCAGCCTCTTGCATTTATGCAACCATACATTCAATTTCACTCTTTTGGACATAGAGATATCTGTACGGCCTGATGTTTGGAGGAACACTTCCTGGAATCAAATGAATAGCATGATCATGATCACGCATAGGTGGGAGACCTTTGGGAGTCTCAAATACCTTGGAATGATTGTCCAGGACTTTTTGTATATCTGTAGAAATAGATGATTCTGATGTGGAAACATCTAGCGAACATAATTGTGCAATTACACCTCTTTGCTTCTTTTTTAGAAGCTTTGTCATACCATTAGAGCTGATTATATTTCCTGGTTTCCCTGCAATACCCCTCAATTCAACTTCCTTTCCTTCCATAGAAAATTTGATGAAAAGTTATTGAAAATTAAAAGCTATTGTACCCAAGGATTGTAGCCATTGGACTCCCAGTACAACATCAGCACCTCCCATTGGAATGGAAAGCATTGGGCTAGTCAATACATATTATCCCATGGATAGCTTGATATTATGGCACTTTCCAGAGAAATTTATTGTTCTTGAATTTGCAATCATCACTTGACACTTTGGTGCTGGATATAGGAAGCAATTCAATTCTTTTGCTACCTTACAATGAATAAAATTGTGGGTTCTTCTTGAATCAATCAACACTATTACCTTTTTCTTCTTGATTTGTCCTTCTATCTTGATGGTTTGAGGAGTGGTAATTCTCGCCAATGCATTACAAGATATGGTTGGATTTATTTGTTTTTCATCTAGGCTTTGTTCCTGGAGTATATCCTATTCTTTTGACCTTTCTTGCTCCTTTTCCTCTTCCTCTTGACAATCTATGTAGAATAATTTATTCTCAGCACATGTATGACCTTTAGTGTATTTTCTATCACAACTGTAACAAAGCCCTTTTGCTCTTTTTTCTTCCAATTGTTGTAGTGTCAACCTTATAGGTTGTGGAAGACTAGGGGCAACAACAATTTCGTCTTTATAGTTGTGAGTGGTATGCTTCCTAGTTGCCATAATTTTGCTTTCCATTTTTCTTGCTAACCTGAATGCCTTCTCTAATGAATCAGGTTCCCAAAGGCGAACATCATGTTGGATATTATCGTCTAAAGACCCTATGAACACATCAATCTTATGCTCCTCTGTAATATTTTTTACCCTTATGTTCAATTTTTGGAACTCCTCAATGTGCTCCATTATTGAACCCTTTTGTTTGAGACTTATCAATTGGCTAAAAAAAGTTGTTATTTTTGTATCCTCATAATGTGCTATCAATTCTTCTGTAAAAATTGCCCAAGTGATAAATTGTTTACGAGAGCAAAGCCATTGATACCATACAAACTAATTTGGTTCCAAATATAAAGTTGCCATACATACCTTTTGTGTTTTTTACACATTATTGAGATTGAAGAATTGCTCCATCTGTAATATCCATGTGGCAGGATCCTTGCCATCAAACTTCCTCATATCGATTTTTGGAATATGGTGAGTCTTCAATCCAACATTAGAGTCTATGGAATCGTGATTAACATTTCTTTTGTTCTCATCATGAGTTTCCTTTAGTACCCTTTCACCCTTAGTGACCATTTCTTGTAGCAACTTATTCATATTTATCTTCAATTCTTCCATCTTATCACCCATGCCATTAATTTTAGCTTCTACGCCTTTCTTTAAACAATCCATCTTAGCTTCTACACTTTTCTTTAAACCCTCCATCTTAGCTTCTACATCTTTCCTTAAACCATCCATCTTAGATTCTGTTGCTTTTTGTGCAAGTGACACTTGTTGCACTTGTTCTTGTAATTTTGATATATCATATAGCATTTCTTCTTCTTCTTCATGAGTCATGCTAGAGATTTTGGGTTCCTTAATAGGTGTTTGCATTTTCTTTCCTCGAGGCATCATCTACTGATAATAATGCTCTATTATACCCTATGAATTCCTTCAAAATAAATTTTCAAACTAAGCTTAAGCAAAAATTTAAGAAAATCTACACACCTTTTTTCACTTTGTAGGAGCTCGATATTGCCTCTGATGTATCTCTGTACTTTCCAATCATCTAGTTCCGAATTTGTGATCTACAGTATCCCTTTGTGTCCTCTTTCCAATGGCACAAGTCTGACCCAAATTGGATTCTCCAAGGACGAGTTATGCGAAATCTCCCACAATGACTTGATTATAGACTAGTTCAGTAGAGCGAACTTGTACGACGTGCTACGAGTCACTGTTTCGACCTTTGGATCTGAAAAATGCATACAAGAAACTATAGTCCGTCCTATTTCTATACCTTCTTACAAAATTTCAATCCGATCCCCAGAGAGAAAGTTATGACGATTTTCCCCAGGTCACCTGTTTGGAATGTAATTCAGGAGTCTGCAAAAAGACCAATTTCCTTAGATCATATCTCCGCAAATATAGTACAAAAAGCTATGAAATTTGGACCCGAGGCTCAGCGGGATTTCTTCTCAAATGGGTTTTTCTTCGCAACTTCTGAAATGTCACAGAAAAAAAGTTATAGTTAAAATGCCACGATGACCTGTTTGGAGCAGCGAAACCCTAGAATCCAAAGCTCTTATACCAAACGTTATGAAACCAGCTCAAGAAAAGATAGAAAAGATAGATCAACGCCTTAGAATGCAGCCTCTTCGAGGGGGAAAAATCCTTTACATTACATAAATGAACAATTATTGGATGGTTCAAATGACAAAACCTCCTTTATATATATAGGAGTCTAAGGAGTCACAATATAATCCAGCCGACCTAACGATAATAATATAAATCCACTAAAATAACAATAGAGGGATTCTATGGGGCACAGTAATAACAATATGGGGGAAATAGGGGCACAAAAAGATTAATAACTTGGGGTATAACGACAATAGTAATGGGGTAATCACTAGTATTATAGGGACCCAACACTTTCCCCCTTTCTCTCCCACCTCCCTCTCTCTTCCCTCCAAATTTGTCACTATCTCCCTCCCTCTCTCCTTCTCTCTCTCTCTCCCTTCCATCTATACATGCTCTCTCTTAATATCTATCTATCTCTCTATCTCTTTCTTTCTTCCTTTCCCTCTCTCTTCCCCTTCTCTTCCTCTCCCTCTCCTCCCTCTCTTCCCTCCCGCTCTCCCTCACTCTCTCTCCATCTCTTCATTTTCACTCCCTCTCTATCTCCACCTTTCTCCATCTATGCCTTTCTTCTTTCATCCCTCTGCCCCCCTCCAACTCACTCTCTCTCCCTCTCCTACTCTCAATTTATTCCTATCTCTCTCCCCCTTTCTCTTCGACCTCCCTCTATCTTCCCCCCCATCACTCTCTCCCTCTCTTTTCCCTCCAAATTTGTCACTATCTCCCTCCCTCTCTCTTCCTTACAAATTTGTCACTATCTCCCTCCCTCTCTCTTTCTCTCTCTCTCTCCCTTCCATCTATGTGTCTCCCTATCTCTCTCTTCTCCTTCTCTCCCTATCTCTCCTCTCCTCATCTCTCTCTTACCTCCTCTCCTCTCTCCCTCACTCTCTCTCCACCTCTATCTCTCTATGTATTTGTTCTTTCCTCCCACTCTCCCCCCCTCCAATGCAATATATATATCTCTCCCTCTCTCCTTATCTCTCTCTATCCCCCCATCTCTATCTTTCTTCCTCTCTCTCCCTTTCTCTCCCTTTCACTCTCACCTCCCTCTCTCCTCTCTCTCTCCCTTCCTCTCTTTCCCACTCTATCACCTCCCTCTCTTTCCCTCTCTCTCACCTCCCTCTCTCTCCCTCCCCCCATCACTCTCGCTTCTCTTTCTCCCTCTCTCCACCCTCCAACTCTTTCACCCTCCAACTATGATCTCAAAGACTTCGATTGATATGTACTATTCCCTAGAACTATGACCAACAAGTGAAGGTCATAGTTCCTTTGTTTGTAAACATTCCTTCATCATATTTATTATAGCCATAGTTCTTAGAGTTCTTGATTGACGACCCAACAAAGGTTAAATTAATAAATACTCTAACAATTCGAGCTATAATGCTTTTAGATAATGAATAACCAAAACATCAAATTAACCGTCTCAAAAAGATTTTATTAAATAATGGATACATTGAAAAGATAGACTTTGGAATCAATTTAACAAGAACTATGATTTTAAGAACTCTATCCAATAGGAACTGTAATCCATAGTAACTATATCCAATGGGAAATATTACTGTAGTGACTCTAATTGGCAAGAACTTTGATCAATGAATGGATAAGATGATTATAGGTCAATGTTAATAATAGTTCAATTATCAAAGTTCATGATTGATAAATTCCCTATAAATAAGACTAATAAACATTGGTCATACTTCCTATGAGTCAAGGTTCCTAGGTGACAAAGGAATTATTCCCTAGAATTATGACTGATGAAGAAATGTCATATTTCCATTCACAGTCAAAGTTGCCATGTCATTGTTCTTGTGGTCATGGTTCTTTCCAAATAAAGTTCTCATTAGTCAAAGTTCCTCATTAACAAGGGAAATATGGCCTTTGAATCTATGAAAGAAAAAGGAATTGAAGGTTTTAACCCTTGTACAAAAACTACCTACAAATGAATTCTTAAAGAAAGAAAAATATACAATGGTGAGAAAATAAAATACACACAAATATTTTTCTCCCAGAACCCAAAAATGGGAAAACCATATTGATTTTTCATTATATTCCTTTCAATGTTAAAATACATTATATACATGTCAAATCATTCATAAACCCCTAATCCATTAATCATGGATTAGAGCATAATCATAGTTCCCTTGACCAGATCTACAAAATATCATGAGTAAAACCATTATATCCAAAACCATGCATAAAACCATGGGTGGGTCCACACACCATCCTTAGGTCTACTCCCATCCTTGGGTCCACTGTCATCCTTGGTCCACCCAACCATCCTCAGGCCTGCATAATTTTTTTGGATGAAACCCTTGACAAGGGGGGTTTGTTTCCCCCTTGTAATCCCCCTGGCATGGGGCTCTTCCAAAACCCTTATGACTCCCCCAATGCAAGATCATAACACATAAAACACATATACATAGAGATTTTTCCACTGGATCCCAAAACCAACACTACCAGCTTTATTTTTCATTATGTTCATTTCAATGTTATAATACATATTTATACATGACAAAGCATCCAATACCATGGACCGAAAACCATCATGTCCAATACCATGGATCGAAAACCATCACGTCCAATACCATGGACTAAGAAACCATCGAATCCAAAAAACATGTGCAAAAATCATGCACAAAACCATAGGTGGGTCTGCCCAACCTAACATAGGGTCCAATATCAAAATTTTCCGGGGCGCTACCTCGGAGCCCATAAAGTGGAGTTATGGGTGCCCCTCAAACCCCCTCTTAACTACGTGGAAAGAATATAACACAACCCAACATTCTCCCACTTATTGTTTTCTTTCTACAGCGGGCCACGGGAGAGCTTAGTCATTTTTCCAGCCCTGAAACACCCATTGTTTCTCTACACCAGGAGAACTTCTCAGATCTCATAGATTTTGTCAATGCATCTGCAGTATTTTTCAAATTGTCCACCTTTACCAGCAACACCTTTTTGTCTTCTATCATATCCCTCAAAAAGTGATACTGAACATCAATGTGCTTTGTCTTTGAATGATAAGCAGGGTTCTATGGCAAGAAAATTGCACTTTGGCTGTCACAGTCTATCCTTATAGCTCCTTATACTAACCCCATACTTGAACACAATCTCTGAAACCAAACTGCTTCCTTGCTTGCATGAGTGACTGCCATGTATTCTGCCTCTGTAGTTGATAGTGCCACTACAGACTGTTTCTTACTCATCCAACTGACTGCACCTCCAAATAGGTTAAACGCATACCCACTTGAAGATCTTCTCTAATCCAAATCTCCAGCCAAATCTGCATCAAAAAAGCCATGGATATCCAAAACTCTGTCCAATTCTGGTCTTCCTTGGTAGCACAAACCATAATTACTAGTGCCACGCAAATACCTGAAAACCTGCTTCACTGTTGTCCAATGCTCCTTCCCTGGTTTTGACATAAACTTGCTCAAAACTCCCACTGCATGTGCAATGTCTAGTCTAGTACATACCATTGCATACATCAGGCTAATGACTGCACTTGCATATGGAACACGAGACATATCTTCTTCTTCTTCTTGTGTCTTGGGACACTGTTCAGCAAATAACTTTACACCTATAGGAATAGGAACCTTCACTGGTTTACTATCCTGCATATTAAACCTCTACAGTATTGTCTCAGCATAGTTCCTTTGGTTTAATGAGAGCTTCCTCTTTTCTCGGTCTCTCTTAGTTTCCATGCGCAAAATATAGTTTGCAGCACCAAGATCTTTCATATCGAATTTGGAGGACAATTGGGTCTTCAAATCCTGGATAATTTCTTTTTCATTTCCAACCAACAACATATCATCCACGTACAAGACCAAATAAATAACACGGTCACCAATTAATTTAAAATACACACAATGATTTGCTTTGCTTCCAGTGAAGCCAAGTCCTCCTATAATGTATCCAATTTCTGATACCACATCCTTGGTGATTGTTTTAACCCATACAGAGACTTCTTTAACTTGCATACCAATTCTTTCTTACCCTTCACCGCAAAGCCTTCAGGTTGCTTCATGTAGATCTCCTCTTCCAGATCCCCATGAAGAAATGTTGTCTTCACATCCATCTATACTACCTCAAAGTCAAAAGCAACAACAACAGATAAAAGTAATCTAATAGAAGTTACCTTGGTAATAGGAGAAAAAATATCACCAAAATCAATCCTCGGCACCTGGGAATAACCTTTTGTTACCAACTGAGCTTTGTATTTCTCCACCTTTCCTTCTGCATTTGTCTTCTTCTTGAACACGCGTTTGCTTCCAATGGGTTTCCTTCTAGCTGGCAACTCCACCAAATCCCAAGCCTCATTTTTGTGCAAAGATGCCATTTCATCAAACATGGCCTCTTTCCAGAGTTTTCCATCCTCTGAATCTACCGCTTCCTTCATAGTTCTGGGATTGTCATCAGTAATGGATAAAGAAAAATTTGAACAGAAAGCAGATGGACTATACCTTTCTGGTTGCCTTGTTTCTCGAACTGATCTTCTTACACCCGCAGTTTGTGGTTCTTCATCTTCTGATTCCTCCTCTACTGTAGAGTCTGATTCTTCCTCCTTTAGCTCAAACTCTATCTTCTCGGGTTCCTTTGGTTTAACTTCATGTTTAATAATATATTTCACCTCTCTTAACACCAAATCTCGGTTGTACACTAGCTTTCTTATTACTAGGTTCCAAAGCTTATAACCCTTTAAACCATCCTTATACCCAATAAAGATGCGCTTTTCAGATTTACTATCCAACTTGGTTCATTTTTCCTTTGGAATATGTACATATGCATCACATCCAAATACCCTCAGATGTGAAAGAGAGGGTTTGTTACTAGTCCATACCTCTTGTGGAGTTTTATCATACAAAGCTGATGAAGGTGACCTCTTGACCATGTAACATGCATTATCCATCGCCTTTGCCCAGAATTCTTGTCCTAACCCAGCACCATTGAGCATGCTTCTTGCCCTTTCCATCAACGTCCTATTCATTCTTTCTGCAACTCCATTTTGCTGAGGTGTATATGGAGTAGTCTTCTATCATGCTATACCACACTTCTTACAGAATTCTTCAAATTCCTTATTGCAAAATTCTCCACCATTATCTGTCCTCAGCACCTTTATCTTCTTCTCTATCTGGTTTTCCACCAGACCCTTGATTTCTTTAAACCTGTCAAAGACTTCAGATTTATTCTTAAGGAAATATATCCATGTATTCCTTGAGAAGTCATCTATAAATGATACATAGTACATAGAATTACCTAGTGATGGAACCTTCACAGGTCCAAACACATCATTGTGCATAAGCTCTAATATCTGTTTCGCCCTCTTACTTCCAGAGGGGAAACTCACTCAATTCTGCTTCCCATATACACAATTTTCACAGAAATCAAAATCCAGAGAGCTATTACTTATACGTTCTACCATACCTTTACCATGAAGTATTTGAAGGCCCTTCTCTCCAATATGTTCAAGCCTTTGATGCCACAGCATGGTCCTCTCTCCAGAGACCACTAGATTTTCTGCTCCACTTTCAGGAACCACAGAAATGTTGCACCCATCAACAATAGTGCTCCCTTGCAGATTGTACAGAGTTCTAGTCTGAACTCCCCACGTCAATACTAGTGGTCCCCGAACCATATTACAGGTATCCTTCTCGAACATTGTTGTTACACCTGCATCATCTAGCTTGCTTACAGAAATTAGATTTCTGGCCAATGCAAGAATATGCGGAACACCCAGAAGTGTTCTAACCCTTCCACCTTGTAACTTCAACTTTACTTTTCCATGACCAATGATTCTAGCCTTCATTTCATCCCCCAAGAAGACATCACCACCATAATATTTCTCATACTCACAGAACCACTCTCTATGGGGAGTGAAGTGAAAGGATGCACCAGAGTCAATCAACCATGCCTCGTGATCTACATGTGTACTTAAAGAAGCCAAGTACACATCCCCACCTTCATTTGAGGTGGTTTTCGCCTCTGTAGAAGGAGAATCATTAGATCCCTTTCCTTTATCAAGAGCTTTAGATTTACAGTCCCTTTTGGAGTGCCCTTCCTTTCCACATTTCCAGCACACCACCTTTACAAGCTTTCCTGGAGATTTAGATCTCCCACTTGATGACTTATTTTTGTTTCTGTTCTGGGACCGTCCTCATATAGACAAGGCCTCACCATTCTGGCTGTCCATATTTTTCCATCTCATCTCCTCCATCAGCAAGGATGAGACTATTTCATCAAAATGCAAGGTAGTTGCATTGCTACCTATTGCAATAACCACACTATCCCACGAATTTGGTAGAGAACAGAACAAACTGATGCACTTATATTCATCTGAAATTTTAATATCAACAGATGCTAACTGACTTACCATAGTATTAAATGTGTTCATATGCTCTGTCACCGAGTCTCCATCTTTCATCCTCAGGTTATACAACTTTTTCTGCAGGAACAATTTATTCACCAGAGACTTAGATTGGTACTAATTCCCTAACTTTTCCTACAAAGGCTTCTCCGTAGCTTCCCCTGATACATTCAGCAATACTGAATTTGTGACACACAATCATATTGTGTTCTTTGCCTTCCAATCCAACTTCTTCCATTCTTCATCGGTCACTCCCGTTGGTTTAGTACCCGGATCTACCACGATCCACTGATCTTTATCCATCAACAGATTTTGCATCTTTAGTTTCGACAACTCAAAACTCTGACCATTAAATTTCTCGATCTCTATCTTTCCACTGCTCACCATCTTCTTTCACCACTAGAATCGATCTTGTAGATCTCCCACTGAATAAGTTCTACCACATGCTCGAGCGAAACCCCTCAGCAACAAAGGCATCCCCTTGAATCCAAAATTGCTCTGATACCAAATGTAGGCTTTAAGCCCATATAGAAATTACCTGCATACAAATTCTAAAACACAGAAAAATAAAAAATGCGAGAGAATAACACATAAAACACATATACACAAAGAATTTCCTACTGGATCCCAAAACCGGGACTACCAACTTTTTCAGTGTTATAATACATATTTATACATGTCGAAGCACCCAATACCATCGACTAAAAACCATCACATCCAATACCATGGATCGAAAGCCATCGCGTCCAATACCATGGACTGAAAAACCATTGCGTCCAAAAAAATGTGTGAAAATCATGCACAAAACCATAGGTGGGTCCGCCCAACCTAGCAAAGGGTCCAAAATCAAAATTTCCTGGGTCCCTGCCCCAGACCCCATAAAGTGGGGTTACGGGTACCCCTCAAACCCCCTATTAACTACGTGGAAGGAATATAACACAACCTAACACCGTGATAGACCCTGCGCACCATGACAACTCCTAGTGCTAGTCATGCAAAGGATATAACACAATACCCAATAGTCTCCCTCTTATTGTATTCTTTGCACACAAGGGGTCGCAAGAGTATATAAGTAATCAGTCCATGGTTGTAATGCCCATTATTTCTCTACAACAAGAAAAATTCTCAGTGCTCACAAAAACTATCAATGCATCTGCAATATTCTTCAATGTTTCCACCTTTAATAGCAACACCTTTTTGTCTTCAACCATATCCCTCACAAAGTGATACTGGACACCAATATGCTTATCTTTGATTGATAAGCATGGTTCATTTCTAAGAATAATGCACTTTGACTGTCACAATATATCATTATATCTTGTTGTACCAACCCCATAACTAAACACAATATCTACAACCAAACTATTTCTAGGCTTGCAAGAGTGGTTGCTATGTATTCAACCTCTATAGTTTGAAGTGCCACTACATATTGTCTCTCTAGTTATCCAACTGACTACTCCTCCAAATAGGTTCAACACATACTCACTTGTAAATCTTCTCTTATCCAAATCTCCAACCCAGGATGCATAAAAAAAGTTGCATATGTCCAACATTCTGTCCAATTCTAGTCTTACATGGTAGCATAGACCATAATCACTAGTACCACGCCCTACTTTACTATTGTCCAAATATCCTTCCTTAGTTTTTACATAAACCTGTTCAATACTCCCATTGCATGTGTAATGTTTGGATTGGTACATACCATTGCATAAATCAAACTACCAACTACATGTGCATATGAAACATGGACATGTCCCTTTCCTCTCCCTGTGCCTTGGGACACTGTTCTGTAGATAGTTTACACCTACATGAATAGGAACCTTCACTGGTTTGTTATCCTGCATATTAAAATTTTGCAATATTTTCTAGACATAATTCCTCTATTTTAACTAGATCTTCCTCATTTATTGATCTCATTTAATTTCCATGCCTAATGTTAAGTTGCAGCACCAAGATCCTTCATGACAAATTTAGAGATCAACTAGGTCTTCACATCCTAGATAGTTTATTTATCATTTATAACTAGCAGTATATCATCCACATGTAAGACCAAATAAATAACACTATCACCAACTATTTTAAAATACGCAAGGTTATTCGCTTTTATCCTTGTGAAGCCAAGTCCCTGCATATATGTATCAAATTTCTAATAACACATCCTTGGTGATTACTTTAATCCATAGAAAGACTTATTTAACTTGCATACCCGTTCTTTCATAACCTTCAATGAAAATCCTTTTGGTTGCTTCATGAAGATCTCTTCATCCATATCCCCATGTAGAAATGTTGTCTTCATATTCATTTGTTCTACCGCAAAATATAGAGTAGTAGAAACAGATAAACGTAATATTATAGAATCTAACATGGCAACATGAGAGAAAATATCACCAAAATCAATTCATGACACCTATGAATAAACTTTCACTACTAATCTAGCTTTGTACTTCTCCATTTTTCCTTCAACATTCATCTTCTTCTTCAACACCCATTTATTGCCAATCGATTTTCTTCCGGTCAGTAGTTCTACCAGATCTCATGCATCATTCTTGTTTAGGGCTACTATTTCTTCCATCATGGCCTTCTTCTAGAGTTTTCCATCCTTTGAATCCACTACCTCCCTGATAGTTCTAGGATCATCAATCAGTAAAAAATAAATAAATAAATTGAAAAATTAAATGGGCTATACCTCTCTAGCTTCCTTCTTTCTTGAACTAATCTCCTCAACACCAGAGTATGTGGTTCTTCCTCTTCTAATTCCTTTTCTCGTGTAGAGTTTGATTCTTCCTCATTTAGATCAAACTCTACTTCTGTCATTCATTTTTCTTTGATAGGACTCACTGTTTCATAACATCCTTCATGTTAGAAAATTATATATTACGGAGAAATGGAACACATAAAATATTGCAGAAATATAAACACAGAAAACGCACAAAACAAGAGAGACACAGATATATGTGGTTCACCCAGTTTGGGCTATGTCCACCCCGAACAACTAGTCCTTCCTTTCTATTATCCAGCAAAATGAAGAGACACAACCTACAACAAATCCGATGTAATATCCTCTGTTTTCTCTCACAGTCTCACCTCTCTGTTTCTCGCACACAGAATACACATCTATCACACAGCCTCAAATACAATACCCTTATACAAATAGAGGGGTTTCCTTCTAGGGAAAAAAACCCTAAACTAAACATAATTTCTACCGTCAAATCATACGCCTAATGAACGGCCCAGATTGACTAGAAATTACTATACTTTTACAAGGCAATTTTACATTTATTTTTGGCTTCGGGGGCACTGCCCCCGAACCCCCGCCTGGGGACCGCTGGCCCTTGGACCCCCGCGGGGGGGGGGGACAAGTCCCCCCCCGTGTGGAGGGGTGTACAAAACTTCATGGGGCATACATCCGGCTGAAACAAAGATCTTTGAACAATCATGCTCCACACACAACAATCTCCCACTTGGAGAATGATTGTAGCAACTCCATCACTGCTTCATTTGCTGGACAATGACTCCTCTTTGGACTTGGCTGTTTCTCATCTTCATCGTCATCCTTGAAGACCAATTGAAACTGAGCATGTTCTCAGTTTCTCCCTGGTTACAACTTTTGTTAGCATATCTGCAGGATTTTGGATAGTGTCTATCTTTTCCAGCTTCAACTCTCCATCTTCCAACACTGATCGTATGAAATGATACTTGAGCTTTATGTGTTTAGTCCTGGAATGAAATGTTGAGTTCTTTGCAAGATGAGTGGCACTTTGGCTATCACTGTATAACGTGCCCATATCATGCTTCTTACCCAACTCACCCATAAACCTTTGTAACCAAATCATTTCTTTACTAGCCTCTGTAGCAGCAACATACTCTGCTTCTGTTGTTGAAAGTGCAACAACACTTTGGATTTTTGAAACCCAACTGACAGCTGTTCCTCCAACAGTAAATACATATCCTGTAGTGCTCCTCCTGTTATCTCTGTCACCTGCCATATCTGCATCAACATATCCTTGTAGGGAGATGTTTGAACCACCAAAGCATAATGCTTGATTTGTGGTACCTTTCAAATATCTGAGAATCCATTTCACTGCCATCCAATGTTCCTTTCCTGGATTATTCATGTACCTGCTTACAACTCCCACTGCATGTGCAATATCGGGCCTTGTGCAGACCATTGCATACATTAAGCTTCCAACTGCTGATGCATATGGAACTTTAGACATATAATCCATGTCTTCTTGGGTCTTTGGGCACATTTACTTGCTAAGTTTGAAATGGCTAGCAAAAGGTGTACTAACTGGTTTTGCATTGTGCATGTTAAATCTTTTCAACACCTTTTGTATGTACTCATTCTGAGACAATGTTAATTTACGATTTTTCCTGTCTCTAGTTATTCTCATACCAAGGATTTGTTTTGCAGCTCCCAAATCCTTCATTGCAAATGAATTTGACAATTTTCTTTTGAGCACATTTATTTCCTGCATGTTAGATCCTGCAACAAGCATGTCATCTACATACAATAACAATATAATATAGCTGCCATCATTTTGCTTTTTCAAATAAACACAATGATCAGAGTGACATCTAGTATAACCTTGTTCAGACATAAACTTGTCAAATTTTAGATACCACTGCCTTGGAGCCTGCTTTAAGCCATACAAGCTCTTCTTCAACCTGCACACTAGTTTCTCCTTCCCTTTCACCTCATATCCTTGTGGCTACTGCATATATATCTCTTCCTCCAAATCCCCATGGAGAAAGGTTGTCTTTACATCTAACTGCTCAAGATGCAAATCTTCAGCTACTACAAGACTTAAAATAGTTCTGATTGAAGTCATTTTAACAACAGGAGAAAATATTTCATCAAAATCAATACCTTTCTTCTGTGCAAAACCCTTCACCAGAAGTTTGGCTTTATACCTCTGTTTTCCTCCATCTTCTTCCTTCAGCTTGTAAACCCATTTATTCTGCAATGTTGTTTTACCTGCAGGCAACCTGACTAAGTCCCAAGTCTGGTTATGTGCTAAGGAGTCCATCTCTTCTTTCATGGCTTGCTCCCACTTCTTCCTGGTTTCTACCTGCACCGCTTCTTCATAACATTCGGGTTCACCAGAATCAGTCAACAATAAATAATATAATGAAGGAGAGTAACGTTCAGGGGGTCTACTTATCCTGGTAGATCTTCTAACACCACCTTCAGGTGTTTGGGGTGCGTGTTGTTGTTGTGGTGGTTGTTGTTGTTGTGGTTGTTGATTATTATTATTTTCAGGCACCTTTCCTTTTTCAGTGGTTTCATCAAGAACTGCATATTCCTTGTTTTCCTTTTCCTGTTTCTTTTCTTGCAACTGATTCTTATACAAGACCTTTTCATTGAATATTACATCTCTGCTCCTAATGATTTTGTGATTTTCATAATCATATAAGCGATAACCAAAATCATTAACACCATATCCAATAAAGGTACATTTCTTTGACTTTGCCTCAAGCTTTGTTCTATTTTCTTTATCAATATGGACAAAGGCATTACAACCAAAAGGCTTTAAAAAAGAGTAGTTTACCCTTTTACCTGTCCATGCTTCCTCCGGAACACCACCATCCAAGGATCTTGAAAGCCCTCTGTTTATTAGATAAACAGCAGTATCTACAGCATCTACCCAAAACTGTAAAGGCAATCCTGCATGCAATCTAATGCACCTTGCACGCTCCATGATTGTTCTGTTCATCCTTTCTGACACACCATTTCCTTGTGGTGTTCTTGGAACTGTCTTCTCTCTACGAATTCCATGCTCTGAACAGTACCTATCAAACTCTTTGCTGCAATATTCACCTCCATTGTCTGATCTAAGACACTTCAATTTCTTTCCTGTCTCAATCTCAACCAAAGCTTTCCATTTCTTGAAAGTATCAAATACATCAGATTTATTCTTAATACAATAAATCCAAGTTTTTCTAGTTGCATCATCAATAAAAGTAACATAATAACGAGAGCCACCGAGAGATGATACCTGAGCAATTCCCCATACATCTGTATGCACAAGCTCTAATTTTTCATTCTTCTTTTCTTTCCCAACTTTGAGAAATCTGACTCTCTTCTGTTTTCCATAAATGCAATTCGCACAAAATTCCAAATCAACATTCTTCAAATCCGGGAATAGATTCCTTGAGTGAAGAATCTTCATCCCCTTTCCCCTCATGTGTCCGAGCCTATGATGCCATAATGTTGCATCTGCTCCTTTGGAAGTTAAAGCATTAACAGAGTTAGAAATACCATTGCATAAATACAATGTACCAACCTTTTCGCCTTTTGCTATTACCAGGGCTCCTTTGGTGACCTTCCAAGCTTTATCTGTGAAAGTTGTCACATAACCTTCACCGCCTAACTGCCCTATTGAAATCAGGTTTTTATTTAGATCTGGAACATGCCTTACCTCTTTTAATAGCCATTGGTTTCCATTCTACTGTTTTACAAGAACCTTACCCATTCCAACAATTTTATAGGGTTTATCATCACCCAGACGAACTTGTCCAATATCTCCTTGAACATATTCATGAAAGTATTTCTTATCAGGTGTGGCATGGAATGAAGCCCCTGAATCTACCACCCAGGAATCAGTAATATTTTCAAAAGAAAGAATCAAAGCATCTTGTAACACCTCACCTATCACATTTGCTTCATGATTGTTTTCTTGCTGTGAATCTCCTTCTTTTCCCTTCCGAGATCTACAGTCTTTCTTTAGGTGTCCTTTCTTTCCACATTTCCAACACACTATCCCCGATCTGGACTTGGATCTGCCTTTCCTTGATTTACTGCGATATCCTGAGCTCTTTCCTCTTTCCATTTTTCTTCCTCTAGACTCTGCACTCAAAGAATTTCCCGATGTCTCACCGGAGCTTTTCCGTCGCATTTCATCGCTAAGGATAGCACCGACAACATCATCAAACTTTAAAGTACTAGATCCAGAAACGGAGTTACTAATGGCCATTACCAAACCATTCCAACTTTCTGGTAATGAGCACAAGAATAACAGAGCTCTAACTTCATCATCAAAGTTTACCCCTACAGAACTTAACTAACTTGTAACTGTATTAAAATCCTTTAAATGGTTTGCAATAGATCCACCTTCCGACATATTCATATTAAATAACCGTTTCATAAGAAATACCTTGTTTGAGGCCGAGGGCTTTTCATATAGTTTCGACAACGTCTGCATCAAACACTCTGTCATGGTTTCCTTCGAAATGTTGAAGGCGACTGCCGCAGCAAGGCACAACCGTATTGTTCCAAGTGCCTTTCTATCGAGAAGGTTCCATTCTTCGTCTTTCATACCCGTCGGCATCTTTGTTTTTCTGCCCAATGGTAGGTATAGATCTTTCTGATACAGATAATCTTCCATCTGCATCTTCCAGAGCGAGAAGTTTTGGCCGTTAAATTTCTTGACCCTAAACTTACCATCTTCCGCCATTGCTCCCACTCGAACCAGGAACCCTCCTTTCCTGTAAGTTTATCATCCAAATAGACCTTCGGCTCTGATACCAGTTGTTAGAAAATTATATATTACGGAGAAATGGAACACATAAAATATTGCAGAAATATAAACACAAAAAACGCACAAAACAAGAGAGACATAGATATACGTGGTTCACCCAGTTTGAGCTACGTCCACCCCGAACAGCCAGTCCTTCCTTTCTATTATCCAGCAAAATGAAGAGACACAACCTATAGCAAATCCGCTGTAATATCCTCTGTTTTCTCTCGCAGTCTCACCTCTCTGTTTCTTGCACACAGAATACACATCTATCACGCAGCCTCAAATACAATACCCTCATACAAATCGAGGGGTTGCCTTCTAGGGCAAAAAAACCCTAAACTAAACATAAGTTCTACCGTCAGATCATCCGGCTAATGAACGACCCAGATTGACTAGAAATTACTATACTTTTACAAGGCAATTTTACATTTATTTTTGGCTTCGGGGGCGCTGCCCCCGAGCCCCCGCCAGGGGATCGCGGGCCCCCGTCGGGGGGACAAGTCCCCCCCACACCCCCCCGCTTGGAGGGGTGTACAAAACTTCCTAGGGCATACATCCAGCTGAAACAAAGATCTCTGAACAATCATGCTCCACACACAACACTTCACCTCTCTAAGTACCACATGATGATAGTACAAACCTTCCTTGTTTCTGGGTTCCAAAGCTTGTAACCTCTTACACCATCTTTACACCAAATAAATATGGGATAAATATGCAAATTTTAGATTTACTATTCAACTTGGTTCTTTTCTCCTGTGGAAGATGTACATATGCATTGCAGCCAAACACCTTGAGATGTGAAAGACAAGATTTCTTAAGAATCCATACTTCATGTGGAGTCTTATCCTCCAACACTGATGAAGGTGACCTGTTAAACAAAAAACTACCTTTACCTAGAACTCTTACCTTAATCCAATGCCACTAAGAATGCCTCTTTCATTTTCAATCAACATCCTATTCATCCTTTCTGTAACTCCATTTTATTGAGGCCTATATGGAGTAATATTCGACCATACTATACCACACTTCTTTCAAAACACTTTTGAATTCCTTCTTGCAGAACTCTCCACTATTATTTGTCATCATGATCTAGGGGATCAATAAAATTCTCAAAATTTATAGTGTTCAAAAGTTCTCAAAATTAGTGCCAAAGTGAATATCTCGTCATCCTGAATCCAACACAACTCGTTTCACTCAAAACTAATATCGTATGCTCCCGATATCACATTCTAATCGATTTGTCAAATAACTAAAATGCTGGTAATATTGATTATAGGTACACCTAGTAAGTAGTATGTATGATGACTAGGCATGTGACTCAGAAATTTACTGTGTTTGTGGGCCAATGGTTTTTCACCATGTGTCTCAATCTGGTTGGTCGAAGTTTCTTAGTTTTTGATTGGTTGTGGGGTCGTTGATGTTGCCCAATGATGGAGGGCCACATGGGCCAATGGATGGCTTCCATGTGGCCTCTGAAATGTGCAATGGAATTTAGTATGGGATCTAAGCACTCCATGGGAATCGAACTCAAGACCTACCACCTATCAATAACAAGCCATATCGCCGCACTATTCATTTGTTTCTTACCCATATTGTTCATGGGTTATATTTATAGTGGTAGCATAAATGTAATGGGGGAAGGGGCCAAGGCTAAACCCTAGCCCATTTCCACACCCCACACCATAGGAATGTGGTGGAGGGAGCCTAAGGCCAGGGCTTAGCCCCGGCCCACAGTCCCAACGCCCACACCATGAAACCACACTAGAGCCATAACACAAAACCGTGGGAAGAGAGCGGAGGGGCCCAGCCCTGGGCCACATGCGGCTAATACGACCACCAACATAGAGTAGAAGGGGGCTCAGCCTTAGGTGCTTCTAGTCGGGCCAACCATGGGTCATATAACTCGTCACATGACTGCAGTCTACAGAGTTTTGGGTGCACACGCCATGTGGGCACTAGACCTAGGTTTTACGGGCGCATATGACCATGTTGCAACGTGTTGGGAGCCTAGATGGCGGGGGAAGGCAGTTAGTGCCGACCCCTAGGCACGTGGCTCCCATATGACCATAAATTTTGGAATTCGGGGGTTAATGGACAGTTTAACTATGTCACAATTTCACATGATGAGTAGGATTGTAGGCTTGGTTTGCATGCTGGTTCCGGGTTTGGGGTGCTCAAGCCAGGTTTGGGCCGAATTGTAAGATGGTTAGCAATGGAAATTGGGAAAAACTTCTAACAAGCATAACTTTCTCAGTTTTCGATGAAATTAGGTGCAGAAAGAACCCAAAGAAAAGTTTTTGATAGTTTTCAAAATAAATAAATACCATAATAATAAATTTTAAGCATCAATATATTTGTAGAATAAAAACTCATCTTTAATATAAATAATAGTTACATAAAAAATACCCCATATTATAATAATAATAGTTAATATTTATTTATAGTGAATCAACATTAAAAATTTAATTTTATAAACCAAAATTATTATAAATATAAATTTTAAAATTGAAAATCCACATTCAATTTATTAGAAACAATAATTCAATTTATTAAAACCAATAAAACTAATTTAAATTAAAAAAGATTTTTAAACTAATAATATAATTATTATATTAAATTTCTAATTTTATATTTTTTATTTTATCTTCGCTGATTTTGATTTTTAAAATAATAATATCTAAAATATAAATCATAATATTTATCTAACATTATAAATAAAATAAAATTCTCAACCTTCTAAATAAAAATGCAAATTAAAATTTTAAATATATAAAAAATTATATAAAATTTTAAAATTTAAATGATATTTCAAAAATAATATTCATTTAAATTAAAATATAATCTTAAATGTTTAAATAATTTTGAAATTAATAAAAAATATATTAAAAATTAAAATATTTATAATATAATAAATATACAAAATATGAAATATTTATGTATTATGCATTTAAGAAAACATATCTTATTAGTTTATGGAATATTCTAATATAGATTAGGGGAATTAAACTTCCCAAGATACATCCCATTGTGGATGATAATTAACATTTTCCATAAAAAAATAAATTGAAAAACTATGTTTATTTAAAAATAAAATAAAAAATAAAAAATAAAAATACCCAATTTTTTTTAGCATCATTTTCAAAACATTAAATTTAGTAAAAGATATTAGAAAGTAACAAAACGTATATGAAAAAATTCACAATTATATTGGCCCCATACACAGGATAAAAATTTGATTTAAAAGCTTCACATAAAAGACTTAGAATACATATTAAATATTGCATCGTGTGCACAACATAGAAGCTCAAATGAGCATGATAATGATTAGCAATAAGATAATGGTTATCAAACTCTAGTCATAAATCATAAAAAACTTCAAAGTATAAAAAAATATTGGTTTAATCGTAAAAAAACTTTAATGGTATCTAATAATATCCGTTCATTACTCAAATAATTTTAAAAGATACATTTATAAGAGACTATTCTTTTTATTTTTTTATTTGAAGGTAGGTTTTTTTAATAATTTTCATTGGTACTCATGTAAGAGATCTTTTGATATCCACTAGCTACTTCAAAAAAAATTGTTATTGAATATATTGAAAATATGTAGATAGACTAAATGTGACTATTCAAAAGAGTACCTACTACAACACATCATAAGGACACCAACCTTATCTCAAAATTGGGACATTTAAATGCACCTTATTGAAATGGTCAAGAAAATTGATGTTTCCACATTGATTGGTGGTTGCTTCTATGGAATATTTGGTTTAGTGAAATGGTTAGAAAAAGTGAAATGGTCAAGAAAATTGATGTTTCCACATTTGTTGGCCATTTCTTCCATGGAAAACTGGGTTTAGTATAATTGTAAAAATGTTGACGTTACCACATTCGTTGGCCATTCTTTCTTGTTAAATTTGGTTGATAACTGAGATTATATGATACAATCAAGAAGTTTAGAGATTCAACTCATAAGTTAAAATCCAAACAATTACTCTATGGGCAATGTTCATGGAGATTGGAAAAATTTTTAAAGTAATATGAGACAAGAAGTTTAGAGATTCAACCCATAAGTTAAAATCCAAACAATTACTTTATGGGCAATGTTCATCGAGATTGATAAAATTGTTAAAGTAATATGAGAAAAGGTGGAACCATAAAAACCAAGATAATGAACAATAACCTTTTTTGATGAGATCGTATTCCCAAACCCTTGAAGTAGCTTAGTTTCTAAGTAATGTGAGAAAAGGTGATACCATAAGAACAAGATAATGAACAATAACCTTTCTTGATGAGATCCTTTTTCAAAACCCTTAAAATAGCTTAATTTCTAACACGTTAAAATATTACACTCCATTCTAATCATTTAAATACAATTTTGTACTAAGATAATCACCTACTCTTTATAGTAATGAAACTTGTATGTAATTTTTATTTTTATTTCTTCTTAAAAATATAACTTTTTAAGATAAAAAATAAAAATAAAATTTTAATTACCTTGCAATACATCCATCCATTCCAATATGTAAGAGACATTTCCAATTGAAAAATCAATCGATAACATTTAAATTGAAAAAAATCAAGCTTTAAAAATATCCCACGATAATAAAAAGAAAACTCTTACACTTTCCCTGCACTGAGTGGCTTAGTGCATTTGAATTTTTTTTAAAAGGGGGAGGAGGCAACTACACTGTGGTCCACGGAACTTTTGAATTTGAAAATGTTTTGAAAATGATAACATTTAAATTGAAAAAAATAAGCTTTAAAAATATCCAATGATAATAAAAAGAAAACTCTTACACTTTCCCTGCACTGAGTGGCTTAGTGCATTTGAATTTTTTTTTAAAGGGGAGGAGGCAACTACATTGTGGTCCACGGAACTTTTGAATTTGAAAATGAAACGATGGTGGATGACCATATTTTATGTGACTCGATGATCATTTGTCATGGATGTCTTTGATTTTAATCGTGTAGTTTTTAGTGTGATTTTTTGGGGTTTTTTTCGGTCAAATTTTTCTAAATTCCGGTAGCAATTTATTGAAATCCCAAGTTTGATAGGTAATTTCTGCACAATCAAAGTATCTTAGGAGTTTTTCAGGGTGCTGAATCCAAATATTCAGTTAAAAAACTATTTTAACTAATACAAATCAAGATTTAACCTCATTTTTTTCTGCCGAATTCTGTTATCAAAATCTCTAAAAAATCACACTAAAGACAACTCTGTTTTTAATAAGCTATCCTACTGACAAAGTCTTAATGACTCTACAGTGGATAACGCTGTGCTTGCTACCTTCTCCTCTATCTCGTACCACCCGAAAGTTACCGCAGAGTTTCCGGCGGTGAAAGTTTCCGACAACAAACAATTTCCAACGTCCGTCTATGGAAACGGAGGCCGAGAGGTGGGCCCGAGCGGGCCACCAAACGGGATGCCAAGAACCTGCAATCGGGATAAGGGTTGCCGTTCTAAGATACTGATAGGTCATGCGAAAATGTGAAACAATGCTGGACAACAAAATTCCTACCAAATTTCTTGACTGAACTTCGAAAAAAAGTCGTCGGCTACTTTCCACCGACGTCCACACCATAATTCATATGCCGTATAGTGTCAATCACTATACCTCGTAGATTCAGCAATACCATGTGTAGGAATATAAATCTTTGACATAGTGCAGTGAAGTTTAGTTTTAACTTGTTTGGAAAATTATAGAAATTTTTATATTATTTTAAAAGAAATTTACAATTTCTTTTTATAAATCTAAGTTATTTTAAAATTTCAAGTATATTAAAATTTTATTTCAAAATTTTGAGTATATCAAAATTTTTGATAATATTGAATTTATTTCCACCCTCACTAACACCATTTAAACATTATTCTTACTAATTTTTTCAATAAAAATAGAATTCCATCCATTTTTTAATTCACAAATTTACAATTTGCAACCCGTAGTCCAAGCAGAAATCTTAAATTTGCAAATTTACAACCTCGGTAGGCGAGGCCGAAATCTTCCAGTCAATGTTCAAATCTCTCCTGGTTGAGACATTATGCACCGCAAATGCCTTTAAAACTCTCCACCATGTTGCATCCATGTCATGATGTGGAGTTTTTTGGCAGCTCTCTCAGGCTGGCCACTCGTGGGCCAGCGGCGGTGTCTTGATAGCTGACTGTCAGCCACCATGATATACCGCGGAATTACGGTGCACATTCCATGATGTGCAACAAAAATCCTTGGGATCTTCGCAGCACCTTCGTCCCACTTTTGCTCATTATATTAAACGCTTTTCAGTAGTACTTCTAAAACTCCTCTTTAGATTCCGTAGGTTCATTTCAGACGTGATCCTAATGCTCGTCCTTGGTTTCTTTAGATGATGCACAGAATTTAACCTAATATTCATATAAGGTTTCTGGAGATCAATTTCAGAAGTAATCTAATATAGAATATTTTAGAGGTATTTTAAATACAGCGTTAATTTTTTCTTTCTGTACGGCAATTCCAGTCCCGCTGGACAATACTGTTTGGGATCGTTTTGGCCAAAGCTATTTTCAACTTTATAGCAATATAAATGCCCTCTTACATGTTAGAGAAATAATTCTTGCTCTCTGAATTACATCACATGAACAAATGAATAGAGGGTAGAGAGAAAGGGCGAACCTTATTTCCCTGGCATATCAGAGGGCATTTATATTGCTGTAAGCTTGGAAATAGCATTCGCCGTTTTGGATGTACTGCTGCTTCTGCCCCGATTTCTCATTATCTTCATTTCTGGCAATATTTTATTAAATTCAACCATCGTGTTATGCATACGCTGGCTGTTGCTTTCGAGGAACTAACTGTATTTGTTTGGTTTGGCCAATTAGGTTCGATAACTAAAACGGTATGTCAGATCATCTCATTACATCAGAAAACGCCCGCGGCACACACTTGGAAATGACAGAAACAGAAGATGCTTATCATACGGTTGTGATAGACGATGAACAACCCAATGTTAATCATATTGTTGTGACAGGAAATCAGCAAGCCAGTACAGTTCAACTCGATCCTCTTGACGACAGTGTCCTTGTCGAGGATAGTATTGACGATCTTGAATATTTGGATCGGAAGATTTCGCAGGCAGAAGGTAACTACTCCAAAATTATAGGTAGCATATACAAGTTTTTAAGTTTTTACGCGATCATGCAGGCAGCCATTCTCGATGCGGTCTTTTCTGCAGAACAAAGCAATTGTCAGGATTCGTGGGGTCTACTCGCTCTGTCAGCTTTTGTCTCCTGTGGAGTGATTGTCACCCTCATTCGGGAATTCCTGCAGCAGTTTCACCTGCTTAAACGTGGACGACTACACATAGAAAAACGAAATTCACTTCTTGACCGTTGCCTTCGTGAGGGAATTAGATTGAAGAGCATGAGCCGCTCCTACACATCATGGATGACAGTATCTGATGCAAAAGAAGATGATTTGGGCAATATGGGCATTAACAGTAACCATTGGAAGTGGAGTGCAGAAAGAGTTCTGTTTGTTGCTACTTTGATCGCCTTTTCGATTTGCCTTTGGCTCTCCTGCAAGTATCGCCTGTCGTGCCCCTAGCCAGACGTCCCTTCAGTTTTCTCTAGAGATCAAAATACGTTTCTAATCAAAGTTGTGATAAAATTAATGAGATAGGCTTATGAAAGGTGTGATAAAATTAGTAAGATAAGCTTAATGAAGTTAGATTACACACTGTTTTTATTTATGTAATTCTGAGGAGATATTGTAAAAAAATATGTTTAAATTTGAAGATGGTACTTAGTTAAGTCACTGTGACCTCAAAGGGTTGTATGTGAGAATAAATAAAATAAGAGAATAATACCTTTTATGAGATTGTTCATAAGTTTTTCATATTTTTTTGAATGTTATATTAATTTTGATCGGTGAAATATTATCTTAATTTGGAAATAATGTTAATTTTGACTTACACAATAAATCAAATGAGTTGAACTTATACCAGTGGTGGGGGGTTTATTCTCCATGGTTTTTTAATTCTTTTTTAAAAAGGAGAGTTTTAAGAGAGAGTTTATATATATATAGATACATAATTTGGTTTTTAAGTAAATAATTTTTGTTATTTTTGTTATTTATGTTATTTGGTATTTTATTATGATATTGTTTAAATTTATTGTTTGTTTTTGTTTATTGTCTAATAATTTACACTGGAGCAAAAAAATTTGATGTGTAGTGTTTATTTATAATTGTGATTGAGTTGATAATCAATATAGATCCATATTAACACTAGATATATTAAGCACAGAGGGATCAAATTTTTTAATGTGAAAACCTCTTTTTGAATGTGAAAATTTAGGAAAGGTTTGCATCTCAAGAGATTTGATTCCTCTTAATGCTTGGTAAATGCATAGTTAAGATGAATCTAAGATGGTTTTAGTTGTATCCTACATAAAAATTATTGAACATATATTTAGTCTGATCATTTTGAATATGTTAAGTGTGTCTAATATTAATCCTATCATTTTAAATATGCCAAATATGTCTAAGATTAATCTAACTAGGTTAAAAGAATTTTTTCAAACTAATGTTGTATCCTCTATATTTGTATTTTCCACCTATTGAATGCATAACTTGCACACTTGAACTTGCACATGCTCTCAACATCTCTTCAACTTGTGTGAGCAGTCCAAGAACTCAAGGTTGTTTTCCTAATTTATATGATTATCAACTAAAATTATGTGATGAGTTTCATCTCTTCTATATGTCATGAACATATGACTTGTATTTGTATTAAATAATTGAATTCCACGATCATATGACTCCACACACACATAACACATTTGAATTTGAGCTAACTGATCAATCATATCACAAACTTTTCGATGTGCACTATTCATATAAACAAAAATAAAATGTTCAGTTTGGGCATAGATATCTTTTAAACATCTTTTTTCCATAGGATTTTCTTCCACACCTTGTACTATGTCTAATTTGCTCGAATATTGTTTTCTTTCTCAATATGTTCTTGTTTGTTCAACTGTTCATTTTTTCTATTTTTCATGCTCTTCATATGTCATTTCCTCTGCTTTATTTTGTTGATTCCCTCTTTGCAGTGTATTTTCTTTCTATTCTTTGATCCTAAAACTCCTTAGTTTTCATTTCATGTTACTTTCTTTGTTAATATGTTTTTTAATATTTTCTTTGATATGTTCTTTGTCATTCAATTTTTTTCTTTCATTTATTCTCATTATTGTTCAGTTGTCATTTGTTATGATTGTTTTTGTTGAACCCCCCTTCGTTTCTCACTTTGGGTTTGACACTCCTAGGTTGTCATTTATTATTACTTTCTTGATCAATTTGTTATTTCTTTTCATTTATATTTATCCTCTACTCTTCACATTCTTTGAATTTCATTTGTTATGATTTTCCTTGTCGGTATTCTCTTTGATATCCTCTCTGTTCTTCACTTTCTTCTTTCTTTGATCTTCCCTTTATCATCACCCATTTCTTCTAAATTCACGCGTTCTTGTTATTCTCTCCATCTAAAATCTCATGTGTTATTCTTCTTAAATCCTTAATGTACACATCATCTATTCTATTATGATGAGAGGACATGATAACTTGAATTAATGTACAACACAAAAATAAATGCACATTGTCAATAATTACTTTGTGCTTACATAAATGAATGCAAACGATCAATCTAATGACCTTTAATGCAACACATATCATCCATTTATTTACATTAGACACAAATTAACATTTACATTGAACTCAATGCATCTAATTCAAAAAACCAATAAAATAAGATTACAAATCAACATCTACATTGAAATCAATGCATCTAGTGCAATTAATAAAAAATAATTACGACTTAACATCTGCGTTGAAATGTTTTTCTTTCAATGAAAAATAAGATATTACTATCAAAGTAATTTTCAATTGAGTTAAGACCTTACATATCCCTTAACACCTTTAATTTGGTGGAAATTTCAATAATTTGTGGTATCTTATTTTTATCGGATTTTGAGATTTTGAAGGTAATGCACACAATCATTAAGTACTTTGTGCATACGTTGAAGTCATTGGACATTATTAATGTCATTACTTTATAAGCGATGCACATCATCCATCTACAATTTTCGATATCTTGTTTTTTTATCTTTAATTTTAATATTTTGATGAGCTTCTAAATCCAACTTTTGTTTTACCATAGGTAATTGCCTTATTTAATTTTCCCCTATGGTTAATTATGGTCAATATTATATAATTCTATCTAAAAGTAAGCATAATATTATATGGTATATATCTATATCTATATCTATATATATATATATATATATATATATATATATATATATATATATATATATATATATATATATATATATATATATATATATCTATACATTCTTTTTTTCTTTCTGCGTGGTTCATGAACTCTAGAGATCGGTGATCGCTACGTCAATGGAGTATTTTTACCAAGAAGATGCACCGAAAGGGGCCACTTCCTGCTAGATCAATGACAGAGCCTAACCCCGAGAGGGTCAAGAGGACTGAACCTGTAACCTCTCAATAGTAAAGGCGCTTTAATGACAGGGACCTGACCAATTAAACTAACCCTCAAGGCTTTTAAACACCATAATATTATCTTTAACAATACAATATTATAATACAATACTGAATATAATAGAATATTATAATATTATATAATGTAAAAAAGATTATTATATTATATATAATATTATACTGGTATATAATATTAATGTTAATATTATTAGTAGTCTTAACATTAATAATATCATTATTAATGATAATTTTATTATTATTATTATTATTTTGATCAAGTAAGAGTAGGACCTTCTATTAATCTAGCCAATAGTACATAATTTACATGTAGCCACACCCGTTCTGTGAGAGTTCAACAGACAGCACGGAAGGAAAAATGTAAACCATGCACCCGAAACCATGAAAAGCCTGAACAAGAAAACCGATAAGATCCAGCCAATCACTATGGTCAAAAAGCAAACAATCACCATCTGGTCATACTGATGTGCACCAAATGAACCTTGAACTCCTTGGAAGATAGGTCCATAGACACGAGGCCCACAAAAATTCCACAAAAGACCCTCCGAGGGGCCATAAGAATGCCAACAACAAACCACACTTGAAACTATCTTATGGATGCGATGAAAATTTAAGGCCTAGCTCTCTGAACTCTTTCGGGTCCGAAACACCAAACCAACTAACACGACCAGATCTCCACCGTTGATCACCCGACTTGGATCTGACGATATTCGTAGATATCAGGCGGAAAAGTAGTGCGAGGATTAACCACCAATGAGGGTGGTTTTTTCTCACCTCCTCGCTGCAACATGTCGCACAAAGAGTGGAATCGGGGGCCAACCTAAAAAGACTAGAAACCACTTGGATCCCACCTGATATACCACTTGTGGTTCTTGAATCACTCGTCTTGCGAAAAAGCATGCACGCTCTTTTTTCCAAGTGGAAACTGTTAATCCAGTCTAGCAGGTGGTTCTTGAGCCTTCCTCCCATATTCTCTATCAAACACCATCTAAGAAATATAAAAATGGATGACCAAACCCATGTTACTTCTCGAGTCGGTCCTTTTGCCACCCAATCGAAAGGAAAAAGAGCTTTGGATTGCAGCAAAAACCAAAAAGGGTAGACGGTTTAGGGTTCTCCATCTTCTCGCCTATCTCCTGAACCCCTTCGATCCATTCTCTTAATCCATAGCTCCATATCTACGTTTGCTTGACAAAGATAGTCCTCCCATAGTTTGCCTGGAGATAACAAATCCCAAGCATGCCGAGAATCCCTATCCCTATTGGTGACACCTTCATTCGCCAAATGATCTGCTAACATGTTATCCTTCCTTTTCACATGAAAAGTCTAACAGTTTTTAGGGTTTGCAGGTGGGAGTAGATACGGTGAAAGACCTGCAAAAGCTTCCAATGCTTATGTTCTCCATGTCTTGGACTGTATCCTTGTTCCCCTCTTCTTCCTCTAGGATCTTGAAACTATCGTGTCTTGTATGTATGTCCTCATTTATCTTCTTTTGTGGATGTTTAACCCCTTTCCCTTTGCCCCCAACCTTGGTGAAACCCTCTTGATTTCTATCCACAGTAGTTTTCCCATTACCTTCCATAATGATTGTTGGGCAGTATCGGAATAGATACCCATGTTCATGGCATTTGCGGTACCTAAATGAGATGTGCTCATAGTCCATAGTCTGCACCCATTCTTCATCATACACTTCTGAAATTATTGCTTCCAGAAGGGCTCCAGATAGTCCATTTCCACACATATTCGGGCGAAAGATGTATATTTTCCTTTCAGAGTTGCCTCTGAGATATTTAGAAAATGCCCCAACTTGTTGTCTATTGTTTTTAGAGATTCTGGTAGCCAATAATCCAGAGGAATGGAGTATAGTTTGATCCATACCGATACTGATGTGAATGTCTCACATTTGGGACAAAGTTCATCATCCATGGCCGCATGTAGAGTCCTACCATAGCATAGAAATACGGGCCCCCTTCGAACACTCTATCTTTGTCCTCTAGGCTTATGAACACCACTATGAATAAGCCCTTAGAACCCAGATGTAGGTGTATTTCCCCCTTTGGCTTCCAATGGATCCTCATCTAAACGTGTAACACCCTCTCCCTCAGCCATAACCCCATGAATTTACATATGATCACATGTTTTTTCATATGATCCCTATGTGCTTGTATCGTTGGATCGCTCAATATGACCTGAGGAGTAATGCTCGACATCAGTTTCTAGACCCCAGTAGACTTTATGGAAGTAGGTTTTTCACTGCTGCCTCCATTCTCCTTTTCCTTACTTTTTTCCTCTTGAACCCCTTCCTGATCCTAAAGTCCGTTTCTTCCCACTGTTCCCTTGCTTCTTACCTCTAATACCTTCTCCAGAGGTTTTTTGAAATGCTTATTTCCCGCATCCTTACTTCCCTTTATAACTACTTGACTATAGGAGGGAGCAACACTCCCCCCCACGTGTCCGCCATTGTACCCTAAGTCAAAACCCTAGCGCCAAATCCAACCCTAGCTCAAGTTGCAGTCCCGAACCCTCTACAAGAGAATCACCAAGGTTAATCAATGATAATTTTATTATTAATATCAATATAAATATTAATATTTTGTTAATATTATTAATGTGAAGATAATAAATTAATAACATTATGATGACCATTAGAATAACTTATTATTAATAATAACTTATTAGGAAATAACACAATGGAGTAGTCTCTATACATTTTAAAGGAATTATGCAGATCTAAATTGTTTTATGATATGATGAGATTTAATATTTTAAAATTGTTTTCATAATGACATGGTAAAAATATTGCTTCCTTTTGGTATGTAGAAGATTTGACTATGTTATGTATACTTTGACCATTCAAACAAGGAAGTGAAGTAGATACAAATGGAAAAATTGGTAAATCAAGTAAATGTAAAAGGGGATTTTTCTCACACCAAGGAGTATCATACCAAGGATAAAATAAATATAAGAAACTAATAAATTAGAATTTCTAAATGATGTTGGTAGTTGAAGCTCTATGCTAATTTTATAAATGGCATGTGTATGTAAAGCTCTATGAGAAATGAATCTCTCCCATAAATTACATAAATATCTTGAGTAAAACCTACATCAAATTGTATTGGAACATATACACATTCCTCTCGTAAATTCTCTAATAAAATTTCTTGTAAAAATTGTACACACTCTCTAAATTTCACATTACTATTATAATATTATAATACTATGTTTAATATAATATAATATTGTATTTTTGACATGTTGTCATTGATTTCAAAGTAAGGAGTAGTCATGGTCAAAGTCAAACATGTTGTTAAAACCAATAGATGAAAGAAGAATATGTTTGAATCCATCAATTGGTGTGACTACTCCAGTTGCTAGTTGATTCTATGTAGTTGAGTTGAAAATTGAGGATGTTGGGACTGATATCATGAGATCATCATATTAAATTTTGCTAGGTTTAACTAATGATGACACCCAAAACTGGAAACAATTCGAGCAGGAGCATCTTGTAGCATTTGGTAACCCATTGGTTGGATGGTGACGTACACCTTATGGGTATTTATTAACAAAATATAAGTCAATGGATTATGTACTTGGAAAGATTGTCTTGGCCTTAGACAGTGGCTATAATCCTACATCCCTAGCAGACTCATTCGTGGCTTGTGTAGAAGCTTTTCTTAAAGATAAACCTAGTAGAAGTTCTCGTTCTGAAGGCAAAAAATAAATAAATCAAAGAACACTCTACTGCTTCTAGCATTCTTTTCCTATCTTCTAAAGACATTATTCATCCATAATCCACTGGAGCTTGCCAAAAACATTAGAAACATTTATCACAAGATCTTTCGAAGAGCTAAGTTTGTTCAGTCGTAGGAAATGTAAGGAAGTTGATATGGAACCTCTCCAATAGGTCAAATCAATTACCTGTCATCCCCAATAATTAATTTACAAGGAAGATCCAAGAATGATTTTACAAGTCATCTCCAAGAATGAATTTTCAAATTAGTGCAAATTACATGCTCTAGTTGACTCTAAAAGAGCTTTATCAAGCAGAATCAATAGAAATTTATTTGGTTGATTTGAAGTACAAAAATTTGGAAATATGAGAAGAACGGGCTTTGCAAATTACAAGAGATACAAGCCATTTGAGGAGTGATTTGTGAAATAGATCCATGACCTTATGTGTGTGTTTTTTACAGACCTGAAATAGAATCAAGCCATTCCTTACACAAATCCTAATTGAGATTTATGTGTGGAAGCTAAGTTTTATTTGGTGCAGAGATATCTATTTGTGTCATCATTTGAAGGCATACTTCTAAATCTAATATCGTGCATTTTGAATTGTGGAGCTAATAGAAACTTTGTACCAAGGAGATGTGAGCCTGTTATGCAACCAACTCAAAAAATATAAGAAAAAATAGATCAACGACTTCAAATAAGCCTCGTCAAAGGGGAAAACTCCTTTACATTACACAAATGAACAATTCTTGGATGATATAAATGAAAAAACCTCCTTTCTATATATATATGAGTCTAAGCGGTCCCGATACAATCAAAGCCTACATAACAATAATATTGTAGGGGCACAACAATAACAATATTGGGATTCCATGGGGCACAATAGTAACAACACTAGGACTATATGGGCACAATAATATAATAAGGACGTTGCACTAATAACAATAAGGAGTTACACTAGTAGTATAGTGACCTAACATGCTCCTCACCTTCAAAATTTGTTGTCCTCAATGCTTAAGAGTTTTGGATGCTTCTATATAAAATTATCATCCTCCCATGTAGAATCTTCAGTGGGTTAGTTCTTGCACTTGATGAGATACTCTAAAATTGATCGATTTTTTAGCTCTTGATTTCTTGTTTCTGTGACCACTTCAGGTTCTAATATGATTTCCCCTTCCTCGTCAAGTTCTGGCAATATTGTTTGAATTGGGATCTTCTCACCTTTTGAATGAGTGCCCACACTTCTTCGTCATTCTTCCATTCATCCCTTGCTTCATTTATCCAATCTGGTTGGATAATAGAAATGTCACAAAACAATGCTTCCACATCCTCATCCTTTTTTGAGAGTGCATTTGCAACAACCTTTTTTCTCCCTTCTTCATAGATGATTTAAAAGTCATAACCCAACATATTTATGACCCACTTTTGTTGTTATTTTGAAGATAATATTTGTTCTAAACAGTATTTAAGTCTATCATGATCCGGTTTTACCTTGAAGTGTCTTGCCATTAGGGAAGGTCTCCATTTCTTAAGTGCATGTAGTATTGCCAACATTTCCTTCTCATAAATATTTTTGTGTAAATACTCTCCTTTGATTGGACGAATTTTGAAATCAATGGGTCTTTCTTCTTGCATTAAAACAACACCAATTCCATTTCCTGAGGCATCACATTGCACAATAAATATTTTTGTGAATTCTGGCATAGCTAAGACCAGTGCTTGGCACATTGCCTCTTTTAGATGTTCAAAGGCATTTGTTGCTTCTGGAGTCCATGAAAATGCATATTTCTTTAGAAATGTTGTTAGAGGTACTTCTATTCTCCCATAATACCTAAAAAACTTGTAATAATACCCTGCCAACCTGAGAAATCCTGGGATATGGTTTATGGATGTGGGAATTTTCCATTCATTAATGGCTTTAATTTTTCTAGGGTCTACCTTAACACCTTCATGAGATATAATATGACCCAAATATTCCACCTGTTGTACTCCAAAGAAACATTTTGAGCTTTTTGCATATAATTGTTTCTCCTCCAATAGTTTGAGCACCCTGTCAACATGTTGAACATGATTCTTCCGAGACTTTTTGTAGATTAGTATGTCATCAAAAAATACTAACTCAATTTTTCTAAGGGTTTGAAAGTGGAATTCATCAAACCTTGCAATGTAGAAGGTGCATTGGTAAGGCCAAAAGGCATGACCGAAAATTCATAATGACCCTCATGGGTTCTAAATGTTGTTTTTGGAATGTCTTTAGTTTTCTTTCTGATTTGATGATATCCTAAATGAAGATCCAACTTGGTGAAGTAAACTCATCCATGTAATTCATCCAATAATTCATCAATGACAGGAATGGGAAATTTACCTTTAATAGTAAGCTTGTTGAGCTCCCTATAGTATACAAACATGTCACCATGATCCATCCTTCTTGTGTACCAATACCACTAGAGCAGAGAAAGAACTTTGAATAGGTTGAATTATACCAACCTCTAGCATTCCTGCAACCATGCATTCAATTTCACTCTTTTGGGCATATGGATATCTATAAAGCCTGATGTTTGGGGGAACACTTCCTGGAATTAAATGAGTAGTATGATCATGATCATGAATAGTTGGGAGACCTTTGGGAGTCTCAAATACCTTGGAATGATTCTCCAAACCTTTTTGGAGATCTAGAGAAATAGATGATTTCCAGGTGGGAACCTCTAGTGAACAAAATTTTGCAATTACACCCAATTGTTATTTGTTTAGAAGGTTTGTCATGTTGTTAGATCTAATTATCTTTCTTGGTTTCCCTGTGCTACCCCTTAATCTAGCTTCCTTTCCTTCCCAAAAAATTTCAAGAAAAGTTCTTGAAAATTAAAAGCTATCATACCCAAAGATTGTAGCCATTGCACTCCTAGTACAACATCAACACCACCCCTTGGAATGGAAAGCATTGAACTATTCATTACATATTCTTCCATGGATTGATTGATATTATGGCACTTTCTAGAGAAATTTATGGTTCCTCCATTTGCAACCATCACATGACACTCTGGGGCTAGATATAAGAAGCAATTCAATTCCTTGGCTATCTTACAATGAATAAAATTATGGGTACTACTCGAATCAATCGACAATATTACCTTTTTATTTTTGATATGTCCTTCTATATTAAGAGTTTAAGGAGTGGTAATTCCTGCCAATGCATTACAAGATATAGTCATATTAATTTCTTCTTTCTCTAGGGTTGGTTGCTGGTATATACCCTCCTCTTTTGATGTTTCTTATTCCTTTTCTTCCTCCCCTTCACAATCTATGTAAGATAATTTCTTCTCAACACACTTGTCAACTTTAATCTATTTTCTATCACAACTATAACAAATCCCTTTTTCTCTTTTTTGTCCCAATTGTTGTGGTGTCAATCTTGTAGGTTTTAGAAGTCTAGGGAAGAAACACTTCCATCTTTATAGTTGTGAGTAGTAGACTTCATTGTTGCCATAATTTTTCTTTCAATTTTTCTTATCAGCCTAAATGCCTTCTCCAATGGATCAGGTTCCCAAAGGCAAACCTCATGTTGAATGTTATCCTTTAAAGTCCCTATGAGAACATCAATTATATGCTCTTCTAGAATATCTTTTACCTTTAGATCGATTTTTGGAATTCCTCAATGTGCTCTACCATTGAACCCTTTTGTTTGAGATTTATCAATTGGCTAAAGAAGGCATTTCTCTTTGCATCCTTATAATGTGCTATCATTTCCTTCATGAAAATTGACCAGGCGAAGGGTGGTTTACGAGAACAATGCCCTTTATACCATACAAACTGATTTGGTTCTAAATATAAAGATGCAATACGTACCTTTTGTGGCGGTTGCACATCATGTAGATCAAAATATTGCTCCATCTGTAGTATCCATGTTACGAGATCCTTTCCATGAAACTTCCTCATATCATTCTTTGGAACATGATGAGTCCTCAATCCAATGTTAGATTCTATGAAATCATGATTAAAATTACATTTGTTCTCATCATGAGTTTCCTCTACTACCTTTTCACCATTAGGAAGCCTTTCATGTAGTGACTTTTTCCCACCTTCCTTCAAACCTTCCATGTCTTTCTTAAAATGTTCCATGTTTTCATTAAATTTTTCTTCTATACCATTGATCTTATTTATCATATCTTTGATCACATTATTCAAATAATCCCTCCAATTTTTCCTACTAGGTGTTTCTATTTTCTTGATTTGGTTCATTCTTTTTCTTGGTTTTAGGAGCTCGATATTGAATCTGTTATATCTCTATAATTTCAAATCTTCAATGTTTGAAATTTCATCTTGTGGTAGTCCTTTGAGTCCTCTTTCTAACCACAGGTCTAATAAATATTGTATTCTTCAAGAAATACTTATGCCAAACCTCCCATGATGACCTTGTTATGGAGGTAAATCCCCTCTGCGGATAGAGGTGATCCCTATTAGCCCAGACCGGGTCTAGCAACAATCAAACAATGCTATCACGCAAGTTCCTAATTGCAAATTAAAGGTCAATGATGAGAGCCTACTTGGATTCCAAAGCTAGTATTTGTAGAAGAGTTGACGCTCTCGTTCCTTCGCTCCGGCTGGTCACGATCCCCACGATCTCCGTGAATAGACACCTGCACATGCAAAGAACGACACAAATACAAGCATAAAATCCAATGGATGCAACTATATATCGGTCAGAAAAGATATAACTCAATCATCATTACAAAAGACAATAGAGTGGAACCATAATGATAGTCATCCATTATTGATAAACAAAGAAGAATACAACCATAGTTCTCACGTCAAATCCTCCTTTGGCTGGGTGATTAGCAACACATGCCTTGCAGAGCTTGTTGGGATTGGGAACAAGCCTCTCTCTCTTTGGTCACAAGAATCTCCTTGCTTGGATTTGGCCTTATGGGTACAAAGAAGGCTCTTGCAACATCAATCTCTTGGACTTCTGGAATTCTTACTATCACTAGCACTATGCTGGAACTAGCTTGTCAAAGGCAAGAGAACAAGCTTTTATAGATAGAGGGGAAAGAGATAAGATCAACCACAATATCCATGGGATTGGCTTTATCACTAAGAAGCTTCCATGAGAGGTGGAAAACCACTTCCCTTCTATGGAGATTCGAAGCCAAACCATACCAACTCAATATAGATTCAGTTCATGAGTGGGTTAGGAAGAACCTTCGTAAGTTTGTTTGTTAAAAAATTTACCCAACTGGGTTGGCGTGAGACAGAGCGCCAGCTGGCGCGCCCTCTTTGAAGGATTTCCCCCATTGGCGCGAGTGATACATGGTGAAATTGCGCCAATGGCAAAAGGGCTCTTTTTATGGGTATTTTGTAGAAGGTGTCTTCAGGGCATATGAAGTTCATACTTAGGGGAATACAGTGCAAGTGTTTTCAGGGCATGTCACTTCTCACAGGTCCCGGAATGAGTCCTCCAATATGCGGGAGAGGGGTAACAGGGACGGTGACAAATTGCTGTGTAACAGATGCCCCCTAAAGCATGAGGCCCGAGAGAGATAGAGGGGTGAAATGCTTTACAATAACACGTGCAACCGAACACACTGCCGCCAGAGAACCTGCATGGAGAAGTACAACTGATATCTCAAGTACATGATATATGTGGTATGGGCACAGCCATCCATAACAGAGTACACAATAATCGAGATCCAAGGTATGGGCGCAGCCATCTAGTGAGGATCGACAAATAAACTCAGGCATGGTCGCAACCATGTAGTGAATGAGTCATGTAAGAATCATAATAATCTACAAAATCGCAGCCTCGACTCTAACAGACAAAATCCAAGGTATTGTGCTCCATCTCGACCCGAACAAGTACAAGTTCAAGCATGCAAATACATGAGTTGAAGTTGAACATGCATGAACATCATCTGATTACCAGCCAATAGTGAAAGCTGTTAACAGACGTGAGAGGTACCACTAATAATGAAAATGGCCCTCAAGGTACTATAGGTACAAGCTACGGTGTGCGAATCAATGAGCTGGTGCGAACACCTGTAGAATCATTCGATCGGAGGCCAATGATGAAAACCTCGCGTCGAACACGAAGAACCTTCCATTGAGGCATGCACACTCCAAGGCATTAGAAGGGAGTCTCTAGATCAACTTCCTGGATAATAAAATGAAGTCGACAGGAAGTGACCTGGATCGAAGGTGCGCCATAGTGTTTCCCACATCATCGACACGAGACAGAGAAAGAGTGTTGTGAATTAGGATTATGTGAGTTATCAGAGGGAGGTTGTTATTTTGCAGAGGTCAACTTCTCTTGAACATATCGGCGACACGACAGCGGATTTGGCAGTATTTGACATCAATGGATCAAAGGTCATGGTGACAAGGCAATGAGCAGATGAGAGGTCAAACAGGATCACCCAAACCCACAGAGGCAAGTGAAAAATGAGATGAGATGTCCCCACCCAGACACGAATGCAGACAAGTGCCATGTTCAAGAGCGACATACTGCCGACACGACAACAATTGTGGTTCCATTTCCCCCACCATTTCTGGTGAGTAACCCAGTTATTTGTTATTAACAAGCTTGATGGGGATAGCATATGATTGTAAAGCGTCATTTCGACGGAATCCAATGTCATCAGGTTTTAACGAGTCTGACAAAGGAAGAACTCGACGTCTTTTCATGTTTAGAGAGTTTGAAAAAAACAGTAGAAAAGTAAACTCCAGGGGTGTCCTCTTTCGTAAAGTTGTGTCTCTCGAGCCCGAAAAAGTATAAAACAATGCTCGAAAGAACCACCCAACCATTACGATCGAGGAGTACTTTTCATGTTTAGTGACTGTGACCTGAAAAAGTAAAAAAGTGATCGAAATCACGTCCTTTCGTAACTGTTAACGAGCCTGAAACAAAAGGGCCTGACAATCTTTTCGCCTTTACACGGTCGAAAAAGAGTTTAAAGATGACCGCCTCTTTTTAACATTTTAACGAGTCAAGAGGGGTAACTCAGCGATCTTTTCATATTTAGATAGTCAGAAAAGAGCTGAAAGATGACTCTAGAATGACTTTTTCGTTTATTTACCAAGTCCGAAAAAGTATAAAGTACAACTCGTTTCACGATCTAAGTCGCATAAAAGACCTGTTGCTGCACAAAAAGCAAGTGTAAAACCCATTTTCGACAAAATATATATTAAAATATTCAGAAAAATAACTTTTAAAACCTATTTCAAGTCAAAAAGTTATAAATATGGCAAAAACGGTAAAAAAAAAATTACTTTTACTTTTTACCTCTCTGAAGAGTAGCAATGGTCCATTTGGGTAGCGAACTTCAGGTGGTGATTGTGGCAGATCCGTGCAACCATTTGGAATTTCGTTAGTTCCAGGTAACAGGTCCTTCCTCATGCTCCATTTTCATATATTTTTTAATGTCTTTCCTTCCTTATTTGCCCTCAGGAAGAGGGGATTTTAAAAAATTAGGGCTTCCCCCGTTGGCACGGGTATCGGGCACGGACCCGTGCCAATGGGCCCATTTTCCCCAAAGGCTCGCGCCCATCGGCGTGACTATTTTAAAAATAGTCACGCCAATGGTGCAAACTAATTTTCCGCTTTCATTTTCCAAATGCATTTAGAATTTAGATAGATTTCAAGCTTACCAGAGATCTAATTATGGTTTATTTGTCCTTGTGGATGCAGGCAAGCAAGCAAAATGGTAGTGCAATGGAAGGAAAGAGAGCATGACAGTGTGGATGCATTGGCCATCGAGGATGAAGCTTGTATGAATGCTCTGAGGGATTGCGGGCTCAAGAAAGTCTTCCTCACGCCCTACCTACGAGCTCAGCCCAAGCTGCTACAGTACATAGTCGATCTTTGGGATGTGAATGATCAAGTGTTCTGGTTACGGGACCAAGTGTTAGAGTTGGACGTTTTTGATGTCTACTTCATTACAGGTTTGTCACGGAGAGGGGTGATGCCTATTTTGACTGGGAGTAGACCTTCTGGAGAGAAGATGAGTGAGGTGATGGAATGAGTGTGCCCAGGGGCACGACTCAGGAGAAATAGTGCAAAGGTGGATATCCGTACCATTCAGGATCTGACACTCAGGGCGGTGTTGTTCACTATCACCCAAGCTGCGGGGGTACAGGCGCCCCATGAGGCAAGTAAGAACCATCTTCTATTAGCTGCAGAATGTCTAAACCCGACTCTTTTTTATTGGGCCACAGCAGTGACCACAAACATAAAGAGGTAGCTCACAAAATGCAAGCGAGGGAGGGTGAAGTAGTTTGGATATGGTTCGATCGTGGTATCATTCTTCCTAGAACAATTACCAATCTTTCAGGGCCAAGGAGACATAGTGGCTGATCCATTTCCACGAGAGCCTAGTATGGCTCGCTGGCAGCGCTGATGCCCAGAGGAGGAGGAGGCCAGCAGATGTCCTGGAGGCCCATGTTCTTTGGATGGCTCCACCGTTAGCTGATTGTGGTAGAGGGTTGGCCATATGCAGGGACCGACTTCACCGGAGACCTAGATCGCCCACTGCCAGAGGGAGAGGAGTGGGACGAGGAGCTGGGTATGATCTCTTTTTGTTTTTATGTTTTATGATTTTATTTTATTTTTGTTAATACATGCATGTCCTAACAACAGTCATATGTATATGCAGATGTTGGGCCAGAGAGACTAGCCGGCATGTCTCCTATAGCGCGGAGGAACCAGCCCGCAGCTGACCCTCAGGAAGAGGGTGTCGAGGGAGGGGAACTGATCCAGAATCTTGTGGGAATCGCCCGAGGGATTCTGGACTATGCCCGACTAGCTGATGTCCCATTAGCATACCAGAGGCACACAGTGGGAGTGCCTAGTCGCATCCATCGTCTGTTGAGACGCTTGGTGCGTGCGGTGACGTGCTATCATGAGCACCACCGGGATTAGACGCCTAGGCTTATTTTTCGTGCAAAGTTTTGAGAGACATGTCGTCTCTGGATGTATCAGGATGAACATGTATTATTTTTTGGACTATGTGATGCACACGGTGCAAACATTTCAACACACACACACACACACACACACATATATATATATATACATATGCCTATTTCTAGATGGATCTTTTTACATGTGATGATGTTTTTATATGCCATGCAAATATCTGACACAAGTGTAATCTAATGCATCAGTTGTATGACAAACGACCCAATGCGAAATGTATTTAATCACACATATTTTATATTTTACACAAGCTTAAAAGCACACATGATAATCACATACGCAAACTATGCTTGGAGATGAATTTTATTTTTATGCAAGCTTAAAAGCACATGGTACACATGCAAACTATGCTTGAAAGGGAAATGGGCATGCCCCTAGCATGGTGTCTCAATTTGAGGCACATGGCCCCCAAGCTTAAGTCCATTGAAAATGGAGTGAAGGTTGACAACTCAAATTGCACGAGCTCATGTTTCATTATTTTAACAAGGTTGACACACACTTAAAAGAACTATCCTTGTGACAGAAGCATGAACCATGGAGGATTCTGCTTGTTAGAAGTTCATATGCCCCCAGCGTAATGACGCAAAATGAGGTACATGCCCCCCAAGCTTCATTGCATTCAACAAAGTGGATGGAATGAAGGTTCAGTCTCGAGAGAAATGAAAGACTCGACTTGTATTTTATGAGATCTTAAGTAGAAGACTTGATTGGAAAGGGAGAGATGTTGCATTTTTTAATGAGGTTGACATAGGAAAAGAACTATCCTCATAACAGTTATTTCATTTTTGAATGAGCTTGACACAAGATCAAGAACTATGCTCGAACACGGTGTTTCATTTTTTAACGAGGTCGCCACAAGATCAAAACTATCCTCAGACACCTTGTTTTGTTTTTTAACGAGGTCGTCACAAGAGAAAAACTATCCTCGGACACCTAGTTTCATTTTTGAAGGAGCTTGACATAGGAAAGGAACTATGCTCCGCCCGAACTTCATCATAACGAATAAGAAGTCGGGGCTTCCAAGAGTGCCTCTCTCGGTGGAAGGACAAGATCGCGAAAGTCAGGATCCAATGCCCCCAGGAAATTATGCACGACGGCAACATCACTAGATACAGGCACGGGATAAGTGGCTACGTAGTTGATCTGTGGTGGGGCAGATACAACTGGTGGGTAAAACTAGGAGGGGACAACAACGACGTAGGAGGCATCGGGGGACTAACGAACGATAATTGATCGATAGTCACGATTCTTCCATCGTGTGGAAAACAAACCACATGGAAAAGCGAAGAAACGAGGGCCCCCATGGCATAAACATAGTCGCGACCAAGGAGAATACTGAAGTCTAAAACACCTTGGGTAACGAGGACATCTATGTAGACGGTTTTGCCTTCCAAAGTAATAGGGAACTTCAGGAGTACTCCTAGAGAGGGACAGGCTCCTCCGTCGAAGGCCAACAGATTCTGCGTGACCGGCCCAAGTTGCGGGAACCCAAAGCTTGCCAAGTAGTGTACGACATAAGACTGACAGACGCCCCTTCATCCAGAACAGTGCCAGGTACTGCCTTAGCACAGACATGTACTGTAATATAGAAAGGCATATGGGATGGAAGGTAGCCGGTGATCAGGCGATTCCAATGGAAGGAAGTGACCAGACTACTTGGTGGGGGAATCGTATGATTGACCCCATGCACTAAACGAACCGAAGGAGGACTTTCAGGAGTAGCTGGGATAGGAGAGTCATTTCCGGACTCAAGAGAATCTGAGGAGACGAGAACAACATGAGCGTGATGCTCTTCCGAAATAGAGTGATCGGGTGGTGAACTGGAGTCGACACTCTTTCCAACCAATGGTTGGTTTGGAACAGGCGTGGCACAACTAGGTTTGGGAAGAGGGGCCTTGACACGAGAAGAATTTGAATCAATCTCTTTGTCAACAGGAGGACGATCTACGATTGCAGAGAGACGTTGATAACCAACGGGAAGTTGGGGTTAAGGAGCTGTAAGACTTTCCAAAACAACGGATGCTTTATCCATGAGCGGAGAAAGGTGAAGGGGATGATTGCCTTCACAGAGTCTACAGGGGATTCGAACTTTCCCTTTCTCCTTTGTGAGTCGATAAGGTAGCATCGCCGTCAGCTTCAGAGGATGATGAGGGGCGGGCCGGATCACGAGACCATACTTCTAAGACCCTAGGAATGCCAGGACAATCAGTAATAAGGTGGTCCTCCTTACATAATCTACAAGAAAACTTGACCTTCTGCGAAGGAGCAGAAGGTGGCCCGACTTTAGGTGTATTCGGGGCAGTAGCTACACTTTTAGCCTCTCTCTTAGGAGACTTCTTCTTCTTCGTCTTCTTCTTATTCTTCTTAGCCACCTGGTTACTTGAATCCAGAATTTCACCAGGCGAAGTAGAAGATGAGGATGTAGAAACAGGCGAAGAAGGGGAGAGGTCCACCTTAGAATCAACATGATGTTGTTCAGGTGGAGGGACTGATTGACCAGAAGTGGAGACAGTAGGGACCAAAGAGGTTGAGAACAACCAAACAGGAAACCCAATAGTTAACCCAGGAAGGGACAACGTCGCCATGTAAGGAGCACCAACATTCCAAAAGGAGCGAAATGACCAGGGTTCCCATCAGAGGGGATTCCTGGGTTGGTGAACCCCAGAAAAGTTTCCATCAAAACGAGAAAGAAGCCTACTCAAGCTAACGCAAACAAGCTCTAACCAGGTAAATTTGAATCGTGGCCGAATAAATTTTAGGACTTAGGAACCAAACTTCACCTTTTCACTTTTTAAGAGTCGAGAAAAGGACAAAAAGATGACTCTAGTCGCCTTCAAGTGTTTAATGAGCCCGAAGTGACAAATGCTCAGATGAGCCTTTTCTTTTAGGGAGTCCGAAAAGGATCAAAAGTGACTACTCTGGAGAACTAGGCAAAGGGTTTACCAAACAAATCCATCAAACTGCATATACACCTTGGAAATCATATGAAAACCAAGGACTTTCTGTACGACAGTCAATCTTCCCGAATGTTGTGTTCGGTGCGTTACGGCTTGTAAGGCGGTAGACACGGCTTCCTATGGATAAAGGATGATAACCTAGTGGGGTCTCCCCTCGACGGTACGTGGGAGAACAAATCCGTATAAGACCACTATTGAGTCACAGAAGGAGGAATCACCCATCCTTGATGTGAAAACAACAGCGACTAGGTTTAACGACGCCGGAACACGTCTCTAGCCTAGACCTCTAAATGTGTGCGTTAAGTTCCAATGCATTGTTAGATTTATTCAGTTCATTTTACGGTTGATCTTGGATTAGGTTTCAATTTTCAGGCCTTACCGTATGTAATATCTCAAAATTTCCTAAATGCAAACTATATGCCAAATATATCATTTCATTTGATGAATGCTAACCACAAGAGAGTTGAGAGCTTTCACACAAACAAAATGACTTTAAAACAATCAACAATAACTCTAATGCAGCTAATGGCAATTAACAAAACTTTTCCTCTAAAGTTACTAATCGCTAATAACAACGAAAAGCTCTAATTTCCATTAACTAATGCAAAGCAAAAGAGATTGTTTGTTTTCTTTTTCGATGGCAAAATGCACTAAACAAATTTTGAGAAATAATAACAAAGAGTAAAAAAACAAATTTCACTCAATGAAAACACAATCAAGTCCCTAAATACCAAGGCAATCCTTCAAAACCAAGGGAAGATCTCAAATACCTCAATGGGTCGTGTGATCTAAGCCCAAAACGAAGCCAAGCAGAATCCAAGCGGAGAAGAAGTAAATCGCTCGAATAACACAATAAAAAGCTTGACAACCACTAAACCAGTGCAAGAGAGTAACCAAAAAGTCAACTGGACCGACAGAAGACCAAAACTCCTAAGGAAGGCTCGATTGCACAAAGCCACTAGATGCCCTAGGGCTAAAATGTGAAATTGGTGGAAAAAAGCAAACACCCAAAGGGTAAAGGTCAAAAACCAGTCAAACAAGACTCTGACACATTCAAGTGATTGAAAAAACGTATCTAGACACAAAACCCAAGCTTAGAAGGCTCCAAACAAGCAAACTACAAATGTTCCAGGCCTAGCGCGACTGTCAGGCTGCAACTAGCGCCTTTCAGGGATTGGCGCGGGTTGTCTGTGTGCAACTAGCGCCCACTGGCGCGACTATCAGGCTAAAAAGCACACTAGTAAAGTTTGCTAGGTTAAAAATAAAAATAAGCGGTCCAAGACTTGGCTAACAGTATCCAGATAGACCAGGAAGTAAGAGACAGCAGAGGAAATCAACCCAAAAAGCTGACCAAGCAAGCAAAATAAGAAAAGACCAAAGAGGCAAGACAAACTCCAAGCTATTTAGTTCGTAAACCAAACCGGAGATTGACTAAAGTGGCGTTGATCTACTTCTCTAATGCAGAGCAATAGCGTTTCGAAGGCTATCTGGACGTATTTCAGGCTCTGTCTAAAGTTTACCAATCAAACAACAAGCTAACTCCCCAGTGGAGTCGCCAAGTTTTTGTGGAGGTAAATTCCCTTTGCGAATAGAGGCGATCCCTACTAGCCCAGACTGGGTCTAGCAACAATCAAACAATGCTATCATGCAAGTTCCTAATTGCAAATTAAAGGTCAATGATGAGAGCCTACTTGGATTCCAACGCTAGTATTTGTAGAAGAGTTGACGCTCCCTTTCCTTCGCTCCGGCTGGTCACGATCCCCACGATCTCCGTGAATGGACACTTGCACATGCAAAGAACGACACAAATACAAGAATAAAATCCATGGATGCAACTATATATCGGTCAGAAAAGATATAACTCAATCATCATTACAAAAGGCAATAGAGTGGAACCATAATGATAGTCATCTATTATTGATAAACAAAGAAGAATACAACCATAGTTCTGACGTCAAATCCTCCTTTGGTTGGGTGATCAGCAACACATGCCTTGCAAAGCTTGTTGGGATTTGGAACAAGCCTCTCTCTCTTTGGTCACAAGAATCTCCTTGCTTGGATTTGGCCTTATGGGTACAAAGAAGGCTCTTGCAGCATCAATCTCTTGGACTTCTGGAATTCCTACTATCACTAGCACTATGCTGGAACTAGCTTGTCAAAGGCAAGAGAACAAGCTTTTATAGATAGAGGGGAAAGGGATAAGATCAACCACAATATCCATGGGATTGGCTTTATCACTAGGAAGCTTCAATGAGAGGTGGCAAACCACTTCCCTTCTATGGAGATTCGAAGCCAAACCATACCAACTCAATATAGATTCAGTTCATGAGTGGGTTAGGAAGAACCTTCGTAAGTTTGTTTGTTAAAAAATTTACCCAACTGGGTTTGCGCGAGTGTGACTTTGAGACAGAGCACCAACTGGCGTGCCCTCTTTGAAGGATTTCCCCAATTGACGCGAGTGATACATGGTGAAACCACGCCAATGTCAAAAGGGCTCTTTTTATGGGTATTTTGCAGAAGGTGTCTTCAGGGCGTATGAAGTTCATGCTTAGGGGAATACAGTGCAAGTGTTTTCAGGTCATGTCACTTCTCACAGGTCCCGGAATGAGTCCTCCAAGATGCGGGAGAGGGGTAACAGGGACGGTGACAAATTGTTGTGTAAGAAACCTGATTATAGACTAGTTTAGTAGAGCGAACTTGTATGATGTGCCATGTGTCACTGCCTCGACCTTCAGAATTGAAACCAATGCAGTGACAACTATATTACGTTCTGTTTCTGTTACTTCTGACGAAATTTCAATCTGATGCTCAGGGAGAAAGTTATGACTATTATCCCAAGGTCACCTATTTGAGATGTAATTCCAAAGCCTGCAAAAACCCTAAATGTCTTGGACCATATCTCCGAAAATATAGGGAAACAAGATCTAAAATTTCGGCACAAGTTTCATTAATATTTTAGCTCAAATGGGTTTTCATTTCAGAGTCTGAACCTTTGTCCAAAAAAACATTATAGTGAAAATTCCACGATGGCCTATTTGAGATGCAATTCTACAGCTTGCAAAAACCCTAAATACCTTAGCTCATATCTCTGAAACTATAGTGAGACAAGATCTGAAATTCGGACCCCAAGTTAAAAACGATTCTAGCTAAAATGAGGTTTTTTGTTAGCTTCTAAAACTTCATAGAGAAATAGTTATAGCAAAAATTTCGATGTCACATTTCTGGAGCAGCGAAACCCTAGAATCCAAAGCTCTGATCCCAAATGTTGTGCAAGCAGCTCACAAGATAGAAGAAAAGATAGATCAACGAATTCAAATAAGCCCTCTTCGAGGGGGAAAACTTCTTTACATCACACAAATGACCAATTCTTGGATGATACAAATGACAAGACCTACTTTCTATATATAGGATTCTAAGGGGTCCCCATATAACCGGAGCCTACATAACAATAATATTGTAGGGGTACAACAAGAAAAATAATTGGATTCTATGGGGCACACTAATAAAAACATGGGGATTATATCGAGAGAATAATACAATAAGGAGGTTGCACTAATAACAATAAGGGGTTACACTAGTAGTATAGGGACCTAACAGATTCCCACTTTAACTTATGAGTAGTGAAGAAGAGTACTATTTGATATAATTTGATCTCCTAAAGAAGTGAATTGGTCTCTAGTGATTCAAATAAGTCTACAAAAGAGGTGAAAAGGGGATTAAAATTAAAGGTGACATGGGAGCTTAATAAATGTTTTTCATACAATCAGTCTCTCATATATTCGAAAAAATTAGTGATAAGGTGAGACTTCCTCTATGCATTTGATATGCTTCTATGTTAGGTGGTTGTAAGAAATGGATTAATAATTTAATTGTGAACATGAGGGTTTAACTATTTTTGATCAAATTTTCTTAAGGTTGGAACAATATTTTGGGTGTGGAGCCTGATTATCTTCTTTATTCAGAGGTATTGCCGCATTTGGCCTCATTTTGTAATGTGGTGGAAACATCGCCCATTTATGTGCACCGCTAAGGGGATCTAGGCAGGGCGACAACGATTCTTGAGAGCGCCCCCCCCCCCCCCCCCCAACAAGGGATCGGGGGCAGTGACCCCGAAGCTAAAAATAGATGTAAAAATTGCCTTGTAAATTTTTGTAATTTCATAGTCAATTTGGACTATTCATTAGGCAGAAATCTGACAGTAGAAGTTATGTCTAGTTTAGGGTGTTTTTCCCTAGAAGGAAACCCTTCGCTATATATGAGGGAATTGTATTACGACTATGTAGATCTATATTATGAGCGAGAAAGAGAGAGGAGATTGTGTGAGAGTGAAGAGGAAATGACAATGAATCCATTGTAGGTTGTATCTCTTCATTTTGCTTGATAGTATAAAAGAAAGGATTGGATGTTTCTCCGTGGACGTAACCCAAATTGGGTGAACCACATACATATGTGTCTCTCTTGTTTTATGCGTTTTCTATGTTGATATTTCTGCAATATATTATGTATTCCATTGCTCTGTAATATGTAATTTGGTAACAACCAGTATCAAAGCCAAAGGTCTATTTGGCTAATAAACGCGCAGGAGAGAAGAGTTCCTGGTTCGAGTGGTAGAAATGGTGGGAGATGGTAGGTTTAGGGTCGAAAAATTTAACATCCAAAACTATTAGCTATGGAGGATGCAGATCAAAGATTATCTGTATTAGAAATATGTGTACCTACCATTGAGCAGAAAGACAAAGAAGTCGATGAGTATGAAAGTCACAGAATGGGATATTCTCGATAGAAAGGCACTTGAGCAATACAATTGTGCCTAGCAGCATTAGTAGCCTTTAATATTTAAAATGAAATGACAATAGAGGGTTTAATGTCAGCATTGACCAAACTATATGAAAAACCCTTAGCCTCAAATAAGGTATTTCTTACGAAGTGTTTATTTAACATGAAGATGTCAGAAGGTGGATTTGTTGTTGATCATTTAAATGAATTTAATACAGTGACCAGTCAATCAATTTTTGTAGGGATAACTTTTGATGATGAGGTTAGGGCTCTATTATTTCTGTGCTCATTTCGAAAAAGTTGGAATGGTTTAGTTATGGCCATTAGTAACTCTGTCTTTGGATCTAGTACTTTGAAGTTTTATGATGTTGTCGGTGCAATCCTTAGTGAGGAAATGCGATGGAAAAGCTCTGGTGAGACATCAGGTAAAATGCTTTGATTGCATAGACTAGGGGAAGGAAAATGGAAAGAGGAAAGAGTCCATGATATCGAAGTAAGTCAAGGAAAGGTAGATCCAAGTCCAAATTAGGGATAGTGTGCTAGAAATGCTAGAAGAAAGGACACCTGAAGAAAGAGTGCAAGTCTCGGAAGGGAAAGAAGGATACACCCAGCAAGAAAACAATCATGAATCGAATATGATAGGTGATGTGTTGCAAGATGCTTTGATTATTTGATTAGAAAGTATTATTGATGCATGGGTGGTAGATTCAGGGGCGTCATTCCATGCCACACTTGATAGGAAACATTTTCATGATTATGTTCAAGAACATTTTGGACAAGTTCAATTGGGTAAGATAGAACCTGTAAAATCATTATAATGGGTACAATTTTCTTAAAACAATAGAATCGAAATCAATGGCTATTGAAAGAGGTAAGGCATGTTCTAGTTTTGAAGAAAAATCTAATTTCAACAAGGTAGTTGGGATGTGAAGGTTGTGTAACAACTTTTACAGATAAAGCCTAGAAGGTCACTAAAGGAGCCTTCGTAATAGCAAAATGAGAAAAGGTTGGTACATTGTATTTATGCAATGATATTTTTAATTTTGTTAATTCTTTAACCTCTAAAGGAGAAGATGCGACATTGTGGCATCATAGGCTCAGGCACATCAATGAGAAGGGGATGCTGATTATTCACTCAAGAAATTTGTTGCTAGGTTTGAAGCATGTTGATTTGGAATTTTGTGAGAATTGTGTTTATGGAAAACAAAAGAGAGTCAGATTCCTCAGAATTGGGAAAAAAAGAAGAGAAAAAACTTAGATCTTGTGCATACAAATGTATGGGGACCTGCTTAGGTATCATCTCTCAGTGGCTCTCATTATTATGTTACTTTTATTGATGATGCAACCAAAAAAACCTAGATTTATTGTATTAGAAATAAATCTGATGTATTTGATACTTCCAAGAAATGGAAAGCTTTGGTTGAAAATGAGATAGCAAAAGGGTTGAGGTGTCTCAAATCACATAATGGAGATGAATATTGCAGCAAAGAGTTTGTTAGGTATTTTTTAGAGAATGGAATTCATAGAGAGAAGACAGTTCTAGGAACACCACAAGAAAATTGTGTGTTAGAAAGGATAAATAGGACAATCATGGAGCATACAAGGTGCATGAGATTGCATGCAGGATTGCCTTAAAAATTTTGGGCAGAAGTTGTTACTAGATATTAATGTTTATCTAATAAACAAAGGGCCTTCAAGTTCCTTGGATGGTGGTATTCCAGAGGAGGCATGGACAGGTAAAAAGGTAAACTACTCATTTTTAAAGACTTTTGGTTGTGAAGCCTTTTTCCACATTAATAAAGAAAATAGAAAAAAGCTTGAGGAAAAATCAAAGAAATGTACCTTCATTGGATATGGTGTTAATGATTTTGGTTATCACTTTTATGATTATGAAAAACACAAAATTGTTAGAAGCAGAGACGTCATATTCACTTACAAGGTTTTGTATAAGGATTAGATGCAGGAAAAGAAATAGGAAAAATAAAACAAAGAATGCACAATGCTTGATGAGATCAGAGAAAAAGTGAATATGTCTGAAAATCATAATGATCAGCAACTAGAGAACAACAACAACCACAACAGCAGCAAGCACCTCAAACACATGAAACTGGTGTTAGAAGATCTACCAAAATAAGTAGACTCTCTAAACAATACTCTCCTTCATTATATTATGTATTGTTGACTGATTCTGGTGAACGAGAGTGTTATGAAGAAGTAGTGCAGGTAGAAACCAGGAAGGAGTAGGAGAAAGCCATGAAAGAAGAGATGGACTCCTCAGTATATAACCATATTTGAGACTTAGTGAGGTTGCCTGTAGGTAAATCAGCATTGTAGAATAAATGGGTTTACAACTTGAAGGAAGAATATGGAGGTAAAAAAAGTTATAAAGCTAGACTTGTGGTGAAGGGGTTTGCATAGAAAAAGGGTATAAACTTTGATGAGATGTTTTCTCTTGATCTTAAAATGACTTTAATCAAAACTATTTTGAGTCTAGTATCAGCTGAAGATTTGTGTCTTGAGCAGTCAGATGTAAAGACAACCTTTCTCGATGGGGATTCAGAGGAAGAGGTATATATGGAGCAGCAATGGATATGAGGTCAAAGGGAAGGAGAAACTAGTGTGCAGGTTCAAGAAAAGCTTGTATGGCTTAAAACAGGCTCCAAGATAGTGATATCTAAAATTTGATAGGTTTATGTCTGAACAAGGTTATACTAGATGTCACTCTAATCATTGTGTTTATCTCTAAAGGAAAAATGATGGTAGCTATATTATGTTGTTATTGTATGCAGATGACATGCCTGTTGCAGGTTCTAACATGTAGGAAATAAATGTGCTCAAAATTAAATTGGCGAATTCATTTTTATTGAAGGATTTGGGTGATGCAAAACAAATGCTTGGTATGAAAATAACTAGAGACAGGAAGAATCACAAGTTAACATTGTCTCAAAGTGAGTACATACAAAAGGTGTTGAAAAGATTTAATATGCAGAATGAAAAACCAATTAGTACACCTTTGGCTAGCCATTTCAAACTAAGTAAGGAGGTGTGTCCCAAGGCTCAGGAAGAAATGGCTTATATCTCTAAAGTTCCATATGCATCAGCAGTTGGAAGCTTAATGTATGCAATGGTCTGCACAAGGCCTGATATTGTCCATGGAGTTGGAGTTGTAAGAAGGTACATGAAAAATCCAGGAAAACAACATTGGATGGCACTAAAGTGGATTCTTAGGTATTTTTTAGGTACCACAAATCAAGAATTATGCTTTGGTGGTTCAAACATTGCTCTACAGGGATATGTTGATGCAGATATGGTGGGTGATAGAGATATCGGGAGGAGCACGATAGGGTATGCATTTATTTAACATGGAACAACTGTTAGTTTGGTTTCAAAACTACAAAGTGTTGTTCCACTCTCAATAATGGAAGTAGAGTATGTTGCTACTACAAAGGCTAGTAAAGAAATGATTTGGCTACAAAGGTTTCAAGATGAATTGGGTAAGAAGGAGTAGTTGGGTAGGTTATAGAGTGACAGCGTGAGTGCCATACATCTTGCAAAGAAATCTACATTTCATTCCAAGACTAAAAATATACAGCTCAAGTACCATTTCATATGGTCAGTGTTGGAAGATGGACAACTGAAGCTAGAAAAGGTACGGAGAAGCTAGAATCCTACAAATATGTTATCAAAAGTTCTAACTAGGGAGAAACTGAGATTCTTTCTCAGTTTCAATTGGTCTTCAAGTATGATGACAAAGATGAGAAACATTCATGTCCAAAGTGGAGTCATTTTCCATCAAATGAAGCACCGTTGGTGTTGTTATAATCAGTCTCCAAGTGCGATATTTTTGGGTGTGGAGCCCGATTATCTTCCTTATTTAGAGGTATTGCCGCATTGGACCCCATTTTGTATTGTGGCAGAAACGTCGCCTATTTATGTGTGCTACCAGGGGCATCCAAGGGGGGCGTTGATGATACTTTAGAGAATGCCTCTTACGGGGGGTCGAGGGCAGCACCCTCGAAGCTAAAAATAGATGTAAATTTTCCTTGTAAAATGTTGCAATTTTGTAGTAAATCTCGATCGTTCACTATGAGGAAATCTGACAGTAGAAGTTATGTTTAACTTAGGGTTTTTTTCCCTAGAAGGAAACCCCTCACTATATATGAGGGAATTATATTACGGCTATGTAATTATGTATTCTGAGCGAGAAAGAGAGAGGAGATTGTGTGAGAGAAAAGAGGAAATTACAATGGATCTGTTGTAGGTTGTATCTCTTAATTTTGGTGGATAATATAAAAGGAAGGACTCGCAATTTCTCTATGGACATAGCCCAAATTGGGCGAACCACGCATATCTTTTGTCTCTTGTTCTATGTGTTTTGTGTGTTTATAATTTTGCAATATATTATGTGTTCCATTGTGCTGTAATATATAATTTTCTAACTGGTATCAGAGCTGAAGGTTTATTTGGCTTATAAGCTCGCAGGAGAGAAGTTTTCCTGGTTCGAGTGGGAGCAATGGCAGAATATGGTAGGTCTAGGGTTTAAAAATTTAATGGCCAAAACTACCTGCTGTGAAGATGTAGGTGGAAGATTACTTGTACCAGAAATATCTATACCTACCATTGAGTGAAAAGACGAAGAAGTCGATCAGTATGACAGACACAGAATGGGATATTCTTGACATAAAGGCACTTTGAATAATACAGCTGTGCCTAGCAGCATCGGTAGCATTTAATATTTCAAAGGAAATGAAAATAGAGGGTTTAATGTCAGAATTGGCCAAACTATATGAAAAACCCTTGGCCTCAAATAAGGTAATTATAATGAAGCGTTTATTTAATTTGAAGATGTCAGAAGGTGGATCTGTTGCTGATCATTTAAATGAATTTAATACAGTAACCAGTCAGCTAATTTCTGTAGGGGTAACTTTTGATGATGAAGTTAAGTCTTTGTTATTTCTGTGCTCATTGCTAAAAATTTGGATCATTGGTAGTATGTTGTTGGTGCAATCCTTAGCGAAGAAATGCGATGGAAAAGCTCCAGTGAGACATCAATTAATGCTTTGACTGCAGAGACTAGGGGGAGAAAAATGATAAGAGGAAAGAGACAAGGATATTGCGGTATGTCAAGGAAAGGCAGATCCAAGTCCATATCGGGGATAGTGTGCTGGAAATGCAGGAAGAAAGGACACTTGAAGAAAGACTGCAAGTTGCGGAAGGGAAAGAAGGAGACACGCAACAAGAAAGCAATCATGAAGTGAATGTGACAATTGATGTGTTGCAACATGCTTTGATTCTTTCATTAAAAAATATTATTGATGCCTGGTTGGTAGATTCATGGGCCTCATTCCATGCCACACCTAATATGAAACATTTTCATGATTATGTTCAAGGAGATATTGGATAGGTTCAATTGGGTGATGATAAACTGTGTAAAATCATTGGAATGGGTACAATTTTCATAAAATAACATAATGGAAATAATTGGCTATTGAAAGAGGTAAGGCATGTTCCAGATCTAAAGAAAAATTTGTTTTCAATAGCATAGTTGGGAGGTGAAGGTTGTGTAACAATTTTTACAGATAAAACCTGGAAGGTTAGTAATGGAGCCTTAGCAAGACCAATAGGAGAAAATGTTGGTACATTATATTTATGCAATGGTAATTCTAGTTTTGTTAATGCCTTAACCACTACAAGAGAAGATACGAAATTGTGGCATCATAGGCTTGGGACATTGAGTGAGAAGAGGATGCAGATTCTTCACTCAAGAAATTTGTTCCCAAGTTTGAATCATGTTGATTTGGAATTTTTTTAGAATTGTGTTTATGGAAAACAGAAGAGAGTCAGATTCCTCAGAGTTGGGAAAGAAAAGAAGAGCAAAAAATTAAAGCTTGTGCATATAGATGTATTGAGACATCCTCAAGTATCATCTCTCAGTGGCTCTCGTTATTATGTTACTTTTATTGATGATGAAACCAGAAAAACCTAGATTTATTGTATTTGAAATAAATCTGATGTATTTGATACTTTCAAGAAATGGAATGATTTGGTTGAAAATGAGATACGAAAAAGATTGAAGTGTCTTGGATCACACAATGGAGGTGAATATTGCAGCAATGAATTTGATAGGTATTGCTCAGAGAATGGAATTCACAGAGAGAATATAGTTCCAGGAACACCATAAGAAAATGGTGTGTTAGAAAGGATGAATAGAACAATCATGGAGCATGCTTGGTGCATGCTTGGTGCATGAGATTGCATGCAGGATTTCTTGAACAATTTTGGGAAGATGTTGTAGATAATGTTTTTTATCTAATAAATAGAGGACCTTCAAGTTCCTTAGATGGTTGTATTCCAGAGGAGGCATGGATAGGTAAAAAGGTAAAATACTCATTTTTAAAGACTTTTGGTTGTGAAGCCTTTATCCACATTAATAAAGAAAATATAAGAAAACTTGAGGAAAAATCAAAGAAGTGTACCTTTATTGGATATGGTGTTAATGATTTTGGTTATCACTTTTATCATTATGAAAAATGAAAAATCATTAGAGGCAGAGAGGTCATATTTAATGAAACGGTTTTATATAAGGATCAGATGTAGGAAAAGAAATAGGAAAAAGAAAACAGAGAATACACAATGCTCGATGAGATTAAAGAAAAAGTGAAGGTGCTTGAAAATCATAATAATAAATAGCCAGAACAACAACAACAACAACCATAATGGCAACAAGCACCTCAAACACCTGAAACATGTCTTAGAAGATCTACCAGGATAAGTAGACCATCTGAATGATACTCTCCTTCATCATATTACGTATTATTGAGTGATTTTGGTGAACCAGAGTGTTATGAAGAAGTAGTGTAGGTAGAAACTAAGAAGAAGTGGGAGCAAGACATGAAATAAGAGATGGAATCCTTAGTACATAACCAGACTTGGGACTTAGTCAGATTGCCTATAAGTAAATCAATATTGTAGAATAAATGTGTTAACGGGTTGAAGGAAGAAGATGGAGGTAGAAAAAGGTATAAAGCTAGACTTGTGGTGAAGGGGTTTGCACAGAAAAAGGGTATAAACTTTGATGAGATATTTTATCCTGTTGTTAAAATGACTTCAATCAGAACTATTTGAAGTCTATTAGTAGCTCAAGATTTTCATCTTGAGCAGTTATATGTAAGGACATCCATTCTCCATGGGGATTTGGAGGAAGAGATATATATGGAGTAGAAACAAGGATATGAGGTCAAAGGGAAGGAAAAAATAGTGTGTGGGTTGAAGAAGAGCTTGTATGGCTTAAAACAGGATCCAAGGTAGTGATATCTAAAAATTTATAGGTTTATGTCTAAATAAGGTTATACTAGATGTCACTTTGATCATTGTGTTTATCTCAAAAAAGAAAATGATGGCAGCTATATTATATTGTCATTGTATGTACACGACATAATTGTTGTAGGTTTTAACATGTGGGAAATAAATGTGCTCAAAAGAAAATTGGCAAAATCATTTGAAATGAAGGATTTGAGTGCTATAAAACAAATCCTTGGTATGAGAATAACTATAGACAGGAAGAATCACAAATTAACATTGTCTCATAATGAGTACATATAAAACGTGTTGAAAATATTTAATATGTAGAATTCAAAACCAGTTAGTACACCTTTGGATAGCCATTTCAAACAAAGTAAGGAGTTGTCCCAAGACACAGAAGAAATGGATTATATGTCTAAAGTTCCAGATGCATCAGCAGTTGGAAGCTTAATGTATGCAATGGTCTGCAAAAGGCCTGATATTGCACATATAGTGGGAGTTGTAAGAAGGTACATGAACAATCTAGGAAAAGAACATTGAATGGTGGTGAAGTGGATTTTCAAGTATTTGACGGGTACCACAAATCAATCATTATGCTTTGGTGGTTCAAACATTTCTCTACAGGATATGTTGATGCAGATATGGTGAGTGATAAAGATAACGGGAGGAGAACCACATGACATGTGTTTATTGTAGGTGGAACATATGTTAGTTGGGTTTCAAAACTGCAAAGTGTTGTTTCACTCTCAACGATGGAAGCAAAGTATGTTGCTACTATAGAGGCTAGTAAAGAAATGATTTCGCTACAAAGGTTTCTGGATGAATTGGGTATGAAGCAGGAGTTGGGCAGGTTATACAGTGACATCCAGAGTGCCATACATCTTTCAAAGAACTCTGCATTTCATTCCATGACTAAACATATACAACTCAAGTACTATTTCATATGGTCAGTGTTGGAAGATGGACAGTTGAAGCTCGAAAAGGCACACACTAGCCAGACTCCTACAGATATGTTAACAAAAGTTGTAACCACAAAGAAACTGAGATTCTGCTCAGTTTCAATTGGTCTTCAAGTATGATGATGAAGATGAGAAACAACCAAGTCCAAAGTGGGGTCATTTTCCAACAAATGAAGCAACATTGGTGTTGTTATAATCAGCCTTCAAGTGGGAGATTGTTGGGTGTGGATTCTGAGTATCTTCTTTATTCAGAGGTATCACCACATTGGATCCCATTTCATAACATGACAGCAACATCTCCCATTTATGTGCACTGTCGGGGACGTCAAAGGGGTCGGGGGGGGGAGATTCTTTAGAGCCCCCCCTGGCAGGGGATCGGGGGCAATGCCCTCGAAGCTAAAAATAGATGTAAAATTACCTTGTAAAATGTTGTATTTTCGTAGTCAATCTGGGCCATTCATTAGGCGGAAATTTGATGGTAGAATTTATGTTTAGCTTAGGGGCTTCTTTTCCTAGAAGGAAACCCCGCATTGTATATGAGGGAATTGTATTGCAGCTATGTAATTCTGTATTCTGAGTGAGAAAGAGAAAGGATATTGTGTGAGAGAAAAGAGGAAATTATAGAGGATCTGGTGTAGGTTATATCTCTTCATTTTGCTATATAATATAAAAGGAAGGACTCATTGTTTCTTCGTGGACATAGCCGAAATTGGGTGAACCACGTATATATGTGTCTCTCTTGTTTTATGCATTTCTTTTTTTTTATATTTCTGTAATATATTATGTGTTCCATTTCTCCGTATTATAATATATTATACACAATAGATTATAGATTCTTAGCATAGATATGCGGGCTGCAAGAAACATATTAATAATTTCTTTGTAAATGTGAGGCCCTGGCTTATATCCATTTGCATCAACATTGCTTCATGTTAGAACCATCATACATGGTATGTAAGAGGATAGTGAAAGACTAACATTATGAAAGATCAACATGTAACTATCATAATGGAAGATGAGTGTTGTGAAGGAGTGTAATGTTTATTTTTGCACTTATTGATTCTGACAAGCCATCAAACAAAGGAAAATGAGCACTGTTTTTTTTGAATAAGTAGGAGAAGTCATGAATCGTCTTAAAGAAGTGGGATGGCACCTACATATTGATAATTTGGTATTTAGCTAATGAGATTGGAGCCTACAAATTTGTTGAGTTAGTTCTTAGCTAAGACATTGATGTCTCGTATGTTTTCGTGCCCACAAATTCATGTAGTTGGTGCTCAATTGGGGGATTGGTGTCTTCGGTAGGTTGGTGTGTATGAAAGTTTCATTTGCAGCCAATAAAATTTTTTACACTCTTTATATATTAAGTTGAAGGTGATTTTCTTCTAGTTGTAAAGCCTCTATGTCTATGTCTTCAATCTCAAATGAATTAGTCATTAAAAATTAATTAATTAATGAAATATTGATCCAATTCCCTTCTTATTATTTCCAATAATTCTAATCAAAGTCAATTCGTTTAGTCATAGCCTAACAACTAGAAGGAAGATACCTAAAGAACATATGGACAAGCTAAGGAAACAGTCCTCCAAGCACTTTAAGGAAGTCTTGTTTGATGTTATATTATCAAAGCCTCCTAAAGATGTTAAAGAAACATTTTTTTCTCAGCTCCTTCATTTGATGCAACAAAGTATGATCTTTGGAAAAGTGAGGCACTATTTGATAAGTCATGGTTGTGAGGTATGGGAATCAATTGTTACCAAAATCACAACTATAGAGTATTCAAAAGAATACAATGCAAAATTAATGAAAGCAATATTGAGCAATCTATTAAATTCTGTAGAAGTCAAGGTACATCAATATTCTTTAGCCAAACGTATTTAGGAAAAGTTACAAAAGCTTTATGCAAAGGAATATATGCTTGTTTTTATTGTGCCAAAACTGGAGTGTGTGGAATAGGAACCAAATAATGATCAAGAATCAAAGGAGATAGATGAAGGAAAAATTAGAAACACCAAAAGAATGGAAGGCTATGAAGATGAAGAAGACTCATAAATATAAGCTAAAGTAGACGTCAAAGTAGAGATTTTGGTTTCTCTAGAAGAAATAAATATATTTAGAAAATACAATTAACAAATTAACAAATTCATGCAATACATTGAAGAGAATAAGCATGAGCTTGATAGTATAAAGGAAGAAGTTGTCCTCCTAAGACTCAAAGTGGAGGAAGTACAAAGGAAAGAAGAAATTATTACAAGAAATATTTATGATGAAGGTTTTAATGTTGTACATAAATTACCTACAAAGAACTTCTTAAAAAATAGAAAATATATAATGGTGAAAATGAAAAATATACATGCATATTTTTCTGCTAGAAGCCAAAACTCAGAAAACCATATTGAATTTTCATTATGTTATTTTCTATATTACAATACATTACATATAGAGACATTTATAAAACCCGAATCCATTAACCCTGGATTAGAACATAATCATAGTTCCCTTGACCAAATCTACAAAATACCATTGGAAAAACGACCATGCCCAAAACCATGCACAAAGACCATGTGTAAAACCATGGGTGGGTCTACCCACCATCCTTTGACCTGCCACCACCAACATCAGGTCCTCCTAACCATCCATAGCTCTACCTAAAAAAAAATAAAAAAATCTAGGAATTTCCCTAAACCCTACGTATGGGGGATACTTTCCCACTGCAAACCCCCCAAAAGGGAGAGTTATCACCCCCTTGCAACCCCCCACTACACTGAGTGCAATGTAATAGTGCTCTAGGATAGTGGTGCAAAGGATATGAAACATAACCAAAATTCTTACACTTGTTGTTTTATTTGTACACAGGGGGTCATGGGAGTACACATTCACCAGTCTCGGACCGTAGTGAAATATTTTTCTACACCAAGAAAACTTCTAAGTGCTCACGGATGTTTTCAATGCATCTAAAACATTCCTCAAAGTTTCCACATTTACTTGTACTGGGATTGTAGTGTTGGCATTGATGTCAATAAGGATTTAGTACTATCTATGTTATCATTGATGTCAACTTGATGCAGGTATCCCTCATGATTTGTGTCGAGTTATCATTGGTCTAATGTAGAGATCTTGTTTTAATGTAGAGGTGTTGATCCATGCAGAGGTGTTTGGACAACTAGGCCTCCATGTCCTTGACTTGATGCAGAGGTGTTGATCCATAAAAAGGTTGTTCATGTGCATATGTTGTTGAGGTACTTTTGTGACTTTTCAAGGCTTGGGAAAGTCCTACGGGATATGAAGAAGGAGTTCCAAGGAAGAGATTAAAGTAGGAGAAGAAGAGTTTTTGTTTTGCCTAGGTTTGGCGATAACCGTTGTGAAGACATTGAGTTATAACAGATGTAGTCTTTATGTCATTTGGATGCCTATGGTAAGGATGTCATTATAATTGGAAGGAGCTAGTAGTCATACAAGCATTTGTGCCTATAGATTAATTTTCTCTTGACTATGCACACACCAAAAACGTTTTTATTGGTTTTTCTGGTGATTTTGTTTGGGATTTTTTATAATAAAAAAAGGGTCAGAAAATGTTAGCCATCAGATATAGAAAGAGATTAAGTAAAAAATAAGGAGGTTTAGTGATGGATATGGATTGCACCTTCCATGAATTATAAAATCGTAGAGTGTGAAGAAGAAATGGTTGGATTGAGTGAGAGTGTATGTTAAAGGTTTCTAGAGTTAATGAGCATATCGAAGCTTAGATTAGGAGCATATTTCAGATGGTGATGGAGTTATATTATATATAGATGTCTAATCCATTTGTGTTGTAGATTGTTGCTCTCAACTGTTTTTATTATGTAGATGAAAGTTAAGGTTGTAGCTACTGCAGTTTCAGGTTAGAGTTTATTTTGTTGATGCATGTGTGTTGCAGGAGTTTTATTGGATAATATTTCGTTGTAGCTTCAGTGCATGATATTTGTATGGTTGCATGAGTTTTTGTATGGATTCTAGTGTGTTCTATTGATGTTTGGATGCATAGATAATATTGGAATTATGTGATGATGAAATGTTTGAGTTTATAGAGGAGAATTAGGTTGACGTATTTATAGATTTTGGTTTAGTTTTGCAGATGATATTGAATTGATGGACTTATGTATTAATTGAGGTTGTGTTGTAGTTATATTTAGTATTTGTTATAAATTGTGTTGATGATTGATGAGCATATTGATATTATGAGTCCAGTATGAAAATTGATGAAATGAGGCTCATAAGTTTTTGCATGTAGAGATCATGGATCTAGTCTGAAACATTCTGAAATGTGGTCCATGGGAGAGCTTGAAAGTTGGGACCTTTAGTGTGGTGAGTGGTGGATTGTGCATTGAGGGTGTAGCAACATCCTTTAGGTGGTGGCTTGACGATGTCGAAGTGGTGGCTTCCATCAAGTGTTAGATGGATAATCCATTGGTGGTTTGGAAAGCATTATTGGGAGTAGTGGCTTCTAGCATGTGGTGACCTGCAAAGTCAAGGGAGTGGTAGCGTTCAACAGGTAGTGGCCTAAAAATTTCTTCATGGTTATTGTTTGGAGTGAGCATTAGCTCGCATGATTACTTAGTTAGGGCTTACACACTAGTGGTGGGAAGTGAATCAACTATAAAAAAAAAATTACATAATAGAAGAGAAAATGATGAATACTATCTGCAGACAATGGTTTTAACCCTTCGGCTTTCTACCTTATATCTTATGCCTCATGTGTATGATTGTGTGGTTTTTCTTTGTTGATCACATGTTTCTTATTTCTTTCATGATGCTCATATGATTTACATGTTTATGTGTTGATATATTAATGTGTTTCTGGTTAGATAATGTGTCATTCAGTTAAAGTTAGAGAAAGGGTAAAATTTGTTCATATGTCATGCTAATTGTTCACACACACCCCCTCCCCTGCCTTAGTACTGATCGATGTTTCTAACAAGTGGTATCAGAGCAAGGCTCTCAGTTGCAGCTTAATTGCTAGAGACTGGATCTGGGCAGATTTGGTGGAAATTTGAACTTTTTTCTTGGAATGAATCCTCAAGAAGTATATGGTCTCACTCCTGCAAATTCCAAGGTATGGAATACAATAGTGCAAGAAAATTTATTTTCTTTTGGATCTAAAATTTTATATTGGTTTGTAAATGATGTGAAGAGGATCCACTTTCACCTAAATTAATGCAAAAAAATGCTCAAGCATGATGTATCATTTTCAAGAATCTCGATAATGTAGACCTAGAGAAAGTTGGAGATCTAAACTATGCCAAGGATATTTGGGAAAAACTACGAGAGTTATTTTGAGGTGATAGAAAAATCAATGGAGAACCTAAAAAGAAAATTAAGAAGATAAAAAAGAATAAACATCATAAAAATAAAGAACCTTGTAGAGTTCCATAACTGTTTTGTTTTGATACCCTTTTTCCTCTTGTTCATCATCATTATCAACTTAATAAAAGCAATAAACCATAGATTTTGATAAGGTAAAATCTTTCATATGTCTTATTTTTCATATTTCTTAATGTGCCTTATTATTATGTTAAATATTGCATTGGATACAAAATTAACATGATTCTGCAGCTATTTTGCAAATTTGCAGTTATCTTCATGGGTTGCAGGGTTCTAGTGCACCAACGAAGCAAAGAAGCACATAAGCAGTTTAGGGTGAATCCCCTCATGGCTATCCTCCTATTCACTCACGTAAATTCAATAAATGAATCACATAGTGGCATAGGCAATGGCATGCATCAAACATGTAGTAGCAGAAGTCTGAATGCATCACGTTTCTTTGATTTTCTTTCGAAATAGAAAATCATCGAGATAACGCTTATACTGTTAAGCTTCAAATTTGAATAAGGATTTATTAAAATACCAGTAGGTGTAGAAGTCTCAAACTATTGAGCACGCATTATATATATAAACATGTATCCTCTCTAAAGGATAACAAGAAAGTAATAGTTAAATTTCTAAAGAGTTGTGAAACAGATGTTTGTTCTCGTATGAAATTAAAGTTACCTTTCTTTTATTCAATGTGTATGTGAGCCATATGTGAGCGTGATTTACACCTATTGTATGTGGAGGGCCCCTACAGAAAGAAGAGGTTTAGTTTATTTCATTTTATTGCTTCTGTTATTGTATTGTCATTTCATTTTAGTTTAGTTTCCCTGTTTCTCTGTTTCGTCATTTTGTTATAACTCTACTAAATCTCGTTATTTCATTTATCATTCTGTTATTTCGTTTGCACTTAAATTTCTTTTTATAATCATAACTTGTATATATTGTCTAGTCAGCGTTAGAAGATTACTTTCATGCTTTTTAGAATTAGAGTTTGTATATACTTTGCAGACAACTTTTGAAGGATCGTTTTCTTGCTCTTAGAATCATTTGAATTTCAATACTTTGTTTTATAGCAGCAAGGTGTTTAGGATAGATTCATAATGTTATAATGACTAACATAAGATGATTTAGAACAATACTTAATATAGGTGTGACCTGGTAGATCAGTTTAACAATAGCTTAACCTCCACTTTTTAATTTGTAGAAATCAAACTCTAATCTAATAGGAACCTAGACAACAATGAAAAACCTAGCACAAACGTAACCATCATCTTACGAACTAAAGGAAATGATTCTAGAATATATAGTGCACTTTCACTTCATAAGTTTACCAACTTTGGACCTCGTCTATAATTTATGCTTTCAATTTTAGAACATTAAATTGACCAAACATTTTGGCATCATTGTCGGGGAAGTGTAAATAGAAGCCTTAAAAAAAATCAAATAAAAACATGATATGCATAGGGAAAGAGACTCTAGAGGTAGGCTTCTAGGTCAAGGAAGATGTTTAATTACAACATCAACACTCACTCCACCATGACCACCTAGTGCTACACCACCCACACAAACTCGAATTCCATCCATAGCAAGCCAATATAGACATCCCGAATTCTTGAGATCTGAAATCCAGCCTAAAGGTTCACCAACTTCATCAATAGAATTTGTAATCGAAGTAGGTCCTACATCTCCAAAAATAGGAATAATTTTCCTATCTTCAACTGGAGAACAACTTCTAGCTCAAGAATTGGAAGTTCCTACTGAAGAAGAGGAAGAAACCTACTTCAAACAATTGGTAGAGGAACCAAAAGAACTAGAAGAAAAGTTATATAATCATGTTGCAGAATTGGATATTTATTCTGAAGAAACCATCATGGCTGAAGAAGGAGAAGGAAAAGTACACAATGTCAATGGTGAGCAACATAGGATTGGAGGAGGAGGAGGAAATATAGGAGACAGAAGAGGAGGTGGTAGAGGTAAAGGAAGAGGAGATCCGACACCTTTTGGATTCCCTATCCTTAATGAGGTTACAACATTGTCAATGAAAAACATCTCGCCTTCTATCCTCCCTAATTTTCATGGAATAAGAAGTGAAGACCCAGAGAAATTTCTCTTTGAATTTGAAGTATTATGTAGATCATATGATTATCTGCATGATGCTTCCCTGCCACCTTAAAGGATTCAACATTAAAATGGTTTATGAGATTAGGAATGAATTCTATAAGAACATGGAACAAATGAAAGATGCATTCTTGGCGAAATACAAGGATTATTGTATGCCTCATAGAATTAAAGGTGTAGTCCTCAAAATGGTACAAAAAGAAGATGAAAATCCAGAAGATTTTGTACAAAGATTTGTTTATAATATCAAATGGGAAAAATCTCGATGAGGAAACTTTGAAAGTTCTCTTACTAAAATCCATTAAGGATGAGTGGAATGATCTTCTCAATCTAATGGGAAAAGGTGATATTTCTCAGTTACCATTTGCAGATATTTGTGATCTATGTGAACATATTTCAAGAGATAAAGCAAGAACAGGGAAAATTCCAAGGGATCCTCTTTTATCAAGAGTAAATAATTCTATAGCCGGGAGAGTAAGTACGACATAAATAGGTAGTTTTATAGAAAAGTTTAAAACATATATTTTAGGGAGTCTCAGTGAGCAAATTGACACCCTTAAAATACATAACGAGTAAATAGTTGAAAATGTTGCATTATACATCTTTTCTCATAGGTGTAGAAAGAAACATGCTTTGAGAGAATGTCCTTTAGATTTAAAAAACATAGCAACCTATGCTATATGTGTGAAAAATCATGATACAAAATAATGTCCCTCTATACCAAGTCTTAAGGCTATGTTCAGTGAAGAAGGAACGCCAAATCAGGTAGACCCTCTTTACTTTATTGCCAAAGGACCATGGAAAAATATTCAAACAAATCAAAATCAAGATTTTAATCCTCAACAATTTACACAATCTTCACAAAATAATTGGAATCCACCTATGCCATGCTAGCCTTGGGCTCAACCACAATCTTGGAATCAAGGATGGAAAAATCCTTATGGAAGATACTCTCAACATCAACAATATCCACGACCTTACCCAAATTTTCCACCACAATACTTCCCTCAAACCAACCAGTTACGACAAGCTAAAGCTCAAAATGCAAATCCACAACTTTCTTTTCCATTTCCAAAAAGACCAAATCAATTACCCATTCCACCACTCCCAAATCCAAACAATAAAACTTCGAAAACCTGTTTACAACTTAGAAGAACATAATCCTTAAACTTATATGATAACTCTATTAAATCCGAATAATGTTCAATTAAGGTCTTGTAGAGTATTAAAAGGGAAGAAACCATATGTTGTTATTTAGGAAACAGAAAAGACTTATCAAAAAGATAATAATAACTTTGAAGAAGAAATTTCCCTTCCTTAGAAAGAAAATATTAAAACTAAAAAAATCCTACACATTCTAATAATACTCCTATTATAGAACAACCTTAAGTATCTATCTCAAGACAACATTTTCCTTAAAGGTTGAAAATCGATAAAGGAGTAGAAAAAAAAATCATATTACCTAATTATGATATGTTAGATGAATTGAAAAATATCTGTATAAAAATTCCTTTACTACAAGAAATAAAAGAAATATTGGTGTTTGGAAACACAATTAAGGAATTGATCACTCAAGGATCGGGAAGAAAAATAAAAGAGATAAAAAGAATTCAACTAGTTTGTAGAATTGCAGATATCATGACAGGGAAGGCTACAATTTAAAAATATTTAGATCTGGGAATCCGCGTTGTGAAAACACACATTAATGGAACTGAAATTCCAAATGCGTTGAATGATCTAGGGGCAACCATAAACATAATGAGCAACAAGCTATGGATAAATTGAAGCTTCCTAATCTTCAATACACACCAACATTGTTACGATTAGCATATAGGTGTTGATCATTAGAAAAGGTATGCAATTGCCACTTATTTCATTATCTTTTCCTTTAATTCATAACTTCTTTACATTATGAGATGGGCATATGATGAAGGATTATGATAAAGTTTAAGAGATTTGTGAGTAACGTAAAATGACCAATTATTACCTTTTTCTATTCATAAAATGAAGAAAATAGAAGATCGCCATTTCAGAGGAAAAGACAAGGCAAAATCCATTGTTGTCCCTTTGACAGGGAATCGCATCCAGATAAGGCAATCCAGATCGAAGCACTTGAGCCAAGAAAAGGAAGAAGAAATACCATATCAGCACAAGAGGACGAAGAGATAAACTGAAGGATAACAATATGGAAAATCCCTCAGGATCCTTTGATCCTGAGGGATTGCTACCTTAAGAATATCTGTATCTTTGGTATTTCAACCTAGCCGCTATAAAAAGGGATAGTGATGCTAGCACGAGAGGGGGATTATTGTTGTTTTATAGAATTTTCTATTGCAAACTAAACTTTGATCATCCACTCTCTTTAAAGAGCGATTATTGTAACTCTGTTTTCATGATTAATACATAAACTTTGTTGATGTTTCGTCTTTGATTCTGGAGTAACTGCAGCAATGTGTCCCTGGAGGCTAAGGGCCCGGCCCTAGTGGATCGCTTTCTTTTTGTACCATTATGTTCCAATTCCAAGTTGTTTGTGGTTTGATTTCTTTTACTTGCTTCATTCAGTAGTCTATCGTTCCTTGTTATTTCACTGGCTCTGTTATATTTAATTCATATTTGAATAGTAAGGTTATCTTCTACAACTGAAATGTTATGTTGTTCACTCTGAAATTGTATCGCATTGTTGTTCCTTTACAGATTAACATTATTATTTGTTTACAGAGTAACATTGTTGTGCATTTACAGATCGATATTGTTGTTTATTTAGCTATGGTTTACCTCAAAATGTGATTGTTGTGCATGTGGATTGTCATTCCATTGCAAACGCAATTGATGTTCCTTTATAACTGTGGTTAATATTTATTATGCTCAAACTCAGATTACTGATTTCATCATTATAGATTCACTCTGTGTTAACATTTGATTTAGTTCATTTTGCATTTACATTTGATTTTGTTTGCTATTCAATATTCCGTAAGACTTACTTAAGTTTGCTATTCCATTCTTGGTTTGTTGTTCAAATCATTTCCTAGTTAAAGATTGTTGCTTTGTTCCTTTAGGTTATGATTGCTGCTTAATTCATTCCCGTACATGAAGGATTTGTTGTTCAATCTTTTCAATAGCTTAGTTTCTGTTCCCTTTTCTATTAATTGAATTATTATTTCAAGTAATTTCTTTGGTGTGAATAGGACGATCTGCAACTGTAGTGAACATTGACTATTGCTGTCTGGTTCCCAGATTGGAGATCTTCTCTTTGATTGCTTTTCATTTGCATCAGTTTACAAAGGGAAGAGTTATCATTACTGCACCCTTGACTAATGAGTGTTGTAGTTTCTTAAATGAATGATTTAGTTACAAAGCATTTCAATTTCTTGCCATTACATTCAGAGTTTGTTTCCAACATTTATTTACTTTTGTGAAAGCCCTATACTACTAGCATTACTCTTGACAAGTGACCACCTCAGATTGAGTATACTCTTGAGATAACAAATCATACTTGGATTGATAATTAATGTAGGGTAAATAGAGGTTAAAAAGACCCTTTTTAGTACTTTACATCTTGGCTCCGTTGCTAGGTAAGTGTGTAGCCATTTGTTTCTTTTGAGAGTAGTGTAAGTACTTGCTAGGAGAGAATTGGGTTTTAAAAGCAGAAGGTAAGAACTTGTGTACGGAGCATGTAACAGCTCTGCTCCCCCACCCACTTTCCTGCATATTTGTTGTTATTTTGGGTAGAAATCAGCATTTGATTTGTGTGCATGACTAAGTAGAAAAATCCTGAAATGAATCCTAAACCACTACCCAAGCTTGATAAAGCTAAGGGGCCGGTGACCCTTAGTCGATCGACCTTTATAGACGAAATCCTTAAAAAAGAAGAATCTCAGCCTTCAGTAGGACCTATAAAAGTTGCTTCTAGACAACCTACTAGTTCCCTTCAGGCCACAGGATCACCATCTATAGCCTCTTCTGAGGTGCACAACCAAACTGAGGAGCAAGATTTTCAAGAAATTGAGAACTCTAGCCCAAAATCATTGCAAGAAGGGAACCTTAGTAATCTTCGTGGAGGGAGAGGAGAAACAGGGGAAACTGAAGAACCAAGATCTCCTCTTGGAATAATTTAGCCATTAAGTAGCTCAGATAAGGGAAGTGCTATAAAAATAATCCAGAATGAAGTTAAAGAACCTCAAAAGCAAAAATCGGTAGGAACTCTCATCATCCCAGACAAAGGAAGTGTTGTTAAGGCCATTCCTGCTCCATCTAAATAGCCTAGGAATACCCTCCTAGAAATCCTGGAAGGTTATTGGCACATATTTGATCAAATGGCCCAGAACCAACAAACCCCTCAAACCTCCACACTGCAATATCCCATTGTAGATACTACAGTTAATGCACCTATGAAGGTAATCCCTCTCCATCACATCCCTACATTCCATGGTCTAACATCGGAAGACCCAGATGCATTTTTGTTTGAATTCGATGTGTTGTGTAGGGGATATGACTATACCACCGATCCCCAAAAGCTGAAACTATTTCCCTCTACATTAAAAGGAGTTGCTTTACGATGGTTTACGGGGTTGGGTGGAGGTGTTATAAATGGCTGGGATCAGATGAAAGGTGCTTTCGTGAAGAAATATCAGGATTATTGTAGGTCTAGAGAATTAAAGGATGAAATATTTCAAATGCTAGCTAGACCTAATGTGACACTAGAAGAATATGTTTAACATTTTCAGTATAATCTTCAAAGATCTCCTTATGCATTATTACCCTTACCTGACAATGTATTTAAAACAACATTAATTAAAGGTATGAAGGAACAATGGATTGAAACACTGAATATTATGGGAAAAGGAGACATCTATCAAGAAGCTTTTGCTAACATCATTCATTTATGTATTAGGAGCTCATGAGGAAGCACAAGGCTAAAACCACCAGAACATGATAGTTTTACAAGGGACAACAAGATCTCTGGAGAAGGAGTAACTCACACAGAAATTGGAAATTTACTAGAAAATTTTAAAACTAATATATTGGGGACTCTGACATTGTAGCTTGATATTATGCAAACGAAATAGGAAGAAGCAAAATTAGAGCAAAATCGGGCAATATTTTGTCCCAGATGCAGAAAGAAACACAACCAGAAAGAGTGCCCATTAGATGCAGTTCAAGTTTGCGCTATTTGTACAAAAGACCACTTTACAGAGAGCTACCCCTCACTTAGTGGTTTGAAAGTAATATAGAAAGAAGCGGAAGAAGAACCAGAACTAGTGTACCTACTTAATCAGCGTCATCAATGGCAGCCGTGACAATCAGGTATGTTCCTCAATCCATCTTCTTCTTTCCAGCCTCCGCAATATCATGCTCGGGAATATAATACAATGTGGCAAAATCAACCTCCCTTCTCAAATTGGTCACAACAACCATTTCCTCCATCATCACCATGGCCGAATCAAGCAAGCCAATCTAATTGGCCAAATTTTCCCTATGCTCCACCATATTGGAAAAACAATGCGTATCCAACACAATGGTCCCCTCCCACTTCGCAGAGTCAAGCCTGGCAAACAAACTGGAAAAGACCGATGGATCAGCCAGTAGGAACCATTCCACTCCCTCAACCTACACTACAAAAAAACCCCCAGTCCAACTTGAGACCACAACTCCCAGCCGAACCCAACCCGAATCCAAAAAACAGACCGATGCAATCTGTTCAAATAATCAAAACATCAGAACTAGAACCGGATCTAAGGGAGTGAAACAACCTTCAATTAAGGTCTGGGCACACTATAGAAACCGATGGAGATAAAAATGTTCAAGTTGAAAATCAGTTCCCCACAGAACAACCATTACAAGAAGAAGATGTTGTCAAACAACAGATTCATGACCAAGTAATCACATCTTCTCCCCTATTCCCAGAATGATTAATCATACCGCAACCTATAGAATATCCTGACTTTGATATTCTGGGAGAACTAAAGAATTTGTACATAAAAATACCACTCCTCCAAGCTATCCAAGATATCTCAATATATGCAAGGACCGTCAAAGAGCTATGTATAAAAAAACCAAGGAGGAGAATAACAAATAACCCAACAGTCCAAATAATTGGTACCCTATCTGATCTGTTATCAGGAAGAGAAGCACCTGTCAAATATGGAGACCTAGGAAATCTAATAATGACAGTGCAAATCAATGACCAAACCTTTTTAGATGCCTTAGTTGATTTAGGGGCTGCAATTAATATTTTAACAACCACCACTTGTCAAAAACTCGGCATTACATCAGTAGAACCAACTTCCACCTTATTAGAACTGGCTGATCGATCAGTTGTTAGGCCAGAAGGCACACTACATGATGTCATGGTATCTGTTGACTAGGAATATCCTACTGACTTTCTGATAATAAACCCCAAAAATCGACTCGATGGAAATCCGCAAGGATAATTTTAGGGGCGAATGTTCGCCCTTTGGCGAAATTAAGGGGTTTTTAATTTTTAGTGGGCGAATATTTTGTATCATAGTACATTTTTACAAATCACCTCAAATAGCCCACCTTATTTTAAGGGAGAGGGTAAAAAAGGTAAATTTAGCCCTTGAAATTAGGACTTACAACATTCCATTCGCCCATTTTCAAGAATAGGTTTTATTTAAGTGAATCCATTCGCCCATTTTCAAGAATAGGTTTTATTTAAGTGAATCCTATGGGCCAAATACCATATTTATAAAAGAGGTATGGTAAATTAATAAAAATATAAATAAATGAGAGGTATGGTAAATAAATAAAACTTTTTTTATATTTACTCCATAAGTCACCTTATATACATGTAAGGGTGTAAACAAATAAAAATATAAGTAAAGTGGAAGTATGGTAAATAAATAAAAGGTATTTTTATACTTACTCAAACGGTATGGTAAATAAATAAAAATATAAATAAACTAGACGTATCGTAAATAAATAAAACCTCTTTTTATATTTAGTCCATAACCCTCGTTCTATTTATGAAGGCTCAAGAAAGAGGTTTTATTTAAGTGAATGCTATGGGCCAAATACCATATTTGTAAAAGAGGTATGGTAAATTAATAAAAATGTAAATAAACGAGAGGTATGGTAAACAAATAAAACATTTTTTTATATTTACTCCATAAGTCACCTTATATTTACGAACACTCAAAAAATGGGTTATATTTAGGTGAAACCTATGGCCAAAATACTATGGGACAAATACCATGGACTATTATTATTAATACCATGCAAAAAACCATTATTAACCCTAATATTAGAATTAATAAAAATAAAAATGGCACATGGTATTGACCCATGGTATTCACCTAGAATGTAGCCTATTTAAATGGGGGAATTAAACCAACATGTAGCCTATGCTAAGATTCACTAGGACTTTACAAAGTTTTATTATTTAGTGAAAGACTCACGAAGATCTTACAAGATTTTATAATTGAGTAAAATATTCGCCATGCCTCGTGAGAGATTCGCCAAAAAATTATATATACATATTATATTATAGATAAAATCGCCTTCCATTTTTCCTATATACCATGGAGATTCGCCCATTTATTATATTTATAAATTTAGGGGGGTTCTTAAAATTTTCGCTGGACATCCGTTAATTTTAGGCAAACCTTGGCTCACAACCACTAATGCTTACATTCGCTGCCGACAAGGCAGTACAACCATAACTAGAGGGAGTAACATGAAGAATCTAGCCCTATACCCTCTAGCCTAGCTAAGTGTAACCATAATAAAAACTAACTAACATCATGTATCATACCTCACCGAAAACATTAGATCCCCATTGACCATAGAAGATGCCCTCGATTTCAAAGATCAAACAGAGGATGATGTTATTAACAACCTCATTAACCAAGCTAAATCTAGATCCCACGTACAATGTCACATGATAGATGCAACATTTGACAATGAGCTAGAAGAAGATCCTCTCAAAGGCACTCCTTACTAGACAATACCCACCACCACTGTTTCAAATAGCAAAACTATAGAGATTGAGCCAGGAAAAACTTTGAACATCAATAATAACTTGACTCCTGAACAAGAAGAGAAGCTGGTCCAACTACTGAGAAAATACAAGGAAGCTTTTGCATGGGATTATCCAGACATGAAGGGAATCGATCCCCAGCTATGTACACACCACATTTATACAGAAAAGGATGCAAGACCTATTTTCCAACCCCAACGAAGACTTAACCCTCACTTGAAAGACATTATGAAAGCTGAATTACAAAAACTTTTGGATGCAAACTTTATTTATCCAATCTTTGATAGCAAATGGGTCTTTCCGCTAGTAGTGGTGCCAAAGAAGAATGGAAAGTGGAGGATTTGTGTAGATTATAGAGAATTAAACAAAGAAACCCAGAAATACCACTTTCCCCTTCCATTCATTGACCATGTATTAGATACATTAGCAGGGAAGAAATTCTCTTCTTTCTTGGATGGCTTTAATGGGTACAATCAGATTCAGATTGCCCCTTAAGACCAGGACAAAACCACTTTTACCTGTCCTTGGGGAACGTTTGCCTACAGAGTCTTACCCTTTGGCCTATGCAATTCCCCTGACACATTTCAAAGGTCTATCATCAACATCTTTTTATATTTAATAAATGAAGGGATCGAAGTATACATGGATGATTTCACACCATATGGAGATGATTTTGACCAAGCACTAGACACATTGGAAAAGGTGCTGCAACGATGTATCGCCACCAGGCTCTACTTGAGCCATGAAAAGTACTATATGATGATGACTGAAGGACTCATCCTAGGTCATTATATCTCAGCAGCTGGAATACAGGTAGATCCAGCTAAAATTCAAATGATTTTGTTAATACCTACTCCTACCACACAGACAGAGGTACGCAGTTTTCTTGGATTTTCTAGTTATTATAGGAGATTTATAGAACATTTTTCTCAAACAGTTGCACCTCTATACGCACTAACAAGCAATGTTGATTTTGTTTGGATAGATAAATGTGACTGTGCTTTTGAGGATCTGAAAAATCTTGTGTCAACAACCTCAGTGCTCAGCGGCCCAAATTGGGACCTGCCATTTCAAATTTCATCAGATGCTTCAAACACAGCTATTGCAGCAGTCCTTGGGTAGGAAGAAGACATAAAACCATATGCAATCTATTACATTAGCAAGAATTTGTTTCCTGCTGAGCTGAACTATACTATTACTGAAAAAGAATTTTTAGCTGTAATACATGTTGTGAATAAATTTAGGCATTATATCACTCGATACTTGTTGCTCTATATACAGATCACTCTACCATAAAATATTTACCAAATAAACCAATCACAAATGGTAGAGTAACAAGATGGTTGATTTTATTGTAGGAATTCAACGTCACAATAAAAGATCGCCCTGGGAAAGAGAATCATGTAGCTGATTTTCTCTCACAAATGCCGAAGCAAGTGGACACAACAGTAGTCGAAGATAAATTTCCATATGAAAATTTACTCACTGTTACTGTCAAGGAACCCTAGTACACTAATATTGCAAATTATTTAGCAGTAGGCAAATTACCAAAGCATCTAACCCCCAATGAACAAAAATAGATTGTGCAACGCAGTACCCAATTTTCTTGGATTTGGGGCTACCTATTTCATACAGGGGCAGATATGCACATCAGAAGATGTGTCCGTGAAGATGAAATATTTTACATCTGGAAAGCTAGTCACTATGGACCATGTGGCGGACATTTTGCAGATCAAAGAACTCGTCACAAAGTTATGCAAACAAGGTATTACTGGCCCACAATCTTCAAAGACATGAAGAAATTTCTTCAAGCCTGTGACAGTTGCCAAAGAACAAGACGCCCTAGACAATCCGACAAAATGCCTTTGAACCCATAACTGGTCATCGAACCATTTGAGCATTGGGCACTCAATTTTGTTGGTCCGATCAACCCATCATCAAACCATAAAACATATATTTTGGTACCAACTAAGTATGTGACCAAATGGGTTGAAGCAAACGCACTTCCAGGAGCTACAGAAGACTTTGTCATTCATTTCCTGTTCCAAATATTTGTGCAATATGGCCTCCCAAGAGACATAATCACGGATGGAGGACCATAGTTTACAGGTAATAAAATTGCTGCAACATTAAAAAACTATCATATTCAGCACAATATTACCACTCCATACCACCCACAAATGGCCAAGTAGAGAGCACAAATAAAGTAATAGAAGCAATATTAACAAAAACCATTATGTCACAAAGACGCGATTGGGCTACAAGATTGCCGGAAGCCTTGTCGGCATACCGAACAACATGGAGAAACACCACCGGTTATTCACCATATCAGCTAGTATTTGGAAAGGAACCCATCTTTCCAATAGAGTTCAAAATACAAACGTTGAGAATAGCACAGGAAGTCGGTCTAGATTTAAATAAGGCCCAGATTAATAGACTACAGCAAATCAACGAGCTCGATGAAATGAGGCTCTCGGCTCTTCAACATACTACATTAATCCAACAACTGAGAGTAAAATAGCACGACGCCATCATCAAAAATAAAGTCTTCCATGAAGGAGATTGGGAACTCCTATACGATTCCAGGTTTCAGGATTTTCTGAGAAAAATTCAAACTCACTGGCTGGGACCATATGAAATCCATAAGGTGCATGATAATGGTACCATTACGTTAACTACCATTGACGGATCTGGACATACCTTTAAAGAAAATGGCCACTAAGTTCGACTGTACCGTAAACCACTTACATGGGAATCCTTCTATCAGCAACTCCGAGAAGATTCTGACATGTAGATTCTGGCTGAGGAAGAGAGCTCTTCCTTGCCTTTGGTTCACTAAGAAATCTGATTGCTTTTAAATTTTGTACATAAATTTTTCTATTATGTTTGTGTAAATTACTTTTTGTACAGATTTCTACATTTCTGCAATTTCTTTTACATTTTGTTGTTCCTTTCTGAAGGAACAACACTTTCACGTCTTGTTGTTCCTTTCTGAAGGAACAACATTTTTTCTGTTTTGTTGTTCCTTTTCGAAGGAACAACACTTTTGCATTTTGCTGTTCCTTTATGAAGGAACAACAATTTCACCATTTTGTTGTTCCTTTCCGAAGGAACGACACTTTTGCATTATGTTGATCCTTTCCAAAGGAACAACATATTTGCCGTTTGTTGTTCCTTTCTGAAGGAATAACACTTTTGCATTTTGTTGTTCCTTTACGAAGGAACATTTGAGTCTTTTGCTGTTCCTTTCCGAAGGAACAACACTTTTTCGTTTTATTGTTCCTTTTCGAAGGAACAACATTTCTATATTTTGTTGTTCCTTTCCGAAGGAACAACACTTTCACGTTTTGTTGTTCCTTTCCGAGGGAACGACATTTCCCCCTTTTTGTTGTTCCTTTCCAAAGGAACAACACTTTCACATTTTTCTATTCCTTTCCGAAGGAACAACACATCTGCATTTTTGTTGTTCCTTTCCGAAGGAACAACACTTTCGTTTTTGTTGTTCCTTTCCGAAGGAACAACATTTCCGCATAATTTGTTTGCACTTACTTTATTTGTTGTTCTAATTAAGGAACAACTATTGTTCCTTTCAAGGAACAACACTTTCGAGTACGCTTTTTTTCCTTTTTTCTTATGGTTTCTATGTGTAAACATTCTTTTGCCGTCCTTCTAAAGAAATGACAGCTGTTGCATCTAAAGAACAACACTTTTTGAGTGCATTTCTCTTCTTTTTGTGTGTATGTGTGTTTCACCATTTAGAACATTTTTGTGAGTGATGGTCTTTTAAGACATAGCTATATATTTATGCAAGAATACAAAAACTAGAGGATACTGAAATCAACAAATCAAAGAAAAATCATCATCTTTAAAAGAAATTTCTTTGAATTGATAAGAGAAAAGAGGAAAGGACACAACTATTTATATCACTTTGCTATCATTATTTTCACTGATAGCAATGTTATTGTTTTTTTTATTATCATGATGGTTCCTTCTGAATCCGCATAATTCTCTTTGATCATTATTATTGAATAAGAATAACGGCATATTTTTCTCTATTAAGATGTTCAGACTTCTTCCACAATCCCTACTCTTAAGCAGTGTTGAGCCACCCTCTGTATATAAATAGGAAAAGTGCTATATAAAAGAAAAGAAGAAAAAGAAAAGATGTATATCTATATGATTACTAACATTATTTGTCAGATGAAGGATAGGGGGTCCCATCAAGAGCCAGCCTACCATGATCATAAGGAAGAAAGTGAAGTGCATTCCCACTATGGCCACCACACCAGGGATATGATCGAAGGGGCACATTAAAAAAATAAAAAGTCCTTGGAACAGGAGGTCTCATCATGAGCCGGTCTGCCCACCTTTCACTTCTTCCTACTGAATGGCATTGTCATTCATCTGGTTACCAAGCCAGCACAATGCCCGCCATTCTGACATTGCACAACACTTTCCTAGGCATACACAAAGGATTATGGTTCCAAGGGTGAAATAAGCAACTATTTCAAGGTTATGGACACCTGTGGGCAACATAGCTCTATTGATGGTATTGAAGTCATATTTCTTATACACCAATAGTCATTATAAACCCTTCTTCTTATATCTTTATAGTGACTTCAAATGAGATTATGTTATATAACCCTTTCGAACCTTTGATACATGAAAATCATTTACAAATCAATCATGACGGTTAAAGAGGATAATGACCACATAAGAACTTTTATTCATGTCAGTTGTCCTATTCTCCATTTTTCATGTCATATCATGGCATTTCCATATTTATTAGCGATTTCATCATACGCCTCGATTTCAGTAATCCGCTCATTTTTGTAAACATGTCATATATCTATACGTTGTTCCTTTATTCCACTGTACGATTGCAGTTCAGCATGTTGCTCCTTTATTTCATGGCCGAGGATGACCTATCACATTACAGGGGGGCGTGGGTGATCTCCATAATTAACTGGCATACGTGTCATCTCATTATTCGGAGGTATTATGACTTCACCAAAACTTGGGAATAGCAATCCTAATGGTATTGTGTTTCCCAATATTCATGGCTTGTTGTTCCAACGCCATTTCCGTGTTTTTCTCTACAAAAATTAGTAGTAAGGTAAAAATTTGAACAGCTTGTTGTTCCATCATCTTCTCGGTGTTTTCTTAATAATGAGCTAAAAATTTGAACAACCTGTTGTTCCATCACCGTCTCTATGTTTTTATAGTGCGCTAAGCGTGAATAAGATGGGAGGAAGATCAATTCACAGTGAGCCACAGGTGTTAATGGTCTCTGAAACTGCACGCGAAATATTAGCAAGGGCAGGATGGATAGCTTACCTTAACCGTCTACAACAATCTAATGAGACGTGGCAATCGAGTTTCTGCAGAATTTGCAGGAAAATCATTCGATGGTGAGAGGGAGACAGATAACGGTCACAGATGACATAATGGTTGAAGTTTTGGGATTGCTAGCCGTTGGACCTGTATGGACTCTGAAAAAGGTGAGACTATGAGACGCCATAACTATCTTCCAGGATGAAGGGTAGAAAATTACTGTCAATGGGAAAGGAGTCCTATCGGAAACCCTGGGGGAGCCTTGGGCAGAATTGGCGAGAATTATCCAAAGCTACATCACTTGTGATGGAAGAAAACATCTGGTAAGACCACGCCATCTCAAACTTTTAGCTATGTTAAAGAAAAAATGTGCTGCGAATTTTCCTGCATTCTTAAATTTTCTATTACATGATGTTGCCCAAAGCATGAGAAAATCTCACCATGTAGAGTCAGTAGTAAGTCGTCATGGTTTAATTTGATTGATAGTCAGTTACAATCTTGCCCAATAGCAGAGTGGTTGGGAAGAATTGATTTTCTCGATAGATGGGGGACTAGCCTTACCAGCCCCAACACGAAAACATATTGCTAGCACATCGAATAGACCACCGAAATGAAGACAATCTGTCAAATTGGCAAGGAGTAGAGGAATTCTAGGAAATTCCCAGGGAAAAATTAGCCAGCCTACGGAAATACATGATTTAGAAGATGAACAACTCCCACAACTTGAAAGTGGGAAGAATGAAGAAGAATTGGATGAAAATGATGAAGAAGAATCGGAGGAGGAGTTGGAGCAATCTGGTCAGGAAGAAGGGGAGGAAACAGAGCAACGCAACGAAAGTCCACTACAAAACCCTCTGTAAGAAGATGAATTGGCCCAAATTTTGGAATGTCCAACCTCACAGTCCACTAAACCCCCATACCGAAGAAGGCCGCAAGAACACTCTACTCATGATAAAAGTGCATCCGAGGAAATGTGTGACGAGTAGGAAGAAGAAGAGGATCACTCTGCTCATGATAAGAGTGTATCTGGGGAGAAGAGTGTTGAGGAGGAGGAAGAATAACAATATGTTCCTAGCCAGAATACACTGGAAGAATTAAATGAGGAAGAAGAGGTAGAAGATGAAGCTACCCAGGAGACAACAGAACAAACCAGGGTTTCTACCCCTGAAAAAAATGATCAACAGAACACTGAGGAGGTGTTCCAAGAAGGAAACATGGAAATTGGCCAAGGCAAAGGTACAATGCCTGAGGTACAAAGCCCAGGCCTAAGAAAACAAACGACTGTTCCTTCTAAGAAAACATATGAAATTAAAAAATTTCAAAAGGAACAACAAAGATTGCTTAATGTAGTTAAGCAAATTCGACAACAAATAAGAATCTTAAAAATGGGGAAGAACTCAAAAGGAACCTCTGGGGCAAAGCGTGCAACCACCCAGGCAAAACACCATAAGAAAAAGACCAAGAGGACTCAAGTCAAACCCGTTATTCAGAATCACAAGGAACAACATTTGGCTGTTGCAAATGCAGAAGCACAAATGGACAACACACCAACCTATGACAAGGGAGTCCTGACAGACTAGACAGCCTGTGAGAAGGAAACTCAAGCCGTAAAGACTAGATGCCATAATAAGGAGATCCAAGTAGATCTCCAGCCCAAAATTGTCATGATGGATAATGACCCAAGGATAGCAACTCTGCAAAAAGATTTGGCACAAGCCCAACGAACGATAGAGAAACTCACAAAGTAAATTGTTCCTTAAGAAAAATATCAAAAGTTACAACAACAGCTAAAGAACATCAATGTGTCGGAAAGCCAGGCCTTTGATGGATGGTGAAAGGCAGAGGAAAGAGTTGAAAGGGTAACCCATAGACTAGACATAGTTATAAATCAAATGGATACCTTATGTTCTCTATATACTGATGTTCTAGCGTGTAGGGAACCTGCCAGAAACTATGCTTTGTTTTTGATGGAAATATATTTACAATTGAAAATTAAGGCTGTCAAGGCAGGAATGCCTATAGAGATAAAAACCATTGATGATTTCATAAACTTTTGTAAGCATTATGGGGTGAAAGTTCAGCGATTTTTATGTGAATTTTATTTGCACAATCTTGTGTTAGATGGAGAAATAAAACAAAAACCTAGCCCTTTTGTGGGTGATTTCCAACTTCAAGCATTTATTTCTTTTGGTGTTAATTAGATAAAGTGGCTTAAAGCCTACAATGTCTTCCAAATATAGGAGAATCGATTAGATCTATGGGTAAGGGTGAACCTAGAGACCCATTGCAATTATGGAACAAACATAGGAGCTTAACGAGAACTCAGGGTGTAATCCAGACATTGGGACCTATTCACACAATAGTCATCTGGCAAGTGGTAGAATACTTCTTAACCATCAAAGACCTTGCCATAGCAGCTACCAAATTCCGATACCAGACTTCTAACTGGGATATCCAAAACAGAGAACCATTCAACTATGAGAATTTTAAGCTAGTTACTGACCGCTTGGTTATCTATTGTGACCTTATCTTGAGAGAAGGCCCATCTTGGTTAGGTTTTAGGTTGCGAAGTCTAGTAATTTGGTATCCTGCACTAGGGTATAGAGCCTTATATGAATTGTCTGAAGGTCAGAGAGGGAATATTTTTGAAATCTTAGCTAGGAATCATGGTTGTAGACCACCGACTGAGAATCCTTCTCCAACCTATTCCCTAACTGCCTTGCATGTCAATTGCAATGTTTTCATGAGGGCATGAAAAAGGGTAAGCAGGGGGCTGTGTTGAGCATTAGAAAAGGTATGTAATTTCCACTTATTTCATTATCTTTTCCTTTAATTCATAACATCATTACATTATGAGATGGGCATATGATAAAGGATTATGATAAAGTTTAAGAGACCTGTGAGTAATGTAAAATGACTAATTATTACCTTTTTCTATGCAGAAAATTAAGAAAATAGAATATCGCCATTTCAGAGGAAAAGACAAGGCAAAACCCACTGCTATCCCTTTGACAGGGAACCACATCCAGACAAGGTAATCTAGATCGGAGCGCATGAGCCAGGAAAAGGAAGACGAAATACCATATCAACGCAAGAGGATGAAGAGATAACTGAAGGATAACGATATGGAAAATCCCTCAGGATCCTTTGATCCCGAGGGATTGCTACCTTAATAATATCTGTATCTTTGGTATTTCCACCTGGCCACTACAAAAATGGATAGTGTTGCTAGCCTAATAGGTGGATTATTTTTCTTTTATAGAATTTTCTATTGCAAACTGAACTTTGATCATCGACTCTCTTTAAAGAGTGATTACTGTAACTCTGTTTTCATGATTAATACATAAACTTTGTTGTTGTTCCGTCTTTGATTCTAGAGTAACCACAATAGTGCGTCCCTGGAGGCTAAGGGCATGGTCCTAGTGGATCACTTGCTTTTTGTACCATTATGTTCCAATTCAAAGTCGTTTGTGGTTTGATTTATTTTACTTGCTTCATTCAGTAGTTTGTTGTTCCTTTTTATTTCACTAGATCTATTATATTTAATTCGTATTTGAATAGTAAGGTTATCTTCTATAACTGAAATGTTATGCTGTTCACTCTGAAATCATATCAGATTGCTATTCCTTTACAGATTGACATTACTATTCATTTACATAGTAACATTGTTGTGTGTTTACAGATCGGTATTGTTGTTTATTTAGCTATGGTTTACCTCTAAGTGTGATTGATGTTCATGTCGATTGTCGTTCCATTGCAACTCCAATTGTTGTTCCTTTATAACTGTGGTTAATATTTATTATGCTCAAAATTAGATTACTGATTTCATCATTATAGATTTGATGTGTGTTAACATTTGATTTAGTTCGCTGTGCGTTTACATTTGATTTAGTTTGGTGTTAAATATTTCTGATTCTTGGATGGTTTTTGTGGGTATAATCAAATTCAGGTAGCACCTGAAGATCAAGACAAAACCACATTCACCTATCTGTGGGGGACTTATGCTTACTAGGTACTTCCTTTTGAAGTATCCAATGCCGCAAAAACATTCCAAAGAGAAGTACTAGGAATTTTCTCTGATCTTATTCATGATTGTGTGGAAGTGTATATGGATGATTTTACAGTTTATGGAAATTATTTTGAAGAAGCACTTGAAAAGTTAGAAAGAGTTCTCATAAGATGCAAAGAAGAAAATATTTCATTAAGTCATGAGAAATGTTTTATGATGTTTAATGAAGGAATTTTTTTAGGTCACCATATTTCAGGAAATGGAATTAAGGTAGACTCATCTAAAGTAGAAATGATTTCCAAATTATCAAACTAAAGTTGTCCAAGAAATGTTATGAGTTTTCTTTGTTTTACTGTATATTATAGAATATTCATAGAAACCTTCACAAACATTGCATCTCCACTCTTGAAATTACTCACCAAAGACTGTGAATTTAGTTGGAACTATGATTATCAAAAGAATTTTGGAACTTTGAAAAAGAAGATCTCTAAAGCACCTATCTTAAAAGGACATAATTGGAAATTGCCTTTTCATATATCAACTATTTCTTCAGACACAACTCTCAGAGTTGTGCTAGGACAAAAATATCTCATTCCTTAGGAAAATTGTTAGGTCCCTATAATACTAGTGATTACCCCATTACTATTGTAGTTGTATCCCTTATTAATATTGTTGTGCCCTTATTGTTCCCATATTGTTATTATTGTGACCCATAGAATCCCTCTATTGTTATTTTTGTGCCTTTATATTATTATTGTTAGGTCAGCTGGGTTATATTATGACTCCTTAGACTCCTATATATAGAAAGGAGGCTTTGTCATTTGAATCATCCAAGAATTGTTCATTTGTGTAATGTAAAGCTGTTTTCCCCCTTGAAGAGGCTGAATTCTAAGGCATTGATCTATCTTTTCTATCTTTTTGTGAGCTGGTTTCATAAAATTTGGTATCAGAGCTTTGGATTCTAGGTTTTGCTGCTCCAAATAGGTCCTTGTGGCATTTTCGCTATAACTCTTTTTCTGCGATGTTTCAAAAGTAAAAAAAACAACCCATTTGAGAAGAAATTGCATTGAACCTCGGATCTAAATCTCAGAGCTGTTCGTGCTATATTTGTAGATATATGATCTAAGGAAGTTGGTATTTTTGTAGACTCCTGAATTACATTCCAAACAGGTGACCTAGGGAAAATCGTCATAACTTTCTCTCTGAGCATCGGATTGAAATTTCGTCAAAAGGTACAGAAATAAGACGGACTGTAGTTTCTTGTATATAGTTTTTAGAGCCAAAGGTTGAAACAATGACATGTGACACATCGTACAAGTTCCCTCTACTGAACTAGTCTATAATCAGGTCACTATGGGAGACTTTGCATAAATCTTCCCTCGAGAATCCAATTTGGATCATATTGGTGCCATTGGAAAGAAGAAGTAGAGGGCTACTATAGGTCACAATTTAAGAACTCGATGATCCGAAATTACAGAGATACATCATATTCAATATCAAGCTCCTACAAAGTGAAAAAAAGTGTGTAGGTTTTTTTAAATTTTTGCATAAGCTTGGTTTGAAAAATTAGTTTGAAGGAATTCAAAAGGCATAGTGAAGAATTACTATCAATAGTTGATCCCCCGAGGAAGGAAAATGCAAACACCTAGTAAGCAACCTGAAAGCTCTAGCATTACTTGTGAAGAAGAGGAAGAAATGCAACATGAAATATCAAAATTACGAGACCAAATGGAACAAGTGTCACTTGCACAAAAAGTAGCAGAATCTAAGATGGATGGTTTAAAGAAATATGTAGAAGCTAAGATGGATGGTTCAAAGAAAGGCATAGAAGCTGTTAGCGCTTGAAATTTCACCTCAGGCTGAGAAAGGTAAACTTCAAGGCAACATCAAACCACTTAGCCTCGTAGCTAGCCCTACGGGGCAGGAGAGGGCTCTCTCCTGTCTATCTCAGTAAAGATCTTCAATGGGCGAGATGACAAATAGGGAAACACTGATTTTAGGCTAGTAAACTGATCAAAAGGTTTAAATTTGGGATTTTTAAAGTTTTGGTGGAAAATTGGGGAATGGCAATTTCGGGTGCAGGGATTGGACACAGTTTTCGCAGGGGGTTCGTTGGGGAAAGGTAGGAAACAATATTGATGCCTTTGATAGAGATGGATGGATGAGAATGACCGATGAGGAGTTAAGGAGAGCAAGCAATAACCTTGAGTTCCCCTTAAATAGTTGAAAACATTGATATTAAGCAAACTTAAAAGCAGAGCATGACAATCATGAATTCTACTTTAACACTTCATTTGCCTAATTTGCAGAAGGAAAAGAAAGGAAATGATTCACATAACACACTTACAAGTACAAAGAGAAACACACCATCAACACATGTGACCACAAGAATCCCAAAAAGGACTACAAAACCCTGGTCTTCCTTTGCCAAAAATTGCAGAGATACAGTGAGTAATACAATAAGAGCTTCTCCCTCAAGAGTCCAACCATGAAAATGAGCAAGAAAGTACATAATATAGGCCATATAACATCTTTCCCTGCCTCTAGGGGTCGAGCTCACTATCCTAGGAGCTGTTTCAACCAATTCTAAACTAAGCACTGAAAACTAGGCAATCAAAACAACTTGCCTCTATAAGCTAGGAAACCAATTCATTCATTAAATTTTACCTATCTTATGAATGAATCTTCTAGAAGAGATAAATAAGTGTCTCAAAATCATAAAATTACATCATTTACAACAAGGAGGATGAAAATCAACTCCAAAAAGTCAAATCCAATCAAAACTGCGTTTTGCTGAGCTGTAGGTTGAATTCCTGTGCAAACTGCCTGATGGGTCGCGCGCAATTTCTGGACGGGTCGCGCGCCTTTTGAGGCACTTTTGGGGCACTTCTAGGTGTCCAAATGAGACAAAAGTGGGCTTTTTGGAAAGGTATGGATGTCTACCTTCCAACCCAAGTAGAATTTATGAATTTGGTTGTCATTGTCCCCTCCAAAATTGCAATCTCCAAAGACTTCTTTCTGTGTGTCAAAAATGTGGCAGAAAGTCATTTTTTGCTTGTTTTTGACTTTCTAGAGGCCCAAAACTTGGTGAAATTTCTTGGTAATGGCTGAGCAAGTGTAACTTTCCATGAAAAATCCTGAAATGCTGAGTGTTTCCAAAATGGAGTTGCCCAACCAAAGGGTCGCGCACGGCGCGCGACCCATTGGTGGAGAAAACCTGTGTTTGGCACAAAAAATTCACAATTGACAAAATTTTCTCCAAATTTCTTGAAATTTGGGCTGGGAGTCCCCAATAAAGTACCATTCTCAGCCATAGAGGCTTTGGCCAAAATTTGGAGTGGATCGGGCCTTTTCCGTCGTTTTAGTGCCTTGGCCAACCTCCTTGGATCTGGCGATTGTAATTTTGACATTTCTCTAAAACCATGACACCTGTGCAAAAAATGAAGGAGGTTTTTCTTCTCTGGCATGTATTGGACAAAAAACTCTCTTAGTTTTCCAAAATTCACCTTTTATTACTCTGAAACGGCTTTTGAGTGAAACTGATCCCGATGTGTGAAACAAGGAATTTCGTCGAAATGAAGCGAAATGAAGGGGATAAGAGGCTTCTAAATTCTTGGGGAAATGTTTGGAAGTAGGGAGGGATGTTAGGAAGTAGGGGAAAGTGGAATCACGGAGATCGAGTGAGGGGAAGGGGTCCAAAAGGGCAAAACACAGGTCAAACCTACGAAATTGCCAGGTTGTAGCTAGAAACTAGGGTTTGTGCAAAAATGAGGAATTTGGCGGATCTAAGGGATGGGAAGTGTTTAATAAGGTACATGAAGGATAGGGGAAGGTGTATGAACATCTGGATACAAGTTTTGCTAATGATTTGGCCGTCCAAGAGAAATTAACTTTCAAAACCCTAGGAGAGGGAAATGACCTTGCCTAGGCGCAACTGAAGTATGAACAAGATGTAAAATGACTCATTAGACACTGAGATGATAATGACAACCCTATGAATGATGATAAACTCAGCTGAATGGTGACATGGACCGACATTTGGACAGCTTTAGAAGGAGTAAAAGCAAACCCTAGACCTAATGCCTAGTGACCAAATTTTGCTTGAAAACTCTTTGAAATGACAAAATTTGACCTGGACACTTTGAGACCACTTTGTAAGAGCATATTTGATCACTGGAGGAAGGCTGGAAAGACTGACACTAACAGAAGCTAAGATGGATTATTTAAGGAAAGGCATAGAAGCTAAGATGAATGACATGAAAGCTAAGATGTACAATTTGAAGATAGATTTGAAGACAGATTTGAAGATAGGCATGGAAGATTTGAAGACAGATTTGACAAATTTTATACAAGAAATGCTTACTAATGGTGAAAGGGTAGTAAAGGAAACTCATGATGAGAACAAAAGAAATGTTAATCATGATTTCATAGGCTCTAATGTTGGATTGAAGACCCACCATATTCCAAAAATCGATATGAGGAAGTTTGATGGCAAGGATCCCACAACATGGATATAATAGATGGAGCAATTTTTCGATCTCAATAATGTGCAAAACACACAAAAGGTATGTATTACAACTTTATATTTGGAACCAAATCAGTTTGTATGGTATCAATGGCTTTTCACTCGTAAACAAATTATCACTTGGGCCATTTTTACGGAAGAATTGACCACACATTATGAGGATACAAAAAGAAACACTTTTTTTAGCCAATTGATAAGTCTCAAACAAAAGGGTTCAATAATGGAGCACATTGAGGAGTTCCAGAAATTGAACATAACGGTAAAAAATATTCTAGATGAGCGTAGGATTGATGTGTTCATAGAGACTTTAAAGGATAATATCCAACATGATGTTCACCTTTGGGAACTTGATTCATTAGAGAAGGCATTCAGGTTAGCAAGAAAAGTGGGAAGCAAAATTATGGCAACTAGGAAGCATACCATTCACAACTATAAAGATGGAAGCGTTGTTGCCCCTAGTCTTCCACAACCTATGAGGTTGACACCACAACAATTGGAAGAAAAAAGAGCAAAAGGGATTTGTTACAGTTGTGATAGAAAATACACTAAAGGTCATAAGTGTGCTGAGAAGAAATTATTCTACATAGATTATGAAGAGGAAGGAGAAAAGGAGCATGAAAGGTCAAAAGAAGAGCATATACTCTAGGAACAAAGCCTAGATAAAGAAGAAATGAATTTGACCATACCTTGTAATGCATCGGCTGGAATTACCACTCCTCAAACCATCAAGATAGAAGGAAAAATAAAGAAGAAAAAGGTAATAGTGTAGATTGATTCAGAAAGTACGCACAATTTTATTCATTGTAAGATAGCAAAAGAATTGAATTTCTTCCTATATCCAGCACCAAAGTGTCAAGCGATGGTTGCAAATGGAGGAACGATAAATTGCTCTAGAAGGTGCCACAATATCAAGCTATCCATGGGAGAATATGTGTTGACTAGCCCAATGCTTTCCATTCCAATGGGAGATTCTGATGTTGTACTAGGTGTCCAATGGCTATAATCCCTGGGTACAATAGCTTTTAGTTTTCAAGAACTTTTCATGAATTTTTCTGCAGAAGGAAAGGAAGTTGAATTAAGGGGTATTATAGGGAAACCAGGAAAGATAATCAACTCTAATGGTATGACAAAGCTTCTAAAAAAGGAACAGGGAGGTGTAATTGCACAATTATGTTCACTAGATGTTTCCACATCGAAATCATCTATTTCTATAGATCTCGAAAAAGTCTTGGACAATCATTCCAAGGTATTTGAGACTCCCAAAGGTCTCCCACCTTTTCGTGATCATGATCATGCTATTCATCTGATTCCAGGAAGTGTTCCTCCAAACATCACGCCGTACAGATATCCCTATGCCTAAAAGAGTGAAATTGAACGTATGGTTGTAGAAATTCTAGAGGCTGGTATAATTCAACCTAGTCAAAGTTCTTTCTCTGCTCCAGTAGTATTGGTGCACAAGAAGGATGGATCATGGCGCATGTGTCCAGATTATAGGGAGCTCAACAAGCTCACTATTAATGATAAGTTTCCCATTCCTGTCATTGATGAATTAATGGATGAATTGCATGGATCAATTTACTTCACCAAGTTGGATCTTCATTCAGGATATCATCAAATCATAATGAAGACTGAAGACATTCCAAAAACAACATTTAGAACTCATGAGGGTCATTATGAATTTTTGGTCATGCCTTTTGGCCTTACCAATGCACCTTCTACGTTTCAAGGTTTGATGAATTCCATTTTCAAACCCTTCCTTAGAAAATTTGTGTTAGTATTTTTTGATGATATACTAATCTACAGCAAGTCTTGGAAGGATCATGTTGAACATGTTGATAGGGTGCTACGACTATTGGAGAAGAAACAATTATATGAAAAAAGATCCAAATGTTTCTTTGGAGTACAACAAGTGGAATATCTGGCTCATATTGTATCTCATGAAGGAGTTAAGGTAGACCCCAGCAAAATTAAAGCCATTAAGGAATGGAAAATCCCCACATCCATAAAGCATCTATGAGGATTTCTCAGGTTGACAGGGTATTATCACAAGTTTGTTAAGAATTATGGGAGAATAGCAGTACCTCTAACAACATTATTGAAGAAAGATGCATTTTCATGGACTCCAGAATCAACAAAGGCCTTCGAACATCTTAAAGAGACAATGTGCCAAGCAACGGTCTTAGCTACATGGGACTGCACAAAAACCTTTATTGTGGAATGTGATGCTTAAGGAAATGGAATTGGTGTTGTTTTAATGCAAGATAAAAGACCCATTGCTTTTGAAAGTCATCCAATCAAAGGAAAGTTTTTACACAAAGCTATTTATGAGAAGGAAATGTTGGCAATGCTACATGCACTTAAGAAATGGCGACCCTACCTAATGGGAAGACACTTCAAGGTAAAAATGGATCATGATAGCCTTAAATACATTTTAGAACAAAGATTATCCTCTGAAGAGCAACAAAAGTGGGTCATAAAGATGTTGGGTTATGACTTTGAAATCATCTACAAAAAAGGGAAGAAAAATGTGGTGGCAGATGCACTCTCAAGAAAGGATGAGGATGTGGAAGCATTGTTGTGCGCCATTTCTATTATCCAACCAGATTAGATAAATGAAGCAAGGGAGGAATGGAAGAATGATGAAGAAGTGTGGGCACTTATTCGAAAGTTACAACAAGATTCCAGTACATTTGATACATTTAGCTGGAAAAATGATGTGTTATGGCACAAAGATCACTTAAACCTCTCTAAGAATTCACAACTCAAAAAAAATATTCTTATGGAGTTGCACACTTCTCCCTTAGGAGGGCACTCAGGATTTTTAAAAACTTACCACAAGGTTAAGAAGGTTTTTTTTTGGGATGGCCTTAAATCAGATATTGAAAAGTTTGTGGCATAAAGTTTGGTTTGCCAACAAAATAAAGTTGAAACAATTAATACCCTGGGTCTATTACAACCTTTATCCATTCGAAGCCAATGTTGGGAGGAGGTTTCAATGGATTTTATCACAGGTTTACCCAAGTCTGAGGGAAAGAGTGTCATCATGGTGGTAGTTGACAGACTTACCAAGTATGCACACTTTTGTGCATTATCACATCCATTTAAAGCCAGTACAATTTATACTGCATTTATGGAAACAATTCAAAAGCTACATGGAAACCCAAAGAGTATTGTAAGTGATAGAGATCCAATTTTCACTAGAAATTTTTGGACAGAATTATTTTCTTGTCTTGGTACTCAGTTAGCTCATAGCTCATCTTATCATCCTCAATCTGATGGGCAAACTGAGATAGTAAAAAAAAATTTGGAACGATATCTTCACTACTTTTTATCTGATAAACAAAATAATGGGTCAAATGGTTGCCTCTGGCTGAATGGTGGTATAACACTTCGTTCCATACAGCAACAAAAATGACCCCATTTATGGCACTTTATGGATATCAGCCACCATCCATCACATCATATTTAAGAGAAAATTATAAGGTTCAAGCAGTGGAACATCACATCGAGCATCAAAAAGTCCTCCAACTCTTAAAGGATAACCTCATGTTGACGTAGAATAGAATGAAACAACAGGAAGATCAACATCGTAGTGAAAGAAGTTTTGATTTGGGTGATTGGGTATTCCTATGGCTACAACCATATAAAAAAATGTCCCTCAAGCAAGCTAAGAAGGATAATAAATTATCACAAAGTATTATGGTCCATACAAGGTGTTGTAAAAGATTGGTACTATGGCATACAAATTGGAGCTTCTTGCAGCTTCTTGAGTGCACCCGGTTTTCCATGTTTCATGTTTAAAGAAGGTTATAGGTGACAAGCTCCCAGTTCAAACAATATTGCCAGAACTTGACGAGGAAGGAAAAATTATATTGGAACAAGAAGCAGTGACAGAAACAAGAACTCGAAAACTATGAAATCGATCAATTTTAGAGTATCTCATCAAGTGGAAGAACTTATCCACTGAGGATTCCACATGGGAGGATGAGAATTTTATACAGAAACATCCAGAACTACTCAAGCGTTGAGGACAACACTTTTTGAAGGAGAGGGGCATGTTAGGTCCCTATAATAGTAGTGATTACCCCATTACTATTATAGTTGTATCCCTTATTAATAATGTTTTTCCCCTACTGTCCCCATATTGTTATTATTGTGCCCCATAGAATCCCTCTATTGTTATTTTTGTGCCTTTATATTATTATTGTTAGGTCCGCTAGGTTATATTGTGACTCGTTCGACTCCTATATAGAAAGGAGGTTTTCTCATTTGAATCATCCAAGAATTGTTCATTTGTGTAATGTAAAGGAGGTTGCCCCCTCGAAGAGCCTGAATTCTAAGGCGTTGATCTATCTTTTCTATCTTTTTGTGAGTTGGTTTCATAACAAAAATTATACAGTAACTGAAAAGGAGTTTTTAGTTGTCATTCATGCCATTAATAAATTCATACATTACATCACTGGCTATGAAAGTTTTGTTCATATGGACCATTCTGCCATTAGATATTTAATGAACAAACTAGTTGCTAATGGTAGAGTAAGAAGATGGCTATTACTGTTACAAGAATTTAATATCACCATTCTAGACTCACCTGGAAAACAAAGCACAATTGCTAAATTTTTATCTATAATTCAAAATGATAACAATGATACACCTATAGAGGATAAATTTCCTTATCAATAAATTTTTGCAGTATCTACTAAATCACCTTGGTTTACATATATTGCCAATTATTTAGTTACAGAGAATTTACACTCCTATTTGTTTCCTAGAGAAAGGAGAAGAATAATCCAAACAAGCGGATGCCATTCTTTGTTAAATGAAGAATTATACAAGACAGGACCAAATATCGTCATCCGAAGGTGTGTAAGAGAAGATGAGATACCTGAGATACTTAAGCCATGCCATGATGAACCATGTGGAGGTCATTTTGTTGATAAAATAATTGCTTACAATGTCCTTTTCTTAGGATATTATTGGCCTTCCATTTTTGAGGATGACAAGGAATATGTGAGGAGGTGTGATAGCTATCAAAGAATGGGGAAACTTGTTCTTTCAGATGAAATGCCACTACAACCTCAGGTACTCATTGCACCTTTTGAAAAATGGGCTTTGGATTTTGTTGGACAAATTAATTCATCTTAACATATATATATATATATATATATATATATATATATATATATCTTTTATGTAGTGATTATGTTACTAAATGGGTAGAAGCTAAATAACTTTCTTTTACTACTAAAATGTTGTAGTTCCATTTCTTTTTTAGGATATTTTTACTCATTTCTTTTATCCCTTTCTTTTAAAAAAAATAAAATAAATAGTTATAGCATTATTGATTTTCTTCATCTTTGATAACTTTCTATAGCCAATTTGACAGAAACCTCTGATGATAGAATTGAAGTAATGATTGGCTCCCTCGACTGCAAAGTACCTGAAGACAACATAAAAAGGCAACCAAAGGTTAGAAAGCAAACAATTCAAAGGTATGCACTTATTTAATTTAATAATAAGGATCAAAACATTACATATGTGAATTATAAGACATGGTACTACCAAAACTCAAAATCATTATTACAAAGAGTTGATTGTGTCATGTCAAATCGTATATAATCCGCCATTCACTCGAAGTCATCAGAACTCATGTTCTGATCCATTGAACTGATCGCCCAAATCATAAACATGAATTCTCTTAATAGTTAGATTCTACCAAACTCCGTTAGATCCTCACTACCTACAGTCTTAGTATTCCATCGCTCACACTCTTGGCTTTTCCGCTCCAAAAGCCCTATCAAGCCATCCTACCCTCTAAAACAAAATAGTTTTTGAAATGAAGCTTCTCGATCATGGGAGTGATAGTCATAACAGAGCCAACAGGGAAGAAATTTTTGGAGGGATATCCACAGACAAAAGAATTGTTGCAAAACGTGTAGTGGCTAGAATTTATGGAGAAAATCGATGGCTTCCATAAAGAACTGACCAAATCCTTTGCCAGGGCTTTTGATGGAGTTGAAGTGGATATGGGAGACATAAAATTCAAAGTAATAGAGTAGTTTATAGCTGTAGCTACTGGACTACGACAAATTGGAGAAAAACTGGTTAAAAAATAGAGGTATTGAAAGAGAATACTGGAAGAGTTTCCTGAAGAAACCAAGCATGTACACCAACATTTTGAAGAAGGGAATTATAAGAATAGAATTAAAAAGTAAGTGGAGGAATTTGCTTCTAATAATCCAAAAATTTGTTACCTATGAAGGAAGTTTTAGATGTATGTAATTCTATGATATTTAGTTGCTAATGAATTTTCTTGAAGAAAATGAGATAAATCTTCCATATTTCTTGTTGAATAGTCTAAGAAAGATGTCAATGAAGTTTAAAGGAGAATTTAGTTCATAGATAATATAATGTATCACCATGTTCTAGTCAAAATACTTGTTGAGTTTCATATCCAAAACATAGGTGATAATTGGGAAATGTTTTTAGTAAGGAGTCACTTTCAGGAAGATACTCATGGGTAGTCAAATAACAATAGATGTAAGAGGGGAAGGAAAAGAAAAATTGATAGGACACTGGAACAAGAACCATAGTAGTCACACGAATTGTCAGAGAATGACATCCCTATTGCAGAAGTTTTAGAGAAAATAAACAAAATAAAAGTTAGAAGAAAGAATTCGAGTAAAGAGATAGAGATTTCACCTCAAACAGAGAAGCCTAAAATAAAAATGAAGAAAACTAAAAAGACCCATATCGTAGGTCTAAGAAGGAGTAACAATCTCAACTCAACAAAAGAATTACCCTGAAAGAGCATACAACATATCAATGAAGAAATAGAAGAGGACTCAGAGGCAGAAGAAGATCGAATTTCTCCAAGAACATCACCAAGGGTTTCATCACCAACTTTCACCTCACCTCCTCAGAGTCTAAGATGAAGAACACCAGAAATTGATCCTGTGTAATAAGAGATTTATGATTATATTGAATCCCTGGAGAAAAGGGATGTAGCCAGAACATAAATTCCAATTCAAGAGGAAGAAGAAGTCAAGTTTAATGAACCATAAGAACCTCCAGTAATCAACATATTAAAACAGGAACTCTTCGAACTGGAGACATTAAGTCATTACATTAAAAATGAAAATCAAGCCTTGAAAGCACAAAATGAAATACAAGTAGCTAAGAGTGAAAACCTCCTTTTACATCTAAGTTTGTGGTTTAATAAGAACAAGAAACTGAAGAAGAAAAACATGAATTTACAGAGACAGGTTATAAACTTGAATTACAAGATCCTCATGAGGAAACCAAGGATGTAAATGACTGGAAAGGAAGTGAAAAGGATGGAGTTAGATGTACTGGTAGAAGTATCTAAGCAAATGCAGTAGTTAAAAAAAGATATCAATTTTTTGTTTTGTATGAGGACATACAAAATATTTAGTGCAAGGAAATGTAGAGTTCCATAACTATTTTGTTTTGATTCCCTTTTTCCTCCATTTTCCTCTTTTCCATCATCATTATCAATTCAGTAAAAGCAGTAAACCATAGATTTTGATAAGGTAAAATCTCTCATATTTCTTAATTTTTATATTCATTAATGTTTCTTCTTATTATGTTAAAGATTGCATTGGATAAAGAATTAACATGATTATGCAACTATTTTATAAATTTGCAGCTACCTCCATTGTTTGCGGGGTTTTGGTGCGCAACGAAGCAAAGAAGCACATGAGCGGTTGAATATCAATCCCCTCATGGATCTCCTCCTATTCGCTCAATCCAATTCACTAAAGGAATCACACAGTGGTGCGATCAAAGGCACGGGTCAAACACGTAGCAATAGAAGTCTGAATGCATCACATTTCTCTGATTTTCTTTCTAACTAGAAAATCGTCGAGATAACGCTTCTACTGTTAAGTTTCAAATTTGAATAAGGATTGATTAAAATACCTATAGGCATAGAACTCTCAAACTTTTGAGCACACATTTTATATATAAACATCTATCCTCTGCAAGGTATAACAAGAAAGTAACAGTTAAATTTATGAAGAATTGTGAAACATACCTTTGTTATCATATAGAATTAAAGTTACCTTTCTGATATTCAATGCGTATGTGAGCATGATTTACACCTACTATATGTGGAGGGCCACTGCAGACAGTCGAGGTTTAGATTATTTCATTTTATTGATTCTGTTAACATATTGTCATTTCATTTTAGTTTAGTTTCCTTGTTTCTATGTTTCATGATTTCATTATAATTCAATTAAATCTCGTTATTTTGTTATTTCATTTGCACTTAAATTTATTCACGGTCATTTAATGGTTTAGTTCTTCAATGTTTTTCGCTTAATTACAACCAGTATTTTTATGCTTTTAGAATCATAACTTGTATATATTCTGTAGTCAGCATTAGAATATTACTTTCATGCTTTTTAGAATCAAAGTTTGTATATACTTTGCAAACCTCTTTTCAAGGATTTTTTTCTTACTCTTAGAATCATTTGAATTTCAATACTCTATTTTATAGTAGCATGTTGTTTAGGATAGATTCCTAATGTTAGAATGATTAACATAAGATGATTTTGAATGATACTTAATATAGGTATGACCTGGTAAATCAGTCTAACAATAGCTTAACCTCCACTTATTAATTTATAGAAACCTAACTCTAATCTAATAGAAACCTAGACAACAACGAAAAACCCAACACAAGTGTAACCATCATATTACAAACTAAAGGAAAGGATTATAGTATATATAGTGCACTTGCACTTCATAAGTTTACCAACTACGGTCGATAATTTATGTTTGCAATTTAAGAAAATTCAATTGACCAAACAAACCTTCACTAGAGAAAATCCGTACCCCTAGAGAAAATCATGCAGTTGATAAATACAAAAATGGAACTTCAACAAAACCTAGTGTGATTCTATGTAGCAGGTATGAAGTTATAGATACTAGAGTTAATTTCAAGTTATATTTTGGATGGTTTCATTTATAGTCATGTTTTGTTACCTAGTGAAGATGAGGATAATGTCGAGCTTCTTAGAGATGATTATTAGTATGCCATGGCCATTATTGAAAAAGAAATCCCGTCGAATTTAATAAACTAACAACTACATGCAAGGATAAAGAAAGGTTATTGGAGATTTGTGATGATAAAGAAAAGGATATCAAGGAGGATATTGTTAATTTCAGGACCCGGTTGGAAAAGTAAAAAAGAGTTGAAGAAGTATTAAGAAAATAGTACAGAGCAAAGGAAGGTCAGTATGGGAAATAAGAAGCTAAGGTGATCTCCATGAGGAAGTAGATGAAGATGGAAAAGAGCCATGTAGCCTTGGATACTTTTCTTGATAAGAAAAAAGCGCCAATGGGTAGATATGGTATTGGTTTTCAGAAGGGAGAGTCCAATTCTCATGCAGGAAAGAACAACAAGGTAGGACAAAAAAGACCTATAATGAACAATAGTAGTGGCAAGAGTAGAAAAGAAGGAAGCAAGAAACAAATCCAACAACAACATAGAGGAAGATGTCAAGGAGCACCTTCTTTCAGAAGATCTTTTGCTCCAAGAGAGGATTGTGGAAAATATTCCAAATTACAAAGGAATCAAAGTGCCCTTGCTCCTTTGATGCATGAGGTACAATGTTACAACTGTGACAACTTATGTCATGTTGTAATGAATTGTATGAGAAGAGTGTACATATCTAGTCAACATAGCTTGCAATAATATGAGTAGTAGTGTACATTGACCATCATGTATAATTGTGATTTTAATGGTTATTGTTACTTATGGAACCTTTTTTACCATAGTGTAATTGATTTCAGATGTAGCCCTTGGAGGAGAGGCACATTTCATCTGAGGCATAAAACTAGCATAAGAAACATGAGATTTGATCCTCTTACTTCATATCTTCACCATGTGGAGTGTTATATGTGCCACCACTTTGGCCAGATGGTGAGACTGTGTGTTGCCTAGTTATTCAAGGAAAATAAGAATGAAAACTTAATAAGAATGAAAATAAGCAGCTTAAGACTAGGTGGAGAATGAAGGAGCAAATCGTGAAGTAGAGAGATCATCCTCCTCTATAGTTCATGGTTACCTCATGGATATTCATAGTAGACTAAAAACTTTTTGAGAGGTTCATAACCTCTTTTGTGTGAGAATGAGGCGTTGTTAGCAACAGATAACATGTACAATAACATGGACAAATGGTAGTAGTCCCATTACATGTTCTGAAGGAGCATGTTAAACTTGCGGTCAACATGTTGTTGATTATTTCAAGGGGAGTCTTTAACTTAGACCCTCACATATGTTGGCGTTGTTCTTCAGTGTTGGCATTGTTATTCAATGTTGGCATTTCCCTTTTCCAATAATGTCAAAGGGGGAGATAATTTAAAGCTTCTTCCCATACATTAAATAGTGAAACATAGCCATGATTTCAATGGGGGAAAGACTAGATTAAGTCAAGAGGATATGATAGGGAGAATTACCTTTAATCTTGATATTTTAGGTTATACATTTATTTTCTATCAACTTGATCTTCCTCCATGATTCTCTAGATATATTGAAACCTAACTTCACATCCTTATAAGATAAATAGCATGATGAGAGTCTCAAAGAGTCCAAACCTAGATATGAATCATCTGGCAGCTATTTTCAATCTCATAATAAGATTTGTAGTTGTCAACAATCCATTTCTCAATTCTATAATTCCAATTGAGTTAATGATGAATGTCAATAGCTAAATATTGGTATGAAAAACCTTCTCCAAGTAATTTTTATCATAGGTGAAATTGTCATGGTTGAAATTTTTGGATCTAATTATCATGACTTTAGCCTTGTTGATATTAATCATCATACCCATCTTGGAGTAGTAGTCATGGAGTATTTTAAGTTTTTTTTCTAGATCCTCATGGATTCTGGATAGAAGAATAATATCACCAACATAACAAAGAAGAGTATTGACCATACTAGCAAGTTTGGGGCCAATGCATCCCGCAACATCCAAGTATGTTTATAGCTTATCTATCTACATGCAAAAAAGGGTAGGGGATAGGGACGCCATTTCTTAACACTGATATTGCATTTAATTTCTTTAGACCAACCCTCCATTGTATTAATCTTGGAAACAACGTTCTGGTATAGTTTAATCATGCCAAACTTCAACTCAAGAGGAATTGTTATATCTTCAAGCCTTTGCCATAACTTATATGTTATATCTAAATACAATAAAACAATATAATGGATTTGTTTTACTATTGTAGCATTCCTTAGTAATGATCCTAAGAGTGATAAGATGGTCAATAGTTGAGTGATGTTTCATAAAACCATATTTCACTTCCTCTTTTACCATGGATTTCAAGCCATATACTAATCTTATTTTCCAAAATGAGCCCATAAATCTTGGCTAAAATGTGGCTAATTATTGTTGAAAATGCAGTAAGAAGAATCTTAGTTTGGTTTTCCTTTGTCAAACTAGAGAAAATTTGAATTTACATTTCAACAGAAAACTTGGATGAGGTTACTTGAGTGACATGGTTTGTGTCACCCAATTAGCTTAGATAATTTGAGTTGGAAGACTTGCGTTCAGTTGAGAATGAGTTATTTCTAATTTATAACAATCTAAATCAATTAAATTGAGCTATTTTTAATTAAATTAGTTCTAGCTATTAGAGGAACTAGTGGAAGGCCATGTTCTATAGTGTGACTTCAGTCACATTCAATGATCAACCGGTTAACTGATCAACCAACCCAAAATAATTGTTGCATGTAGAGAATTTGAGTTACGCAATTGAGGTGGAGGTTCCAAGTCAATGTACTATCAGTTGTAGACTATTCCCATGTATACATGTGGTGCATGGAATCGTAGATCAACCTAAAGGAATTGCACAATCTAGGTTGAGGAATTTCCTAATTTATAGGGGAATAATTCCTTAAGGAATGCCACAAGGAAATACGATCTTAAAGTGATTGAAAATTGGTTACCAGATTCAGCCAGTCACATAGAGGGGTAAACTATACACTTGTAGGTTGTGCTTGTGTATTCATCCATGTTCTTTAGTTAATGAAATATAAATAGGAAGGGTTTTCAAGCAGTTAGTTTCCCTTAGATAAATCTTTGTGTATGCGTGTGATTTCTTGATGCATGTTTATGATAGGTGTTTTAAATTGTGAATTGAATCCCACAAAGTAGTAGAGTAGATTTGAGTCTTTTGATTTAGTAAATTTCATGAGAATTTGCATATATACACATTAATTTATACATGGTATCAGAGCATGATTCATGGTATTGAAGGAATTTTGTGTTTGTTATTACAGGAGAATTAAATTTGCAGGATCAATTCTTTAGAGCTAGAAGGATGGCTTTCTATGGACTAAGACTTGAGTATACCATTGAGGGCAGCTCGGACCTTGTTGGTTGGAAGGAATGCATGGAGGTCATGCTAGAAGACAATGGTTTGAAGGAATTGGTCGAGATTGACATTCCAAAACCAGGATGAACTAATGTCAAGGATATAGCAGAATGGAGCAAGAGTGTAGCTAAGGGAAGGAGAATAATATTGGAGGGATTAAAGGACCACATTGTCTTAAATATTCATGGGAAAGAAACTCTATATGCAATGTGGTAAGCACTGACATATGTGTCCTCGAATACTAGTGACCATAGGAAACAGGAGCTCAAGGATAAACCTCGAAATATCAAGATGTAGAAGAATGACTCTATTCAACAACACCTGAGCAAGTTCACACAATGTAATAATGAACTTGGTGGAGTTGGTTTTACCATTTCTGAAGGTGATTTACTAATCCTATCCATTCTAGGTCATCCCAAGAGTTGGCATACCTATCAGTATTCGATGAATGGTAGGGAAAAGCTATCAAACTGGGAGCTCTTATGGTCAGATTTGGTATAGGAGGAAATAAGCTGGAATAATAGAGATGGAATTTCCGTCCAAGTGTGAGGATGAAGAAAATGGTGCCTTGGATGGAAAGGAAAAGAAGGGGAAACAAAATAAATCCCAATCCAAAACAAAGTCAAGTCAAAGGGGAAAGAAGAAATAATTGTCCAAAATTAAATGCTTCAATTGTCATGAATTTGGGCATTATGCCACAACGTTTCCACACAAAAAGGCAAGAAAGAATACTGAAGGAGGAGCAACAAGTAAACTTTGGCTTTACATTTCAAGCTTGAATTTACCCTTATCGCATGCATGGTGAGCATAGTGATGGGGAGAATGTGGTACTTGGATAGTTGTACCTCATTCCACATGACGGGGAATAGAGATTTTTTCAGTGACCTGAAGGAGAAATATCTCCACATTCAAATTTAGATGGGATATGAGGGAAGGTATAGCTTGTCCAGTATTAGTACAGTCACCTTTAGAGGGAGATGGGCTCCCCTCTAAAACTCAAGGATTTCATATTTCTTCCCGGCCTAAAGAAAAATCTCATTTCAGTTGCAATGTGGAAAACTGTGGTTATGATGTGATCTTCAACAAAGGGAAAGAATTCCTAAGACACATAGCCACATGACAGGTGAATCAGATCGAGGTTCATGTGAAGAACATATACAAGCTAGATGTGGAAGATTGTGTTGCATTAAGAATGAAAGCAGAAAAGGTGTAGGGTTATGATGTCTGTGAAATATGGCATAGAATACTTGGCCATTTTCATCATGGCACCTTGAATATTATACACCATATAACAACATGCCTCAAAAAAGGATCGCTTAGGCATACATATAAATTCAAAGAGTGTACCTAAAAGAAGTACACAAAAGCCTCATTTCTTGGTAAGGAAAGCAAAGAACATGCAGTCCTTGAAAGGATCCAATCTAATGTCGGTGGACCTTTCTCGACAGCCTCCACTTCCAGGAACAAATATTATGTTATCTTTGTAGATGAGTGTTGGATCTTCTTCATGTGGAAGAAGGATGCAACATTCTCCATGTTCATAGATTTCAAGGCATTGTGTAACACCCCTCCATGGTATGTAACACTCTATTGACCTAAGCTAAGAAAATATAGGTCTCATGTGTAACAATGAAAGTAAATACCTAATTATTAAAATAAAATGATTTAATCTCTTGGAAAATGGAGACACCAAGAGATGAGGTTCTTGTCAAATCCCATTGGTGAATGGGAGGGGATAGTTCTTTCATGATAAGAATTCTAGATCCAAATCTAGATAATGTTAATCGATTGGAGATAAATATCCATTAAGTTACTTAGCTAGATAAATATACTAAGTTAAGAAAAAATAAAAGCCTTGTGAGAGAGAAAGGCAATCTTTTATGAGGAAAAGCCTCGTGGGAGAGAAAGGCAAGTTTTTGTGGGAAATGTTGGCATTATGACACAGGTTGGTGCTATGGAATAAGTGTTGTCCTTGATGGCAACTCACTCTGGTGACAACTCACATTTCAGGCTCTCAGAATGAAGGAAAATGATATATACATAGGCTCATTTTGACCAAGTCACGTATACATGCAAATTAGACAAGGCAAAGTCGCATATACGTATACACGCACTTCCATGCAAGGAAAAGCGCATACATATGGGAGAACTTATTTCTGGTTCGTGGTATTTTGTCCTTGGTATTTGAACCTATGGTTTTGGACCTTGGTATCTCATTTGATGTGTTGATCCCAAGTATTGGGTCCTTGGTATTGATTTGTTATGGTTTTGGGCCGTGGTATTGTGAAAGTCAAGACTATAAAAGAGGAAGAAGATCATTAGGCAAAGCATCATCTGAATTATTGAATATCTAAAAGTGCTAGATCTGAGATACTGGTGATTGGGTCATGGTGTAAATCTAGATCTGAATGAAGGAGGAACCTAAGTGCAAGGAGAAGGATAAGTTCTATTGATGGGTCAAAATCTTAAGGCTTGAATAATGGTATCTCTGTATGATTTTGATCTGTTATATGTTGCGCACGATTGATCTATAAATCTGATAATCTGGATTAACTAATGACTGAATGTTTGAAAGAATGAATTATCCTTTACAAATCTGTATGCAGGTTTAGTGAAGCGAAGGCGCGTATACACGTCGTTTCTGTGAGTCAAAGCAGCGTATACTAGGTTGGTCTTGACACAGAAGCGTATGCATGCAAGTTTCGGGTTATTGAAGTAGCGTACGTATCTTGAATTATGATCTAGCTACTTTTGTTTATTTCTACAATGTTCTGGGTTCAGAATTGGTGTATGGTTACTGTTACTGTGTTCTGGGTACAACTGTTAGAGAGGTGTTTATTTGATTCAGTTTTGATTGGTGAAAAGGAGATTGTTTGATGCAGAAATTCTTGATGTTTGATTGATATTATTCATGGATCCAGTTTGAAAATTTATGAAACGAGGTCCCTGGAAGAAAGAAGAAGGTTTTAGCCTTCTGTAGGTTAGCACCTACGTACTAGTATCTCATCTAGTACAAGAGCTAAGGGGGTTGTAGCTCCCTTCCAGGAGAGGCTGGAGAACGAGAGAAGGTTGTAGCCTTCTACAGGTAGAATCCTGCGTACTGGTATAAGTCTGCTCCAGTACAGAAACATTGTAAAAAGAAGTTTCTAATTAAAAGAAGATAGAGACGAATTGCAGTAGGTGGTTTTCACCCACATTGGGTTTCCACCTTATATCTTGTGTCCTTGTGTGTGATTTTCTTCTGCTCTGTTTTACTATTCCTGGCCACTGTTTATATGTTTCGGATGCACAGATTAATGATCAACATCTGTAGAATAAATTAAATTACAAGTCTGAATGGTATACACTGTTTTTCTTATATGTACCTGCATATATACGCGGTTTTTACTAACAGAAGTAGTGTATATGATCTGAGTGTGAAATTAAAAGAATTGACTTGATAATACTGATTCACCCCCCCTCTCATTATTATTTCCAACAATTGGTATCAGAGCAGGTCCTTCAGAAGAAGATTGATCGCTTGAAGGAAGATCTTTCATCATGAGCAACTACGGGAGAGAAGCATCAATCCGGCCACCAATTTTTGATGGGACAAATTTCGTTTATTGGAAGGTAAGAATCACAACTTATCTTCAATCTCTTGGTACTGAAGTATGGGATATCATGGAAAGAGGGTACACATTTCCAGTAGCAACACCTACAGATCCGGCTGGCAAGAAGCAGTATCAAACAAATGCAAAGGCTGTCAATACTATATTAGGGAGTCTTTCTCAATCAGAATTTGTCAAGGTTATGCAACTGAAAACTGTGAAAGGAATATGGGACAAGATCATTCTGGGCTATGAAGGAGATGAACAGGTAAAAATAGCAAAACTTCAAACTCTCAGAATTCAATATGAAAATCTCAGAATGCATAGTGATGAAAGTGTGGCTAACTATTTTCTACGTATAGATGAGGTTGTCAATCATATGAAAAACTTGGGTGAAGAAATAAAAGAGGTGGTTTTGGTTGAAAAGGTTCTAAGATCTTTGTCTTCCAAGTTTGAATCAAAAGTTTCTACCATAGAAGAAAAACAAGACCCACAGAGCATTACCATGTCACAGCTACATAGAATTCTAACTGCTTATGGAATGAGGAAAGAGGGACCATTAGATAGGAGAGAAACCGCATTCAAGGCCTCGGGAAATGGAAATTCCAATGACTCAGGGTATATGTCAGAAGAAGACGAAGAATCAAATTTTGTCAAGAACCTTCAACGAGGCTCTGGAAGATTCAGAGGTAAGTTACCTTTCAAATGCTTTGCTTCTGGAAGAGTCGGTCATTATGCTGCCAAGTGTCCTCATAAAGATAAGCTTGATAAAGGTAAGGAACCAGTTAGATGGAACATAAAACAGAATGTAAATAAGAAAAGCTATTACACTCATGAAGACAGTGATGGACTTTCAAATAGTGATGAAGATGAACAAGGTAATAATTATAGACTTTTAATGGCTTTTGAAGGTGATGACTTCTTGGATGCTATAGATGAAGAAGGTCTTTATGAAGGTATTTCTAAACTCAAAATTTGCTTAGAAGAAAAGAATATGATCATAGATACTCTGCAATTCCAACTTGCTGAAAGGGAAAAACATCATGAAAAGTTAGAATGTGAAATTGCGGGACTAAGAAAAGAGATTGAGAAAACTAAAGCTCTTAATCTTAGATTTGTTAAAGGATCTGAAACTTTAGATGAGATTATCAAAGTGCAGCATTCTCCACTAATCAAGATAGGTCTGGGATATAATGAAGAAGCATCTCAAGCACAGAAGCCATCCACCTCCAAAAGTTATCTTGATGCAGCAAGGAGAAGTGAAAAGGCTGACAATCAACAACAAAGGCACAATGATGCTCACCAGGTAAATCAGGGACATTTTACTCCAAGAATGAACAGAGATCACCAAGTAAATCAGGGACAATCAACTGCAAGAATAAATAGAAGCTACAACAGACCACAGGTAAATCATTCTCAATTTGCCTCAAGAATGGATGTCAATGAAAACTACAATCATTCAATCCACAGGGTTGATAATCGCAGGAATTTCTTCAATGGCGAATGTTTCTCTTGTCATAACTTTTCACACAAAGCATCTCAGTGTGTTGCCTAAAAAACTATGATGACTAGAGAAGCTCAAAAATAGAGGAGTATGACTAGGATCATGAAAAGGACTTACAATAACTTTTCTGCTCTTGAAAATGAAATAGAATGTTCTATTTGTAACAATTTCGGTCCTGAAGATTCTGAATGCAAGAGTAGGTTTCGGCAGACAACTCAGAAGGAGCAAGCCTCAAGTACCAAAACATGGAGAATGAGAGAACCACAACCGGAAAGATGTGGTATAGCCTTGTATGTGGAAGGGCAGGAAAATCAATGGTACATCGACAGTGGATGTTCGAAACATATGACGGGTGATAAAGACAAACTTCAGTCATGTAGTGCCTTAGAGAAAGAGAAGAAGGTCTCATTTGGAAATGACACCCCTACACTCATAAAAGGTAAAGGTTTTGTTCTTTTAGAAGAAAAGGTCAAAGCAAGAAATGTTATGTATGTTGATGGCTTAAAGCATAATCTATTAAGTGTCAGTCAAATGTGTGATCAAGGAAATGAGGTGATATTTTGATCAAATGGATGTATTGTTCATGAGCTTGATATAGGAGAAATAGTGATCAAAGTCATAAGGACTCAAAATACTCTATACATTCTCAAAGGAGGAAAACAACAATGCTATCTGAGCAAGAAAGATGAACACTAGCTATGGCACCGAAGAATGGGGCATCTAAGCTTCTCACAGATAAGGAAAGCATGCAAATACCAGGCAGTTCATGGTCTTCCAGACATCAGAATTCCAGACAATACAATATGTAAATCATGTCAGTTTGGTAAGAAAACCAGAACTAACTTCCCTGAGAAGGAAGGATCAGCTAGCAGGCCACTTGAACTTGTCCATACTGATGTATGTGGTCCATCTAGGAAAAGGTCACCTCGAGGAGAAGAATACTTTATATTATTCATTGACGACTTCTCCAGGATGTGTTGGATAGGACTTATGAAGCACAAATACGAAGCCTTCAAAAAATTCAAATCTTTCAAAGCCTTGGTTGAAAATGAATCAGATCACGAAATCAGATGCCTTCGGTCTGATAGAGGTGGGGAGTTAACCTCAAATGAATTTTTCGATTTTTGTGAAGAACATGGAATAAGAAGGGAATTCTTTACTGCAAGGACTCCTTAGCAAAATGGATTAGTGGAAAGGATGAACAGAATAGTTCAACAAATGGGTCGTGCTATGATGGATGAGTCTGGAACTCTCACAACTTTCTGGGCTGAAGCTGCATTTGCTGCAGTTGTTATTCTCAACAATAAAAACATCCGGGTAAATAGCACGCAAACTCCTCATGAGCTCTAGTATGGTAAGACTCCTACGGTAAAACATTTCAAAATTTTTGGAAGCAAATGCTATATTAAAAAGACTGATGAAAATATTGGCAAGTTTTAACCTAGAGCAGATGAATGCATTCTCCTTGGGTACTCTCCCCACAGCAAAGCATACAAGTGTTACAATAAAAGACTTGGAAGAATTGTTGACAGCATTGATGTAGTGGTTGATGAAGAAGGAAACATTCCTAAGCAAGAAAATTCTGAAAATTTTGAAGATGATGAGGACTATCCTTCAACATCAAATCAGACTTATGATGAAGAAGAAGCTCAAGAGACACCAGAAGAACGGATAAGGATAGAAGAGAAGACTCCATCCAGATATGTGCAAAAGAATCATCTAGAAACTCAAATTCTTTGGCAGAAAGAGGCAGGTATACAAACAAGAAGAACAATTGCAGAAGCTTCAAGCTATTTGGCATTGCTCTCCTCCACTGAACCACAAAATGTAAGAGAGGCATGCAAAGATGAATGTTGGGTCAAGGCAATGCATGAAGAACTTGAGAAGATTGAAAAGAACAACACTTGGGAGTTGGTTCCTAGACCAAAGGATAAGAGTGTCATAGGGACAAAATGGATATTCAAAAACAAGTTGAATGAAATGGGGAAGTTATTAGAAACAAGGCCAGACTTGTTTGTAAAGGGTATGCTCAACAAGAAGGAATAGACTTTGAAGAAAATTTTGCTCCCACTTCTAGACTTGAGGCCATCATAATGTTCCTTGCTTTCTCTAGCTTTCAGAAATTCAAAGTATTTCAAATGGACATGAATTCTGCCTTTCTGAATGGAGACTTAGAAGAAGTGTACATTGAGAAACCGGATGGATTCATCCTTGGGAATGATCGAAATCTTCTATGCAGACTAAAGAAGGCTCTCTATGGTCTTAAACAGGCTCCAAGGGCTTGGTACTATCGTTTGGACAAATACCTTCATCAAGAAGGTTTTTCAAAAGGATCAGTAGATAGAAATCTTTATATAAAAAATGAAAATGACAAATTGCTAATACTTGTTGTGTATGTTGATGATATCATCTTTGGTAGTAATGAAGAAGCTATGAGTCAAAACTTTGTCTTAGTGATGCAGAAAGAATTCGAAATGTCTTTTCTTAGAGAACTGACATATTTTCTTGGTTTACAAATCCAACAAAATGAAGGTGGTATCTTTTTATCTCAAATCAAGTACCTCAAGCAGATCTTGAAGAAATATGGCATGGAAGATTTGAAACCAGTATGTACCCCTATGGTCACAGGATGCAGCCTCAGTGCAAATGATGAATCAACAGCAGTGCATCAACCAACCTATAGATCCATGATTGGAAGTCATCTCTATTTAACAGGTACCCAAACAAACATCATGCATTCAGTCGGAATGGTTGGAAGATTTCAGGCAACTCCAAAGGAAACTCATCTTCAGGAAGTAAAGAGAATTTTCAAGTATCTTCAAGGAACTCAAAACTATGGCCTATGGTATCCTAGAGATATAGATCTCACTCTTCATGCTTATACAAATGAAGATTGGGCTGGAAGCGTGGATGATAGAAAAAGTGCTAGTGGTGGTGCATTCTTTATCGGTTCCAGATTAGTATCTTGGTTCAGCAAGAAACAGAGTTCGATTGCTTTATCTACAGCTGAAGCAGAATATGTGGCTGTTGCATCTTGTTGCACACAATTCTTTTGGATGATGCAAACTTTGTAGGATTTTCAAATCACTTGTACTCCACCTATTCCCATATTATGTGATAATACAAGTGCAATTAGCATTTCAAAGAACCCAGTCATGCATTCAAAGACCAAGCACATACCTATAAAATATCATTTTCTTCAGGAACAAGTGCTTGATAAAAATGTCAAGTTGGAGTATGTTCCCTCTAAGGAACAAGTTGCTGATATACTCACCAAACCACTGCAGAGGGAAACATTTGAATACCTCAGACAGAAGCTGTGAGTACCTGATGCATCATCTTGCTATTGAAACCTGCCTGTTTCAGAGAAAAGTTGTTGTACGCGAGTTGGATGAGGAGGATCTATGTACATACGCCGGTTTGTGTAGATATAGTCGTGTATATGTTGGAAATCAGTGGGGATAGACTCTGGTTGAAAAGAGTCTGATATGGGTTTGACAGAGACCATCTGGCACAGGTTTAGGGGGAGCAAATAAACTTCTAATAATGCATTGTTGGCATTATCTTAGAAGTTTTTGGTTCAAGTACATAGCTGCTGTTGGTTTCAAGTGGAACAATTGCAGAGGGAGAACAGAAGGAGAACATGGTTGCTGATCTGAACAGTGATTGACAGATGTTGCTGATATTAGTTATTGGTGACTTTCATAGTCTTGCTCTAGATATTTCGTCTCTATCTCATGTATATCTTTTATTATTATCAATGTCATGTAATGGCCTATTTTGGTTTCCCCACTATGCCTGGGATGATTGATGTAATGAACTTGGTTGTCCTATGTAAATTTCTGATGTATCCCCACTTGGTTGGGTGATGGATGTATGTATAGAGTCTTTTGGTGATACGAAGGTCTATGAGTCATGGTTCTTCTTGAAGAACATGTTTTTTTTTTAGATCTTTCCTACAGTCAAGGGGAGCATGGTCAGCAAAGCAGAACAGAGATTTCAGCATGCACTCAAGGGGAGCATAACCCTTTTCCCTTGATCACAAAGGGGCAGAATGACTTTGAGGATCTTGGGGTTGCCATCAAGTCCAAAGGGGGAGATTGTTGGCATTATGACACAGGTTGGCACTATGGCATAAGTGTTGTCCTTGATGGCAACTCACTCTAGTGACAGCTCACAGTTCAAGCTCTCAGAATGAAGGAAAAAGATATATATGCAGGCTCATTTTGACCAAGTCGCGTAGACACGCGGGTTAGACAAGGAAAATTCGCATATACGTATACACACACTTTCATGCAAGGAAAAGCATGTACATATGGGAGAACTTATTTTTGGTCCATGTTATTTGTCCTTGGTATTTGAACCTATGGTTTTGGACCTTGGTATCTCGTTTGATGTGTTTTTCCCAAGTATTGGGTCCTTGGTATTGATTTGTTATGGTTTTGGGCTGTGGTATTATGAAAGGCAAGACTATAAAAGAGGAATAAGATCATTAGGAAAAGCATCATCTGAATTATTGAATATCTAAAAGTGCTAGATTTGAGATACTGGTGATTGGGTTATGGTGCAGATCTGGATCTGAATGAAGGAGGAACTTGAGTGAAAGGAGAAGTATAAGTTCTATTGATGGGTCAAAATATTAAGGCTTGAATAATAGTATCTCTGTATGATTTTGATCTGTTATATGTGGCGCACGATTGATCTATAAATCTGATAATCTGGGCCCCTATACTACTAGTGTAACCCCTTATGGTTATTAGTACAACCCACTTATTATATTGATGTACCCATGTGGTTCCCATATTGTTACTATTTTGTCCCATAGAAGCCCACTATTGTTATTAACTTGTGCCCTTACATTATTATTGTTATGTCGACTATGATTATGTTATGACCCCTTAGACTCCTATATATAGAAAGGAGGTCTTTTCATTTGTATCATCCAATAATTATTCATTTATGTAATGTAAAGGAGGCTGCCCCCTCGAAGAGGCTGAATTCTAAGACGTTGATCTATCTTTTCTATCTTTTCTTGAGCTGGTTTCATAACATTTGGTATCAGAGCTTTGGATTCTAGGGTTTCGTTGCTCCAAACAGGTCATCGTGGAATTTTCGCTATAATGTTTTTTTCTGCGACATTTCAGAAGTTGCAAAAAAAAACCTATTTGAGAAGAAATTTCATTGAACCTCAGGTCCAAATTTCAGATCTTTTCACGCTATATTTGCGAAGATATGATCTGAGGAAGTTGGTCTTTTTTCAAACTCCTGAATTACATTCCAAATAGGTGACCTGGGGAAAATTTTCATAACTTTCTCTCTAGGAATAGGATTGAAATTTTGTAAGAAGGTACAGAAAGAGGACAGACTTTAGTTTCTTGTATGCATTTTTCAGATTGAAAGGTCAAAACAGTGACTAATGGCATGTCATACAAGTTCGCTCTACTGAACTGGTCTATAATCAAGTCACTGTGGGAGATTTCACATAACTCTTTATTGGAGAATCCAATTTGGATCAGAATGGTGGCATTGGAAAGACGACACAGAGGGCTACCACAAGTCATAAGTTGACAACTTAAAGATCTAAAAGTATAGAGTTACAGTCATTTCAAGATCGAGCTCCTAAAATCAAGAAAAAGCAAGATGAGGAAGTTTGATGGCAAGGATCGATAAATTGGATACTTCAGATGGAGCAATATTTTGATCTACATTGTGTACCACTATTAAAAAAGGTATGTATTGCATCTTCATATTTAGAACCTGATCAATTTTTATGGTATGAAGGGCTTTGTTCTCGTAAAAAACTTGTTACATGGTCAATTTTCATGGAGGAAATGATAGCACATTATGAGGATACAAAGAGCAACACCTTCTTTAGAGAAACACGACAACAATTGGAAAGAGTAAAAGGGCTTTGTGACATAGTGGAAAGAAAAATTATGGAAACCAGGAAACATACCCCTCACAACTATAAAGATGGAAGTGTTGTTTCTCCTAGCCTTCCACAACCTACAAGGGTTACACCACAACAATTGGAAGAAAAAAGAGAGAAAGGGCTCTGTTACAATTGTGATAGAAAATGCACTAAAGGTCATAAGTGTGCTGAGAAGAAATTATTTTACATAGAATATGAAGAGGAGGAAGAAAAGGATCAAAAAACATCAAAATATGAGGATCTACGCCAGGACCTTACCCCAGGGAAAGAAGAAATGAATCAGACCATATCTTGTAAAGCATTGGCAAGAATTACCACTCCTCAAACTCTCAAGATAGAAGGAAATATCAAGAAGAAAAAGGTGCAAGAAGTGAAAGATCACATTGAGAAAGAAGAAATGAATCCAACCATATCTTGTAATTCATTGGTCAAAATTACCACTCCTCAAACTATCAAGATAGAAGGACATATCAAGAAGAAAAATGTTCAAGAAGTGAAAGATGACATCGAGCATCAAGAAATGAATCCAGCCACATCTTGTAAAGGATTGGAAGAAATTGCCACTCCTCAAAATCTAGAGATAGAAGGACATATCGAGAAGAAAAAGGTTCAAGCAGTGAAAGATCACATCGAGCATCAACAAGAAGTTCTCCAACTTTTAAAGGATAACACCACTTCGGTGCAAAATCAAACGAAGCAACAGGTAGATCAACATCGTAGTGGAAAATGTTTCGATGTAGGTGATTGGGTATTTTTATTGCTACATCTCAAGAAAGCTATTTATGAGAAGTAAATGTTGGCAATACTACATGCACTTAAAAAATCGTGACCTTACCGAATGAGAAGACTCTTCAAGGATGAGGATGTGGAAGCATTGTTTTGTGCTATTTCTATTATCCAACTAGATTGGATAAACAAAGCAAGGGATGAATGGAAGGAGGATGAAGAAGTATGGCCACTTATTCAAAAGTTTCAAAAGATCCCAATTCAAACAATATTGCCAGAAATTGAAGAGGAAGGAAAAATCATATTGGAACCTGGAGTAGTCTTTGAAACAAGAACCCGACAGCTACGAAATCAGTGAATTTCAGAGTTTCTCATCAAGTGGAAGAACTTACCCACTGAAGATTCCACAAGGGAGGACAAGAATTCTATATAGAAGCATCAAGAACTACTCAAGCGGTGAGGACAACGCATTTTGAAGGAGAGGGGCATGTTGGGCCTCTATACTACTAGTGTAACCCCTTATGGTTATTAGTACAACCCACTTATTATATTGATGTACCCATGTAGTGCCCAGATTGTTACTATTGTGCCCCATAGAAGCCCACTATTGTTATTATTGTGCCCTTACATTATTTTTGTTATGTCGGCTATGATTATGTTACGAACCCTTAGACTCCTATATATAGAAAGGAGGTCTTTTCATTTGTATCATCCAAGAATTGTTCATTTATGTAATGTAAAGGAGGTTTCCCCCTCGAAGAGGCTGAATTCTAAGACGTTGATCTATCTTTTCTATCTTTTCTTGAGCTGGTTTCATAAAAACTATCCTTCAACATCAAATCAGACTTATGATGAAGAAGAAGCTCAAGGGGCACTAGAAGAATAGATAAGGATAGAAGAGAAGACTCCATCCATATATGTGCAAAAGAATCATCCAGAAACTCAAATTCTGGGGCAGAAAGAGGCAGGTATACAAACAAGAAGAACAATTGCAGAAGCTTCAATCTATTTAGCATTGCTCTCCTCCACTGAACCACAAAATGTAAGAGAGGCATGCAAAGAAGAATGTTGGGTCAAGGCAATGGATGAAGAACTTGAGCAGATTGAAAAGAAAAACACTTGGGAGTTGGTTCCTAGACCAAAGGATAAGAATGTCATAGGAACAAAATGGATATTCAAAAACAAGTTTAATGAAAATGGGGAGGTTATTAGCAACAAGGCCAGACTTGTTTATAAAGGGTATGCTCAACAAGAAGGAATAGACTTTGAAGAAACTTTTGCTCCCGTTGCTAGACTTGAGGCCATCAGAATGTTCCTTGCTCTCTCTAGCTTTCAGAAATTCAAAGTATTTCAAATGGACATGAATTCTGCCTTCCTGAATGGAGACTTAGAAGAAGAAGTGTACATTGAGCAACCGAATGGGTTCATCCAAATATTCTATGCAGACTAAAGAAGGCTCTCTATGGTCTTAAACAGGCTCCAAGGGCTTGGTACTATCGTATGGACAAATAACTTCATCAACAAGGTTTTTCAAAAGGATCAGCAGATAGAAATCTTTATATAAAAATTGAAAATGACAAATTGCTAATACTTGTTGTGTATGTTGATGATATCATCTTTGGAAGCAATGAAGAAGCTATGAGCCAAAACTTTGCCTTAGTGATGCAGAAAGAATTTGAAATGTCTTTGCTTGGAGAACTGACATATTTTCTTGGTTTACAAATCCAGCAAAATGAAGGCGATATCTTTTTATCTCAAACCAAGTACCTCAAACAGATCTTGAAGAAATATGGCATGGAAGATTCGAAACTAGTATGTACCCCTATGGTCACAGGATGCAGCCTCAGTGCAAATGATGAATCAACAATAGTGCATCAACCAACCTATAGATCCATGATTGGAAGTCTGCTCTATTTAATAGGTACCCGACCAGACATCATGCATGCAATAGGAATGGTTGGAAGATTTCAGGCAAATCCAAAGGAAACTCATCTTCAGGCAGTAAAGAGAATTTTCAAGTATCTTCAAGGAACTAAAAACTATGGCCTATGGTATCCTAGAGATACAGATCTCACTCTTCATGCTTATACAGATGTAGATTGGGCTAGAAGCGCGGATGGCAGAAAAGGCACTAGTGGTGGTGCATTCTTTATGGGTTCCAGATTAGTATCTTGGTTCAGCAAGAAACAGAGTTCGAATGCTTTATCTACAGCTGAAGTAGAATACGTGGCTGTTGGATCTTATTGCACACAACTATTTTGGATGATGCAAACTTTGCAAGATTTTCAAATAACTTGTACTCCACCTATTCCCATCTTATGTGATAATACAAGTGCAATCAGCATTTCAAAGAGCCCAGTCATGCATTCAAAGACCAAGCACATACCTATCAAATATCATTTTCTTTAGGAACAAGTGCTTGAAAAAAAGGTCAACTTGGAGTATGTTCCCTCTAAGGAACAAGTTGCTGATATACTCACCAAACCACTGCACAGGGAAACATTTGAATACCTCAGACAGAAGCTGGGAGTAGTTGATGCATCAACTTGCTGTTGAAACCTTCTTGTTTCAGAGAAAAGTGGTTGTACGTGAGTTGGATGAGGAGGATCCGTGTACATACGCCGGTTTGTGCAGATATAGTCGCGTATATGTTGGAAATTAGTGGGGATAGACTCTGGTTGAAAAGAGTCTGATATGGGTCTGACAGAGACCATCTAGCATAGGTTTAGGGGGAGCAGATAAACTTCTTATAATGCATTGTTGGCATTATATTAGAAGCTTTTGGTTCAACTACACAGCCGTTGTTGTTTTCAAGTGGAACAATTACAGAGGGAGAATAGAAGGAGAACATGGTCGCTGATCTGAATAGTGATTGATAGATGTTGCTAATATTAGTTATTGGTGACTTTCATAGTCTTGCTCTAAATATTTCGTCTCTATGTCATGTATACCTTTTATTATTATCAAGGTCATGTAACGGCCTATTTTGGTTTCCCCACTATGCCTGGGATGATTGATGTAATGAACTTGGTTGTCCTATGTAAATTTTTTATGTATCCCCACTTGGTTGGGTGATGGATGTATGTATAGAGTCTTTTGGTGATAGGAAAGTCATTTATGATGTATGAGTCATGGTTCTTCTTGAAGAACATCTTTTTTTTTTAGATCTTGCCTACAGTCAGGGGGAGCATGGTCAGCACAGTAGAACAGAGATTTCAACATGCACTCAGGGGGATCATAACCCTTTGCCCTTGATGACGAAGGGAGAGAATGACTTTGAGGAGATTGGGGTTGCCATCAAGTCGAAAGGGGGAGATTGTTGGCATTATGACACAGGTTGGCGCTATGGCATAAGTGTTGTACTTGATGGAAACTCACTCTGGTGACAGCTCATAGTTCAAGTTCTCAGAATGAAGGAAAACGATATATATGTAGGATCATTTTGACCAAGTCGCTTATACACGTGGGTTAGACAAGGCAAAGTCGCATATACGTATACACGCACTTTCATGCAAGGAAAAGCACGTACATATGGGAGAACTTATTTTTGGTCTGTGGTATTTTGTCCTTGGTATTTGAACCTATGGTTTTGGACCTTGGTATCTCGTCTGATGTGTTGATCCCAAGTATTGGGTCCTTGGTATTGATTTGTTATGGTTTTGGGCCATGGTATTGTGAAAGGCAAGACTATAAAAGAGGAAGAAGATCATTAGGCAAAGCATCTTCTGGATTATTGAATATCTAAAAGTGCTAAATCTGAGATACTGGTGATTGGGTTATGGTGCAGATCTGGATCTGAATGAAGGAGTAACTTGAGCGCAAGGACAAGTATAAGTTCTATTGATGGGTCAAAATCTTATGGCTTGAATAATAGTATCTTTTTATGATTTTGATCTGTTATATGTGGTGCATGATTGATCTATAAATATGATAATCTGGGCCCTTATACTACTAGTGTAACCCCTTATGGTTATTAGTACAACCCACTTATTATATTGATGTACCCATGTGGTGCCCATATTGTTACTATTGTGCCCCACAGAAGCCCACTATTGTTATTATTGTGCCCTTATATTATTATTGTTATGTCGGCTATGTTTATGCTATCACTGTTGAGTCCCAAACTTGCATCTTCCCTATACACCTTTTCAGACTTCTTTTCCGTTTACCTGACCCACCAAGCTGTCAAATCATTGCATATTAGTTTAAAAAGAGCTGATAAAATGGTTTCCTAACTATGTTTGTGACTGCTGTTTGATTTAGATTTTTGTTCAATCAGCTGCGGAAACTTGTCACTTTCCACAGCCATATCAAGTTTCCGCAGCCATTTTGTTGAAGACTATGTTACAGGTGTCCAATGGAGAATCCGACCACATGGGCAAGCTGCAAATGACATGTACATGGAGCATGTCCCCTTGGTTCAGCCAAATCACACATAAACAACCATGGTCAAGGACGGTCAAAGGAGTGGTCAAACTAAGAGTTTTGCGGTGGCACGGCTCTGTTTTTCCCACGTGAAGTTTTGCGTGGCAAGTTCCTCAATCTCCGGAGGTGTGCTAACACCTGTGGATCAATCCGTGAACCAGATTGAACAACCACCACTCCATAGATTTATTTGTCACAGCTACCATACTGCTAGATCTCAGGACGTGGAGATTTACGTGTTTGTTTGGCAGCATAGAATTTAGGAATCAGTTATAGCACCTTCAGTTATAAATAATGCGTTATCATACGCTTGATAGTTAGCTTTTACATGTAATCTTGATTGTGTTTACGAGCCCACTGTGCCGTGCTCTATCTTTATGTTTTTACTACACTTTAATATATGAGAAGACATCGTTCTTAAGTTCAATTTGTGACTGAGTATTGATTGGCTGAGGTTGCAGAGGGCCCCTGTACACCAAGGCTATGTATCTATTGTATAGTTTCTAGCTTTCTTTCATTATGTCACTGCTTTTATAATAATTTGCTTGTATATATTACATTGTTTTGATATTCATGTTAACTGTTGTCCATATTTCCTTTTATGCTTTCTCATGATTGTTAGCTAATCAGTGTTTTTTCTTTCAGGTTCTTGTAGGCAGCCTGGGCAAATTACATATTTTTAATGACTAATGACATGAGATCATCTTTTCCTTCCTGCTAATTTATCTTTTGAGTTTTAATTCCAGCATTGTCATTTCTTTCAATTTTGTTTTGCTTATTTACTTTTATGCAATTTAGATATCATATTACTCATTTTTTTATGATTTCCTTCCTATAGCCAAGCGACTCAAATAGTGAGGAATCAGAATATTACTTGATGTAGTATGATTTAGTTTACTTTCCTACAAGTTAGTGATTAAATTACTTATTTCATTTTCAGGGATTGAAGTATGAATAAGTAGTTTAAATCTTAGTTTCATTTTATGCAATTTCATTTCCTGCAATTTAGATATCATATTACTCAATTTGTTTATGATTACTTCCTATAGCCAAAGCGAGTCGAAAGGTTAAGGGTAAGAATATGAGTTGAAGTAGTGTGATTTAGTTTGCTTTTCTTATAGTCTTTGAATTGCTTTGAGTTTAGTTTTTATTTTCTTTTTATACAGCAGTAAGGATACTGGGCTTCATTGTCACTAGTTCACTGTTTTGGTACATTTTTATTTTCTTTTGAGAATTGATTTCATCACAGCAAGTTTGAAACCTTTTTTTTTAGAACTTTAAAGTTTGGAAAATAATTGTAGAAATCACCATTGCCATCCATACTTTACCTTTAATTTTGCCATCTTACATTAGGAAATCAACAGAAGATAAACCCAAAAACGAACAAAAAAAACTCAAAAATGGCAAAGAACTAAGAAATCGGTTATCTTGCATATACAGTGCACTTCACTTCAGCAGTTTACGATTCTCGGATTGACATTTTAAATAGCAATTTAGGACACACTAAATTGACCAAACATTTTGGCGCCATTGTCGGGGAAGTGAAACTAGGTAGCCAATTTCTTAAAAAAAAGAAGAAAATTTCAAGCAAGGTAAAATTGATAACTTCTCAAAGTATGCTCTCCTCTTGCACCTAGTGTGATCTAGAGGATCAGAAAAGAGAGTTATTGGTTTAATAATTTCTTGAGTATGCTCTCTTCTTGCACCTAGAGTGACCTTGAAGATCAGAAAGAGAATTATTAGCCTGACTTGAAGAAAAATAAGAAAAAATGATATAGCAAAGCTATGTGTCCATCTCTCAAGGGACAAATTTAAAACTAGAAAAGGGCCTAGAGATCCTTCTCTCATTAGAGCAAACAAATCTGAAACTGGATCAGTAAGTAGGGCTGAGATTGGCAACATGCTTGATGAATTCAAAACTGATATCTTAGGAAGTCTTAGTGAGCAATTAGACACCCTTAAGATACAAAACAAGCAGAAAGCAGAAGCTGAAGCTTTGGCCACCTTTTGCCCAAAATGTAGAAAGAAACATGCTCTAAGGGAATGTCCCTTGGATGCAAAAGTTATAGAAACATGTGTGATTTGTTCAGAAAGCCATGAGACCAAGGATTGTCCTTCAATTCCTGGGCTCAAAGCTGTCTTTCAAGAAGATCCAAATTCAATTGAGTCTCTCTGTTTTGTTGCAAGGAGACCTTGGCAGGGGCAACAAAATCAAGGGTTTAACAACTCTATGAACTTTCAACCCCCACCAAATTGGAATCCTTGGCAACAACCTTGGTCCCAACCTCAAAATCCTTTTCAATCATGAGTACAAGGTATGCAAAATCCTTATGGGAGATTTGCTCAATTTTATCAATATCCTCCATCTTTTCAAAATCAACAAGCTCCACAACTTCCAAATCAAAATCCACAACTATCATTGCCATTTCCACAACAACAACAACCTTCTCAACAGAATCCAAATTCTCAACTCTTGCTTCCATTCCAACAGAAGACAAATCTACTACCTTCCCAGCCATTGCCGAACCCCAACAATAAAAACCCTCAAAATGCTTACATGTTAGAAGGACAACAATTTCCTACCTATATGATTGTTCCTCTCAATGATGTACAACTCAGATCTGGTAGAGTTCTAGATAAGCCTTCTATAGATGCTCAAAAGCAAAGCATTTCTAAGGAAGATTCTCTTGAAGCCAATAAAGGTTCTAAAGCATCTCTTCAAAACCCAAGCACTTAAAAAGAAAAAGAAAAAGAGTCAACCCGCACAACTCCTATATTTGAGCAACCTGCATCTTCATCCACACCTCCTTTTCCTGAAAGATTACAAATTGACAAAGAGGTGGAAAAACAAATCTTGTTGCATGACTATGATTTTCTAGATGAATTAAAGAATGTCTGTATCAAGATTCCCTTGTTACAAGCCATTAGAGAGATTCCTATTCTAGCAAAAACAATAAAGGAGTTGAGTCTTAAAGACCAGGAAGGAAACCAAGAGATACAAGAAGAATCCACCTGGTAGGAAAAATTACTATGCAGAAATATGTAGATCCCAGTAGTCCAATTGTCAAAACACATATCAATCGGGTCAAAATCCCAAATACTTTGATTGATTTAGGGGCTGCTATCAACATTATGAGTAGACAGACTATGGAACAACTAAAACTTCCTAATCTTCTTTTTACACCTACCTTACTGCAACTTGCAGATTGATCAATTATCAAACCAGATGGTGTATTAGAAGACATTTCGATCTCCTTATATTCTTGGGAATATCCAGTAGATTTCATTATTCTAACTCCCAAGAGTAATCTAGGAGGACACCCTCTTATCTTAGGAAGACCTTGGCTAGCCATAGTTGATGCTTTTATCAGTTGTAGATCTGGGGATATGTATATTTCTGATGGTAATTCGACAAAGAAATTCAATCTGTATCCTCCAGCAAAAGCAATTACAGAAGTAGGAAATAATGAATGGGTCGATGATGAGGATACTATACAACTTGCCTTTACCAGTTCTGAAATCAGTGAAGATAGTCAAATTATGAACACATTAGAAAACTTTGAAACATCTTCAGAATATGACCACACACAATTTCAGTTAGATTCTGACATTGAGTACCTATCATCTAGACAAATGTCTCTTTTCTCTATGGAATAGTTTGGTAGTTCCACCATTGAGATCTTTCCAGGTAAAACATTGAATATCAACAAAAACTTGGAAAAATCACAATAGGAAGAACTAACCAAAATATTGCAAAAACATTCTACTGCATTTGCATGGGAGTATACCGATATGAAAGGTATTGACCCTAAGACTTGCATTCATCACATCTAGATTGAGAAAAATAGTATACCAATTACACAACCTCAGTGAAGGATGAATCCAAACCTTAGGGAGATAGTGAAAGAAGAGCTCCAAAAACTACTCAATGTAAACTTCATTTATCCAATTTCAGATAGCCGATGGGTTTCTCCTTTGGTTATAGTACCTAAAAGGAATGGTAAATGGAGGGTATGCATTAATTACAGGGAATTGAACAAAGCAACTCTGAAGGATCACTTTCCTTTACCCTTTATCAATCAGGTATTAGATACTTTAGTAGGCAAAAAGTACTTTTCATTCTTGGATGGTTTTAGTGGCTATAATCAGATTCAGGTAGCACGTGAAGATCAAGATAAGACCACATTTACCAGTCCATGGGGAACTTTTGCTTACCGAGTGCTTCCTTTTGGATTATGTAATGCACCCGCAACATTTCAAAGGGCAGTACTAGGAATCTTTTCTGATCTAATCCATGATTGTGTAGAGGTTTATATGGATGATTTTACAGTTTATGGTGATTCATTTGAAGAGGCATTAGAGAATTTGGAAAAATTCCTTATAAGATGTAAAGAAACCAACCTTTCATTAGGTCATGAAAAATTCTTTATGATGTTTACTGAAGGGATTGTTTTGGGACATCATATTTCAGGGGATGGGATTAAAGTTGATAGATCAAAAGTTGAAATCATCTCCAAGTTGCCTATTCCAAATTGTCAAAAAGATGTTAGAAGTTTTCTGGGATTTACTGGATACTATAGAAGATTTATAGAAAACGTCACCAAAATAGCATCTCCACTCTTCAAATTACTTACAAAAGACTGTGAATTCAAATGGGATCCTGATTGTCAATCTGCATTTGAAACTTTGAAAACAAGAATATCTGAAGCACCCATTTTGAGAGGGCCAAATTGGAAACTTCCTTTCCATATTTCTACAGATGCTTCAGATACAACTCTAGGAGTTGTGTTGGGTCAAAAGGACTTAGTTCCTTATGCCATTTACTACACCAGTAAAAATTTGACTCCCACTGAGTTGAACTATACTGTGACTGAAAAAGAGTTCTTAGTTGTTGTTCATGCAATCAATAAGTTTAGACATTATATAACAGGCTATGAAACTTTCATCCATACTGATCATTCTGCAATTAGATATCTAATGAACAAACCTGTTACTAATGGCAGAGTTATAATATGGCTCTTACTTTTACAAGAATTTGATATTACTGTGTTGGATAGACCAGGGAAACAAAATACAGTAGTTGATTTCTTGTCTAGGATCCAAAATACTAATGAAGATTCTCCTGTAGAGGATAAGTTTCGAGATGAATATTTATTTGCAGTAACTACTAAGACTCCTTGGTATGTAGATATTGCTAACTATTTGGTTACAAGGAAGCTACCTCAACATTTATTTCCTAGTGAAAAAAGAAGAATTATTCAGGAGAGTTCAAATTATTCATGGATTTCTAACGAATTGTTCAAAACAAGGCTAGATTGTTTGAAAAATAGGCTTTAGATTTCATTGGACCCATTAATCCACCATCTAAACAGAAGAAGTATATATTGGTATCCATTGATTATGTCACTAAATGGGTAGAAGCCAAAGCATTACCTTTTGCCACTGAAAATTCAGTTGTTAATTTTCTTCATGAGGATATTTTTACTCGTTTTGGTGTTCGAAGAGAAATTGTGACAGATCAGGGAAGTCTACAAACAAAGTTCTTGAGAGCATCATCACCAAAACTGTCCATCTGCACAGAACAGATTGGGCAGAAAGGCTTCCTGAAGCCTTGTGGGCCTACAGAACTACATCGAGGAATACAACAGGACATTCTCCCTTTCAACTTGTTTATAGGAAAGAAGTCCTACTCCCCATCGAGTTTCAAGTCAAGACTTTCAAGATGGCAGTTCAGTTGGGGATGAATCTATCAGAAGCCTAAAAGCACAGAATGAAGCAGCTGAATGAGCTAGACGAGATCAGACAAGAAGTAATCTTAAGAGTTGATCTAGTTCAACATCAAAGAGCTAAGTGGCGTGACTGATACATCAAAGAGAAGAAGTTTCAAGAGGGAGACTGGGCACTACTACTTGATTCCAAGTTTAAAGACTTCAAAGGTAAATTTCAGACCCATTGGCTTGGGCCATATGAGATTGACAAAGTATTTAGCAATGGAGCAGTAAGAATCAAGACCATTGATGAATTTCAAACTCCTCTTATTGTGAATGGCCACAGATTGAAAATTTATCATAAGCCACTCTCAAAAGAGGAATTTGTCAAAATGTTTCAAGAGAATTCTACAATAAGGCTGGTGAAGAAGAATTCTTCTTCCCCACCAGCCTAGCCTTTGTTTCTTTCAGTTCTTAAAAAAAAAAAAAGAAAAAAAAAAAAAAAATATAATAATAATAATAATTGTATAAGCCTAAAAACCAATCACAGATTGGCGGTCTTATAAAGAAAATGTAGAGTGAAAATTAGGGACACCTAACACTCTATATTTTCCAAAAAAAAATTCTCTCCTTATTTTTCATTTTCACTCCACTTCATTTGCCATTCCACTCCATCTCCATTTCATCTCACTTAACTCCGCTTCATTTCACTGCATTTCATCAATAAATGTCTCTTTCAGGACCATTTTCACTCAGTTAGTTATTTTCTAACTATCTTTGTTCAAGCCAAGTGGGTGCTGTGTCAGTTTCCGCAGCGGGAAGCAGTTTCCGCAGCCAGAAGCAGTTTCTACAGCTAGAAACAGTTTCCGTAGCCACCACCACTCTGTTTTTCAAGTTCACAGTCAAAATGTTAGTGCAATAATCATGAAAATGCAGGTGTGACTGAGCATATTCTATGAATACATAGAGCATCTCCAGACATCAATAAATAGCAGTTGGTTAAAGGCTAGTGAGCAACAAATGACAAGGTTTCCAAAGGTATGAGCAAGAATTTCTTTCAAATAGCAATTAAAGTCATGATTTTGCATAGTTGTCAAACCATAAAAGCTCTACTATGTGCAATGATCGTCAGGATAGCTCCATTACCAATTACCATCCCACGATATTATTCCGCACACCATGCATTTATTCCTTAACATTCTCATGATTGATTTTCGGGTTTAAACTCATAGTCGACTGCACTTTCAAACACCACCTATAATCATGAGATGTGACCTATCTCATTATGACTCCTCTCCAACACAATTTCTGCAGCCATTCATTAAATGTGTAACATTTCGCACGCAGCCGTTTAATTCAAAATCCTGACTTCACTCCATTTCCTTACCATTCTATTAAGACCATCCTCTTCACATATGTCTGCACTTCATCTTGTGAACTCACCACGACTGCTCATCCTCTGTTCCTCTTGTAATTCCAAAACACTCTCGTTATCTGCTATCCATCTACCGATTGCAGCCACTATATTTTTTCCATAAACCCTGCAACCGAACCACCTTCCCTCCGCTAAATCCTCACACGCATTTGAATTTTCAGCTGAACTTCAAAACAGAGGAAGGAATGGGACGATTACTAAGGGCAGAAGTAGAAGGACCTAAATATTTAAAAGGTTACCCTCAAGCAAAAGATTTGCTAAAGAAAGAAAAATGGTTACGCTTCATCCAAAAATTCAAGGGCCATATTAAAGAGGTAACCAAATACTTTGCATGGTCTTTCGATGGCCAAATGGTGGAAATTGGAGACTTAAAGCTCACTATCACTGAAGCAACAATAGCAGCTACCACAGGCTTACCCCAGGAAGGTGAGCGATGGTTTAAAAACAAAAGCGTGGACGAACAAGCATGGAGAATTATGCTACGAAACCCAGGTATGGACATCACTGTGTTTACAAAAGGAATTCCTGTTCATGCATTGAAATAAAAATGGGCTAGCCTCTTGTTAGTTATCCAAAAGTTTATCACTTGCGAAGGACGCTTTCGTTCAATGTACATGTACCATGCTAGGTTGTTGATGAACTTCTTAGAGAGTCAAACTCTTAATTTGCCTTATTTCTTACTGCTGAGTTTGAAAAAAATGAGTACCACAGTCCAAAAGCACATAGGAAATATAGAACCTCATCTATATCATCATGGACTTGTAAAGATTCTCATTGAAGACCAACTGAAGAAAAACAAAGATACCTGGGAACAATTCTTAATGAGAAATTACTTTCAAGAGCCATCTGAGGCACCTAAAAGTAGTACACCGAAGACACCGAGAAGGAGTAGGAGAAAAGAAAAGAGTGCCATAGTCCAAGACTCTCCTATTACCAAAACTCAAGAAGTTGGTCAAAAAGAAAAGGAGAAAAGAACTAAGGACAAGAAACAGAGAAAAGTGAAAGGAAAAAGAAACATAGAAGAAGTCTATCAATCACCTAAGCCATCTATAGAGGAAGATTATCAAACATTGTCTGAGAGACTAATGCGTCTTCAAAAATAGGCTGCTACAACAAAGAAAAAGGAAAAAGGAAAACAAAGCATAGGAGAAGGGAGAACTAGTCCACCGTATTTAAGAAGAAGCACCAGGCTTAGAGAAAGGGGGAGTAAAACACAAGTAAAATGGCCCAACTTCATTGACTTGGGTGAGGAAACACCCAAGAAGCCTCCAGCTGGCCGTAGTCCACCTCGTCCTCAGCCAAGTATTGAAACTAGTCCTCCACATGTTGATGAAAGCCCTTCTCGGCCAGAGCTAGAAAGCAGTCCTCCTCCTCCACAAGACTTTGAAGTCAGTCCAAGAAGAATTCCCGAAATAGATCCAGGTCAACAGCAGGTATATGATTACCTTGAATCTTTAGAAAATACAACTGTAGGTCTGATTACCACTCTGCCCCACATGACACCAGATGCACAAGTTCAATCCTTAAAGAAAGAAGTGTTTGAATTAGAGGTTCTAAACAGGCATATTAATCAGGAAAATTAAGCACTTAAGGAGCAGAGCAAAGTGGATAAAATTATTCATGATAATACTATGCTTCATTTGGGACTATGGCAAAAGAAAAAAAAGAAACTAAAGAAAAAGTGTAGAAAGTTGAGCAGAGAATTGATCAATCTCAAATTCAAATGTCTGATAAGGAAACCCAGGATGGTGGTGGCACCAAGAAAGAAGAAAAGAGGACTAGATGTCCTAGCAGAGGCTTCAGAACATATGGATTAAAGGGGAATGACTAAAATTTTGGTTGCATGAGGACATGCAACACCTTCACAGTGGGGGTATGTTGAGTCCCAAACTTGCATCTTCCCTATACACCTTTTCAGCCTTCTTTTCCATTTACTTGACCCACCAAGCTGTCAAATCATTGCATATTAGTTTAAAAAGAGCTTATAAAATGGTTTCCTAACTATGTTTGTGACTGCTGTTTGATTTAGATTTTTGTTCAATCAGCTCCAGAAACTTGTCACTTTCCGCAACCAGCTCAAGTTTCCGTAGCCATTTTGTTGAAGGCTATGTTACAGGTGTCTAATGGAAAATCCAGCCACATGGGCAAGCTGCAAATGACATGTACATGGAGCGTGTCCCCTTGGTTCAACCGAATCACTCACAAACAGCCATGGCCAAGGATGGTCAAAGGAGTGGTCAAACCAAGATTTTTGCGGTGGCACGGCTCTGTTTTTCCCACGTGAAGTTTTGCGTGGCAAGTTCCTCAATCTCCAGAGGTGTGCTAACACCTGTGGATCAATCCGTGAACCAAATCGAACAGCCACCACTCCATAGATTTATTTTTCACGGCTACCATACTGCTAGATCTCAGGACGTGGAGATTTACCTGTCTGTTTGGCAGCGTAGAATTTAGGAATCAGTTATAGCACCTTCAGTTATAAATAACGCGTTATCATACACTTGATAGTTAGCTTTTACATGTAATCTTGATTGCGTTTACGAGCCCACTGTGCCATGCTCTATCCTTATGTTTTTACTACACTTTAATATATGAGAAGATAGTGTTCTTAAGTTCAATTTGTGACTGAGTATTGATTGGTTGAGGTTGCAGAGGGCCCCTGTACACCAAGGCTCTGTATCTATTGTATAGTTTCTCGCTTTCTTTCATTATGTCACTACTTTTATAATCATTTGCTTGTATATATTACATTGTTCTGATATTCATGTTAACTGTTGTCCATATTCCCTTTTATGCTTTCTCATGATTGTTAGCTGATCAATGTTTTTTCTTTCAGGTTCTTGTAGGCAGCCCAAGCAAATTACATATTTTTAATGACTAATGACATGAGATCATCTTGTCCTTTCTGCTGACTTATCTTCTGAGTTTTAATTCCAGCATTGTCATTTCTTTCAATTCTGCTTTGCTTATTTACTTTTATGCAATTTAGATATCATATTACTCATTTGTTTATGATTTCCTTCCTATATCCAAGCGACTCAAATAGTGAGGAATCAGAATATTACTTGATGTAGTATGATTTAGTTTACTTTCCTGCAAGTTAGTGATTAAATTACTTATGTCATTTTCAGCGATTGAAGTATGAATGAGTAGTTTAAATCTTAGTTTCATTTTATGCAATTTCATTTCCTGCAATTTAGATATCATATTACTCAATTTGTTTATGATTACTTCCTATAGCCAGAGCAAGTCGAAAGGTGAAGGATCAGAATACGAGTTGAAGTAGTGTGATTTAGTTTGCTTTGCTTACAGTCTTTGAATTGCCTTGAGTTCAGTTTTTATTTTCTTTTTATACAACAGTAAGCATGCTGGGCTTCACTGTCACTAGTTCACTGTTTTGGTACATTTTTATTTTCTTTTGAGAATTGATTTCATCATAGCAAGTTTGAAACCTTTTTTTTGAGAACTTTAAAGTTTGGAAAATCATTGTAGAAATCACCATTGCCATCCATACTTGACTTTCAATTCTGCCATCTTACATTAGGAAATCAACAGAAGATAAACCCAAAAACAAACCAAAAAAACTCAAAAACGACAAAGAACTAAGAAATCGGTTATCTTGCATATGCAGTGCACTTCACTTCAGCAATTTACGATTCTTGGATTGACATTTTAAATAGCAATTTAG